>CM044431.1:194554676-194574432 GCA_024363595.1 Xenopus borealis | reverse complement strand
TATATATATATATATATATATATACACATATATATATACACACACACATACAAGATGGCAATCGGACTAGTGCCTTGATTAACTTGTACTAAAAGTTTGTTTGTAAGCATTAAATATTGGCCATTATGGGGAGAATGGCACCTAGTTAAATCTTCTTCCAAAAGCCTATAATTTTGGGACTGTCTCAGGAAGCAATGGAACAAGTTAATGTGCTCATGTGAAATACATCTGTGCTGCAGGGGGGTGTAATCCCTGTGGATTATTATCTCTTTATATGTAGCCACTTTTAATAATGCAGTTGTTTCTTGAATTCCCTTGAAAACATTTGATATTGTTGAGTTTTTCATCACCATTGTCGTAGGACTGTGCCCATAGTTTATATTGGTTTTTACTATCTCAGACTTGATGAACAACTTTCCCATCTCTCAGAATTTTGTTGGACATGTAATTGCTTGTGAAGGGCTTTTTGGCTCCTTTCAGTCCTTCTCACCCTAACCAGGTTCGGTTTTCTCCTTTGGACATTAGATGGAGCACCTAGTTCACCCATTATAACCCCATCATTATACTTAAAGAGAATGTAAAGGCAAAAAAAATAAAATCCCATTTTTACTTTCTTTAATGAAAAAGAAATCTATCTCCAATATTCTTCAATTAAAAAATGTGTACCGTTTTTATCAGAAACCTGACTGTATGCAGTGAAATTCTCCCTTCATTTACTGTTGGGGATAGGAATAGTCAGACGGTCCCTAACTGCTATGCAGGGAAACCGTCATAGTTTCAAACAGCAGGGGGGAACCCCCCACCCACACACACATACACCTTACTTCCCAGAACTCCAGCAGCTTTATCTGTTTCCTTGTAAAACAACCAGTGACTGTGTAGAGATTTGTATCCACAAACCCAGTGCAGTCTGTATATTCTGATTATTAATCAGTCTTGCTGTATTGGCTTCTATGGCAGATATTATTTGACTTGTGCTGTTTTGATCATTTATGACGATCCCTAAGCTTAACCCTCCCAACTGAAGCCCAGACCACACTGAGCATGTGCGAGTCTTGATATTGCAGAGTAACAAAGTTACAAGATGACAGCCCCCTGTGCCAACTTTGAAAGCATAAATCATTTATTTTATTAGGCTTGTGGTGCAGTAAGTTCATGTTTATATTTAGTATACAAAATACAGCATTTCTAACATTACTCTATTTTAGACTTTAGTTGCCCTTTAAGAATCCATTTATGCATTTGTTGGCTTTGACTTTTTGTGCTTAGATGTTTGCTCACCAGTGAAAATCGTTCAGCAGATGTGCCTGTGAGTCGAGCTGAATTAATAAGAATGATTGAAATATGCAAAGCGATGAGTGACAAACTGCACCAGAATTATCAGGTAAGTGTGTTTTTATAAAAGTATCTAAGTGTAGTGTGCTCCAAATTAATTTAACCTTGGTAAGATATTGTAAGTGGTATCCTAAAGATGATCACACTTGCACCAGTCTAACTAACCAATATTTATGACTTCAGCCTGGCCGTTGGTGCAGTGATGGCTTCATTACAAAGTGGCTTTCAGTGAAATTCTGTGATCCCTTCAGTGTGTGGATGATCAGTTTCGCTGATAGACCAGACCATGGAAATGTTTCTGATTGCGCAAACGAGCTATTTGAACATGTATGCAAATGTTAAAACCAGGCAAATAATATGCAGTGTTTTAGTTTACATCTGACTGGATTAAAGGGAAACTTTATTCTGCAGCTCACTGGGTTGTAAAGTATTTCTAGGGTCCTGTTGGTCCTGGCAATTAGTTGATTGCTCAGTAGGGTTGTTTCTCATTAGAAAGATACACGCACTGACTTATAAACAGGTAGTGCCATTGGAAATGCAACACATTACTCCTTATAGATTTTGTTTTGTGTTTTAATAAGGTATAACTCTTATTAGCACTTTATTACACAGTATTGTAACATTTCTTTTTTTTAGTGTTTTAACAATAGTTTTTGACTTTTACAAACATTGTGGCATTAAATATTTTAATTGGACATTGATTTTTTTTAATCTCCAAGGTTTGTGTTTTCTTCTCTTTGTTTTTGTAACATTATATATGTTACCTCTTTTTCCCCCAGGTTATTTACTCGAGTTTGTTTAAAACAAAACTTTAAATTCCCTGACACTTTATGCAATAAACACTAGATGGCTCTCTTTAACTGCAGTGGAATGGTTAATTTCAAATGATAAAAGAAAAGTTATAGAGCAAGAGGTATAAAAGAAAATGATAGAGCGTGTTTTTCTATTTTGAGATTAAAATAAAGTTAAATAAATAGAAAAAAAAAAAGAGTATGAATTTCATAAAGACTTTAAAGCTAGAAGTGAATATTAAGAAGCAAAGGGTATGGACAGAGAAGACAGAAGAGAAATAAAGACAAAGACACAGGAGGTAATGGATGAAGACAGGAAAATGAAGAATGAGCTAGTGACAGCTAGAAAGAAGATAGCTAGATTAAAGAAAGAAACAAGGGAAGAACTGAGGAAAGATTTATATATGTATAGTTGCTGAGTACAATAAATAGATATAGATATACAGGTATTCTATACAGCATAAAAATGTATAGTTTTTTTGTTGTTTAAAATTAAATAAATGCAACAGTGGAAGATGGCTGTGTTTGTATATGACTATTTACTGTATGTGATATCCATATGATAATCCTACCTTATGATTAGCTGTATACTGGGGAATAGTATGTATGTATGTATGTATATTCATATAATGCTATTTATGCAAGCGGTGCTGTTAGGGATGCACTAAATCCAGGATTCGGTTCGGGATTCGGCCTTTTTCAGCAGGATTCGGACGAATCCTTCTGCCTGGCCGAACCGAATCCTAATTTGCATGTGCAAATTAGGGCCAGGGAGGGAAATCATGTAACTTTTTGTCACAAAACAAGGAAATAAATGTTTTCCCCTTATCACCCCTAATTTGCATATGCAAATTAGGGTTTGGATTCGGTTCGGGATTCGGCCGAATCTTTCAGGAAGTATTCGGGGTTTCGGCCAAATCCAAAATAGTGGATTCGGTGCATCCCTAAGCGCTGTACAGCAGAACAATACATTGATATAACAGGCCAATTCAATAATAATAAATAAAACTGCAAAAAAGTACAGTTATAGGTTAAGGAAGAAATTCCCTTCCCCAGTGAGATGTTCTTTACTGTTTATTTTATTTTTCTATATTTTTCCTTAGAAAAGTATGATAAATAATATTAATGGACACTTGCTTCTCTAAAAAGATGAAGTTGGTCGCATAGAAGCAGCATATCAAACCAAGGGGCAAATTCACTAGAGTGCAAATTCGACAGCTACGGCTTTGCAGCCATCACAACACTTCACCTGGCGTAAATTCGCTCAGACAACTCTAATCTTTCGATTGTTCGAAAAAAATCATACGAATCAAACAATCGAATCGGTACGATTGGTATTTGAACATAAAACTTAGAAACGAAGCCTATGGGGGGCTTCTATTGCAATTTGGTAGGTTCAATCTGGCGAAGTAGGCAGTCAGAGAAAATTTTAAAGGGGTCGATCATCGAATGGTCAAATATTCGAACATTCGATCTATTCGATACTATCAAATTTTGCATATTCGATGATCGAAGTGGCCAAATTTGCATATTCGAATATTCAATAAAATCGTACGATTGGAATTCAATCGAATTTGATCGAATTTCGAATCCTTCACATGCATTTAGTAAATGGGCCCCTTTGTTTTGGGCATCTGTACCAGCCCAAGGCAACCACAGCCCTTTAGCAGTAAAGATCTGTGTCTCCAAAGGTGCCCCAGTAGCTCGCCATCTTCTTTTCTGCTGAGTCACTGCACATGCTCTGTGCTGATGTCAGTTACTGACCTAAGGGACCCACTCACAATATATAGACATAGATATACATAGACATATATACATAGAATATGTGTCACAGTATAAGGCTGATTAGTAATTAATACAGATAATTACTACATGGCAGCTCAGAAACCAGTGCAACTACCATCAGAATTTAATAATCAGCCCTATTGCATCAACTTATATTACAGGCCAACCTCATTTTCTGCTGGATAATTAGTGACAACCCCTAAACTTAGCTTCTCAACAGCTGCTCAGAGCTCACTGAGTATGTGAGTGTCACAGACCGTTTCCAAGATGGTGACCCCCTGTGACAAGTTTGAAGTTCTGGATCATTGCTGCTATTGACAAGCTGAAACTTTAGGCTGCTGCAATAAGTGCAGTATATAAAACATGGCATTTTTAGTCCTATTCATTTTTAGGGTTTCCTTCTCCTTTAATTAATGTGCCACATGGTAGAAAATGTATGGGGAAACCGAGCGCCAGGTCAGAGTTGGCGAAGGCAAGTCTGCCGAAAGAAGTAATGTTGAGTAAATCCGCATCTTAGTGAATTTGCGGAGTTACATCCATTCGCCATAGCGAAAACTCGCTTGACGTTAGAGTGCAAAGCAACACTAGAGTCTATCTCCTTCACTAGCGTTAGTAAATGAGCGAAGTACCGAAATTACATCACGCTGGCGAATTTTCGCTAGCGCTAGTCACTTTAGTAAATTTGCCCCCAACTGTCTTGATCATTACTGGAATAGATATGAATGTGATTAGACCATGCTAGTGGATGAACAAACTATACTAACTGCAGGCAGTTGGCTGAATCCTAGTGCAGAATTTTATTGTGTAAGGTCAGCCAATAGTCTTAGTCACTGAAAAAGAGTCATTGGCCATTCTGTTTCTCTATTTTGGCTGGTTAGATGGGTGTCCTAGATTTTGTACTGTGCAGGATCATACATTTTTATAAAGCTATTGAAATTAAAAATTGTTGTTAGTGTGGCTAGCTTTATTTCTGCAACCAGCCACACAAACCTATAACCTTGTTGATCAGATAACTGTACCTGTTGCCTTTCTGCATTAGATAACCCTTATTCATGGCTCAGATTTTATCTATATTTGTATTAGTCTTTTTGTTATACCATATAATCACTTAATTTGAATCAGCGGCAAAAAAACATTGCGCAGGGCCCGCGCCCCCCCAATGAAAAAAAGTTTGGAAGGGCCCAGTGCGCATCACCTCTCCTGCTCTGTTGGTTGCACCACTCGCAAAGATGCTCCAATGTGTCAATCTAAAGGAGAAGAGCACGGGGGGGGGGGGGGGGGGGGGGGGGGGGCGGGGGTAGGATTTTCATACTATAGATGTCTGCTTCCTCCATATTTACCACACTGGTCTAAATGAAAAATACATGGGTCAATAAATACTTTTTGCCAAGTCTAGTTAATTGCCTTTAGAAACCATAGTGTCAGCTATTAAAGAAACATTGGTTTTTGTTCTCCTTATCTTTCACATATTTTTTTTTTACATTTCTTGTTTCATGCTTTCATATGTAATAGGTTTCTATAAAATTGGATTGTCCTTGAAAACATAAAATAATGTGGATAGGTGCCAGGTAAAAGCCTTAAACTACCTTTGGCAGAAGCTTCACTTTTTTTTTTACACTTGCTAAATCGAGAAAAGGTGATTTTGCTAGAAAAACTAATGGATTACTTGAATGAAAATACAGATGTGAATTTGCATGCATACTGCTATCATGCATATTGCTGATGTACATTATAATGTTTAATAGTTATTTTTACTTTAGTACTAGGGTTGATTCTGCAAGGAGTTTCCAGTACTCTGGCTTCCTTCCACAATCCAATACCATTTAGTCAAGTCAGTTGGCTCCTGATAAAATGACACCCCTATGTAAAATAAATTATATCAAAATATATAAAAAAAATCCCACATAAATGGAAAATGAAGACTAGTTGTAAATTTTTTCAGGGCTTTTACACGCGAGGCCCAGATGCACTCCACTCTTATATATGGTCCCGTCCTCAAGATGACGCAAAAGCGCCAAGCACAGGTGGAATGCAGCATATTAAAGCATGGTAGGAAGTGGTTGTAAGCCCAAGGGCCAATGATAGAAAGATGGAAATTAGATAACTAGATACATGAGCTAGAGTCCTGCAGTGGGTTGGGTACCCGCGGGTTACCCGCAAAAACTTACAGTACCCTGCAGGTTGCAGGTAGAAGTTTCGGGAGCTGGTATAGATGCGGTTCTCCAGGTTTGCGGGTGGAGGATCAGGTCATAAGTCTTCTCAATAGTGAATAAGCCGAAACATGTTGTGCATGTTTTCCTGCAATAAAGCACACTGGGATGATTTAAAGGGCACCTATCGTGAAAAACAGTTACCCCCAACCAAATGTATGGGCTGATAGAGCTCGCATTCTGGTTAGGGGTACTGGTGTTTTTTTTTTCTTAAAAAATGCCCCCCGCCAGCGCGCTCGCACCGGGAGCGCGTGACGTCATGAGCATTAAGAAAAGCAGCCCCAATACTGACCGCTTTTCTTAATGCGAATGACATCACGCGAGCGCAAATGCTCATGCGCAGAGACTGTGATGGCGGCTCACACCGGGAGCTCCAGAGGGTGCTGGCAGGGGGGCATTTTAAATAAAAAAAAAAACCACCAGTTCCCTCAACCGGAACGCGGTCTCGCACATTTAGTTGGGGGTAACTGTTTTTCACGATAGGTAACTTTTAAGCAACATTAACAAGCTCTCCGGGTAATACTTCATTTGTGATTTATAATTTTCCGCTTACACGGAGGCTGCAACCTGTTGATGAGCCGAGATACAAAGCATTTGGAACACTTGGTCTATTTATTTTTATTATTGATTTTCTCAATAGCTTTTAGGACTCGTTTTCCTTTTAGCCACATCCATGGAGTACCACGGTGCATGTTTAATTGTTGATACTCTTCATTTTTGCCCTACTTGGCCTTCATTCTGAGTTCCTGAATCCACTGCTCTATTTCTATTCTAGAAAACAATATTTACAGCAAATTCAGATCTCATTATGAACTCTATCTACTCTTTGTGTTAGAGTCCTGCAGCAGTCAGGTACCCACGGGTTATCTGCAAAAAAAGTGGGTACCCTGCGGAATGACGTGAGCCTTTTTAGGTGCAGGTATATATGTGGGTTGCTGGTCTCTCCCTGCTGCAGCTCTCTCCCGGTAGCTCTCTCTCTGCAGCTTTCCCTCCTGTCCTCTCCCTTCTGACTTTAGGCACAGCTCGGCGGGTTTTGGGTTGGGTCGCAGATA
This sequence comes from Xenopus borealis, assembly GCA_024363595.1. NCBI lineage: Eukaryota > Metazoa > Chordata > Amphibia > Anura > Pipidae > Xenopus > Xenopus borealis. Next base: position 194,567,259 of record CM044431.1, on the reverse strand, counting down.
AGACAGTTGTGGGTCCAGGTCGGGTAGCGGATCAAAGTGGGTAAATATGCGGGTCGCTGGCTCTGGGTTCAGGCCGGGTCTGGATCTTAGAAAAATCTTAGAAAGTTCCAGGACTGTTCTTTGTGTGAGTTGGTTTGTATAATATACTACAGATATGGGGCCTGTTATCCAGAATGCTTGGGACTTGGGGTATGCTGGATAACATATCTCTGTAATTTGGATCTCCATTTAAAGCTACTAGAAAAACATGTAAACATTAAATAAACCCAATAGGCTGGTTCTGCTTCTAATAAGAATTAATAATATGTTCGTTAGGATCAAGTGTTGTTTAATTATTACAGAGAAAAGGCAAATATTTTTTACTAATTTGGATTATTTGATTATAATGGAGTCTACGGTAGACTGCCTTTCCATAATTCGGAGCTTTCTGGTTAACGGGTTTCTGGATAACAGATCCTATACCTGTGTGTAACAGACTACAACATAATTAGTTATTACCACCAAGCAAAGACCTTGCCCAAACATTTTGCCGGTTGCAATGTTGGGAGTAACATGTTTTTTCAGTAACCTTGCCAAGCCATGTAAGAATGTGCTAAGACATGTAGGGAACACAGAGAGAAATAATAAAAATATGAATGAAATTCACTTCTTAAAGCATGGTAAATAATAGGGCCTGTACCAGCCAGTAATTGTGTAAAATTTTCAGCGCTTATGGCACATTGTTAGGCTTAGCAAATTGCAAGTATTTTTGGGATGCCCTTGACAACCGAATAGAAATTAGGCATTTTAAAGAACTTAAATTATTAAATGAATTCATATGCTAGGAATAAGAGAATGGTAAAGAATAATATTTTACGTAAAAGCAGTTATTCAACAAGAGGAATAAGTATGTTGACCTTAAATTTAGATGAATTATTATTATGATGATGATGATGAACTGTTGAGAGGTAGTTCCAGAAAAGTGTTTATGGAAAGGCAGAGTAATCCATACAGTGCTGGTGATGCTACAGGAAGAATCAGTTATAGAATGTTTATTCTCAAGTACATTTTTATCTCAGCAGCCCTTAGAATTCAGTTTCTTGCACAGAGGGAAATAGTGGCAGTAGTTTTGCCCTCCAGTTACACAGTATGCCATTTTTCGGCAGGCAGAGGTCTGCTTTAAATTTCTCTTAATAATGCTTCCAGTTATTGAAACAGTATAGAAGTAAATTATTTGGACCATTTTCCTTTTTTTCTGATATCTGCAATAATTGTTGTATAACATGTTGACAAATACAGTATCATTCTTTGTTATCCAGTGTATTCAATAATAAATCTACAGGATTATAAATACTTTGTTAGCAGGATCTATTCGCTATAGTGAGTCTCTTGGGCAGTGTTGGAAGTCTTCATTTTTTAAATCTTACCTGCTTGCTTATTTTCTGATTAAATCACAAGCAAAGTAAAACATGGGAAAATATATAAAAGTCTTGCAAGGCAAGGGGGAGAACAGGATGAGAGCGTCCTAGTATGTACACATAATTAAGGAAAAGGAAAGCATAGCCCATAAACCGTATGCATAATAGAACACATACATTTTAAAATATTTAAAAAAGTCCACAAAAACATGCAGAGACAATCATGTCCACGATGTTTATTCAACGAACACACAGTGTAATCTCTGTCTGGATTAACCTACCTAATCCTGATGGTGTGAAGTGCTTACATTTTTTAAGCGCATAAAGGGAACAATAGCAAGCCTAGCAACCACTGCTAATATAAAGTGCTTGTATGCACCTAGCACATTGCTTGCTCAGCTTCATCTGAGGCATAAAATTGAGTGATTAGAGGGCAGGGTCTTGCAAGACTGTCAGACTAATATAATTCACATTATTATATGTTAATAATAGAATGTTGTATCTGATCAATTGTAATAATCACAAGTCTCGGAGGACGTGTAGGAATCAAAAGGTGAATAGTTATCATTAACATAAGAGCAAATGTCCTCAGTTTTATTGCCTCTGTGGTCTCCTATTGATGCCCTCTTATTTAAAGTTAAAGTGCCTGGTTTCCAAAGGAGCCCAAGTATTATGAGCAACAGAATCAAATGCAGAGGCATAATCTTACAGTAATCTAAGCACTGGGCAAGCAAGCGAAGCAAAATATAGGGCATTACATTGTAGGTAATGAGAATCACAGCAATCACTGCTTGAGCAAGGATGAATGAAACATTAAAGGGCATATTTATTAAGGATCGACTGGTGTTTTTCAAGAAAATTGAGTTTTCAAGGTTATGTTTTTGGTCAAAAATCAATTTTTCTGGTTTTATTATACCCCAACCCTGGAAGCAGCTAGAATCTAAAAATACACCATCTGTCAAGGTCATGTACTAGTCAATGGCAGAGGTCCCTTGAACCATTTGAAGATGTTAATAGCCTTCATGACGTTCGAGTTTTTTTTTCCAGAGGGTTTTGCCTGAAAACTCAATCAATTCAAGCGATTCGTTTTTTCTTTTGCAGAAAAAGGGATGTTAACCCTGAACTCGCCCATTCGAGTTTTTCTTAAATTAGGAAAATTATGCGAGGTAGAAAAAAAACATTTTTTTTAAAATAATTTTCTTCCAGATAAATTCATAATGGCATCTGTATTAAGCATATGTGAGCAAGTGCAGGACTACGCAGTCTACCCATGAAGATTTTTATTGATCTTTTATTTGTTAGCATTCACTTTGCTTGTTATTTACATACGTAACCCATAGAATGTTTTGCTGGAGGGAGTCAATTTTTATCTCCTAGGGACCCCCAGCATCTCATCCAGGATTTGGTTTGAAATATGGCCAAATCCCTGCCTTTTTAGCAGTATTTGTATCTCCTTGAATCCTCAGTGCTTATTTATAAAACTGAATACAAAGCCTTTAATTCATGTGCAGGTGGCAATTATTTTTCAGAACTTGCACATTTTTGGGGATATTGCTAATTTATTTATGAGCTTTTTAAATTTTCCCCACTATGATTAACATAATATCTGTGGGTTTTTGGGGGGTAGAGTAGCACCATACTTATTTCCAATTCCTTACATGCATTAAAACTCATTGTTATAAAACATTCTTTCCAGGAAGCAAATGAAACCAAACACAGATGTTAAATGTTTTAAATAGAAAGCACAAGGCTTCTTCCTTTTTGATTATAAATACTTAATGTTTTCTATACCTCAGTAATGATAGGCTGTAAGAATTGCTTACAAGTGGCTTCAGATCTCCTACCTTGCAAAGGATTTGAGCTGTTGCACCTTGCATGACATTCCCTAGTGTAAAACTCTTCTGCTTTGCCAAACGTGCATTCTATCATGAAAGGCTGAACAAAGCACTCTGGATTTAATGATGATCCTGCTCTGGTGTTTGGAGACAATATTGAAATGTACCCCATGGAGAAATAAAAGTCAGAGTGAGCAGTTCATTTGTGTTGTATCTGGCAAGTGTTTGTTCTCAAATTTACTCTGCGTTTTCAAGCAAATTGTTAGATTTATGCTCCATCATTTTCCTTCTTTTTACTCTTTTCTTGATTTAACATACTGTAGCTCTCATATTCTCTTTTTAGATACTGACCGCATTATATATTGGGGATTTAGTCTGCTTCAGTACATGCATTATTGATTTGCCTTTTTCTTTAGTGCCATATAGTGAAGCACTCCTGAGTACCTTTTGTATCACCAGATACTGCAGAAAACAGTGTATTGTCTTGATATTGATTACCTATTTTATTTATTAAGGACAGTGCATGCAGCTCATTATAGCCTTTGCTAAAAGGATGAACACCAACATATTTTACATTTTGTATTGGTTTTGTAATGATCTGGGGGTAATGAATAATGTAACAGATCAATAATTCTAAAAGTTAAACCTGACTTTGAAAACTGTTTATGCTCCCTGACACATTTAACTTAACAGGTTCACACATTCAGACCCTGAGGGAGGAATTTGCTTAAAGCATAAAAGAAAAGAAAGAAGCTTTTTGCAAAGTAACCATTTACATGCTGGCAGTTTAGTTATTTGTTATACCTGCTGGACCATCTTTGTGAACAGGTTAGAGACCTATGAGTCATTTAGATTTACATCTCCAAAGCTAGCTTTGCTTTTCAGTATAAATAGTGCTGATATATTGTACATAACTTGCTACAGGGTTAAGCAGGATTTGTACAATTTTTGGATTGTGTATGGAAGTGTCCTTACATTAGTTGTGCCAAGCTGATCGGTCGTTTGGTCGATCAGACAGGTGAGGAAATTTCTGTCGGCTGCCGATAATATATCTGCGTGTATTGCCGATCGTACGATTTTCAGTGGGAGACTGGCACTAGGTTTTGTCGGGCACAACTTTCGTACGATCCCTGTCAGGTGCAGAATGTCGGCTGATCTGTGCTTTTACTACTTTATTTAATCTGAAGGTTAGTGGCAGGTCGGGAGATGGGGATATCCGATCGTACCATGATTCGTACGAATGGATCTTTGCGTATATGGCCAGCTTTAGTCTTTTAAAACAAAATACGGTATAACCAAAGCATGTTTTCTCCTAACCGTAACATTACTTTGATTCAGTTATGCTGCTAAATGAATGTCTGGAGGAGGAAAACCACAAAAGAGACCACTGAAAGCATACAATACATTTGCTTAAAATAGACACAATGCAGCAGACTTTCTAATTTCAGTACATTTTTCCTTTTTATATGGCATTTGTGTGTTTACACAAATACCATATAAAAGTAAAAATTGTACTAAAGAGCAGTAGTGAGTTAATCAGCATATGATGATGGTTGGTGGCTGGCTGAGAATGCAAACAAAACATCCATGGGGCAGAGAGGCTGAACATGGGGCTTTCCCTAGCAGCTCTAATTAAATGGAGGCCGTTAACAACACACTGAAGACTCCTTTAAAATCCCATAACCAAAATTAACCCTATCGAAATTAATTTGCATGATGTCTGGTTTGGATTGTAGATATAATACCAACCCTACTGATATTTTAGTAAACAAAGTTCTGTGGCGTACTTCTTTACATTTTGGCTGCCAATTTTTCCATGGGTTTCCAAACAGCAAGCATTTTTTTGTGCAATGTTTTTTAAGCTTGGTAACTAGGTTCAGCTTTCTGCACCAGAACAAAAACATTCCTTATCAAACATATCTATACTGGTACATGGAATGGCCTTAAAGCAAAATGCTTAACTGATAAAAAGTTATTTACAGTATGTTCCAAGGACCATTATTCCTGTCTTTTTTTTCTTTCCAAATGTTACTAAATACATGAGTATAACTATGATGGTATCTCTCTGCACCCTATAAGAATATGTACGGCATTGTTCCTGCTTTTTAATTTTCTGTTTATAACCCCTGATGTCACCCCAGTGGGCTTGAACAACACTCTACTGTAAATAAAAAATATCCCAGAGCTGCTCCTAGACCACCCTATCCAGCCCCAGTAGCAGCAAAAGAAAGGTACAAATATGCATGGGCTAAAGGGGAGGGTTGAAGCTTTGGGGAGTGTGGGCCCTGAGATGGTGGGCCCCGCTAATATAGTTAGTTAGCCAAAAATGTAATCTATAAAGACTTCTTTAATTTTGCGTTCATCAGCAACTTGAAGGGTTTACAGATGGGACATAACAGTTCAGTGAGTTTGCTTTTGATCCTTAGCATGCAGGTCAGATTCAACAGCAACAGTTATGATCCATATGCCTCCTCAAGTCATTGATTGGTTAATGACTAGTAACCAATAAGAGAGCTGCAAAGCAGGAAGTTGGGTTCTTGCTATTATGTTAGATCCTGTCATGCCTTCATGGATTGCATTCTTGGCTAACTATGCTGAAAACATATTTTATTTTGCACAGCCTATTTATTTACCCAATTTTTATTTTTAAGAATTTTTACCTTTAAGAATTGGAGAACTACCGAAGGTGATAGAGAAGGTTGTCGCCAACAGTCCTTAAAGCCAGTGGTGGCTTAGGGAATGCTTATATTACAGGCTGAGCCAGTTTACACCTGCATTTAAAACAATATATATGATAAAGTATCCATATGTAATTTATATTTACATTTTGATTCTGCCCCAAAGGCTGTTTGTTAGTTAAAAATACAGCTCGATTTTAAAGAGGTGGTTCACTTTTAAGTTAACTTTTAGTATGTTAGAAAATGGCCAATTCTATGCAACCTTTCAGTTGGTCTTCATTGTTTTTCTTTTATTTGTTTGCCTGTTTCCTCTGACTCTTTCCAGCTTTCAAATGGGGTCACTGACCCACATTTATAAACAAATGCTCTGTAAAGCTACAAACTTATTGCTATTGCTACTTATTATTAATCATCATTCATATTCTAGTCTCATTTAAAGTAATGCATGGTTGCTAGGGTAATGTGGACCCCAGCATATATATAACTTGCAGTGTAGCAGTCAGGGCCAGGCCTTGCCGATCGGGGCCCCTAGGCAACCCTGCTGGGCAGTCAGCTCCCCCTGCTACACGCGCATGCTGGCGCCGGAAAACAGAGGGGGAAGGGCGAGACGCAGGGAGGAGGGGAAGCACACTGGGAGGAGACACGCAGGGAGGAGAGACAGGACTGTGAGGGAGACTCGTACTAGTGGTAGGCAAAGGTATCTGCCCGGCGCCCCCCTATCATTGCCCCCTAGACAGCTGCCTCTTCTGCCTATCCCTTGTTCCGGCCCTGGTAGCAGTAAAGAGTGACTGAAGTTTATCAGAGCACAAGTCACACGATCTGAGGGCACCCCATGCCACATTTCAAAATTAGATTTAAAAAAAAGCTATTTGCTCTTTTAAAAAAAAGATTTCAATGCAGAGTTCTGCTGAAAAGTTGCTTAGAATTTGCCATTCTATAACAAAGTTTACCTTAACGGTGAACCACCCCTTTAATTACACTGTATCAATTATTTGAATTTTGTTTCCTTTTGTCTGGGATGTCCTAATTTATAGCAAGTAGGTAGGAGCCATTTTGTGAAAACTTATTAATTACATCTATCATACTATTGTCTTTGCATTCTCTCTATAATTTTTCCATTAAAGTATTTACAGATGCTTTTACCCATCTGATCCCCCATGTTTGAGCTTCATCAATCAGTTAGCATTAGAAGCTCTAATGGACATGTTGAGATTGGACAGTCAGGTTGGCAAAACAGTCAGGTGTAGGAACAATTACTTACAAAAGGAACTTTATCCATGCCAAGGCATAGAGGAGGGGCAGGCAATATTTGATTGACAGTTGAGATTTTTAAATGTGTTTACAACAGCTATGAATGCTTAAATAAAAACTATTATTTACATGTATTTCTATAGCGCCAACTTGTTTCGTAGCGCTGAACTAGAATTTGGATTTCATGTTTCATTTGAAAAGGCCTTTTATTATACAGTTTTCTATGTCTGGGTGACTGGTCCACCTTAATGTAAATAGCAATTGTTTTTACAGCACTGAACAATTTTAAATAAATGTATATGGGAAAGTTGGTTAGAATTATGTTTTCTTTTATTAGGCAAATTTTTATTTTGAGGTTGACTTGTCCTTTAGGGTGGTGGCACACATTACGATTTGGGGAAGATTAGTTTCCCAGCAACAAATCTCCTCTTCTTTGGGCGACTAATCTCCCGAAATGGCTTCCCACCTGCAAGGATTCCAATCACCGTCGGGATGGCATACGAATTGTTTCGGTTTTCTGAAGTCACCCAAAGTGCTATGTATGCCATCCCGATGGCGACTCGAATTATTGCCGTTGGGAAGACGTTTGGGGAGATCACTTTTGCTAATGCACTTACAGCGCTTCGATTTCCGAAGTTGCCTCACGAGGAAACTTCAGGCGACTTCAGAAATCGAAGCGCCGTGAGTGCATTAGAGCAGGGTCTGCCCCAACCCTTAGAACTGATACAATAGTTGCTAATACTCCAGAGATGCAGCTGAGAAATGTGTCAACTACATGTTACAAAACTTAACAGTTTGGAATCTGAATTACTGAACTGCCAGACTCAGACAGGGACCTTCAACTTATATTTTGTAAAAACATTTTTAAATGGAAATTCATTGGAAAAAGTATTATTTCTGGTGAACAATCTGAAAACAACTGAACTGAAAAAAGTGGAAGGTGAACAACCCCTTTAAACTAGTTTATCTTTTTGTAATCCTTTTTTCTTTTTTTTTTTTTAGGCAACAAGTGTTGAAAATCTTGCACTTCCATGGATACTGTCTAAGAAACAAGCAACAAAAAGCACGGTGACCCTCCTGGACCTTTGCTTTGGAAGGACAGAGAATCTTAATCTACTTTATGTGGTAACATATATTTGATCTCATGAACATATTGTGGCATTCAAACGAAAGATGGCTATACATGGTGAGATCCACTCATTTGGCAATGTCGCCAAAGGAGCGGATTTCTCCCCGATATGCCCACCTTGAGGGCCCAACGATCCGATCACAACACAGGGGATACGGGTGGTCGGATGGCAGGACCGCATCTACGAAGAGATGCAGCTGTGAACCGACAGGCTTTCTAGTCCCGGCCGACCAACATCTGGCCGACTTTCGGCCACATATCGATTGGTTAAGCCCGTCGGAGGGCCCCACACACGTGCCGATAAGCTGCTGACTTAGTCTATCGGCTACCTTTACTATGCTGTGGAATTGTCGCTGCTTTAATTAAGGGTGGGAATTAACATTCAAAAAACAAGATGGGAAGTCAGTCAGTCACAAATGGCCTTGTATGGGTTGAATTGTTGCTTCAATTTTCCAGACACAGCTGACTTTGACAGAATGCTTAGAGTTTGGTCAAAGCAGTCTGTAGAAAGCATATTTTTTAGCGACTATCTCTTGTGCTGGCAATTTTCAGTTTTTTTTTAATTTTACTTTAAATTCTTTTTTATATATATTTTTCTCATTTCACTTCACCAACTTAGACTATTTTGTGCAGCTCCATCACATAAAATAAGATTAATTACAGTTTGGAATGTAACAAAATAGGTAAAAAGCTACGGGGGTGAATACTTGTGCAAGGCATAACTTCACTTGTAAAGCACTGTGAAGGAGCCGCAACGCTGTAATTTGGAGCTTTCTGTATAACGGGTTTCCGAATAACGGATCCCATACATATATATATATATATATATATATATATATATATACAGTAAATATGATTTTCTTTCTTTTTATTTACTGATATCATGATAATATTTTCTTTAGTTACTAGTCTAGTTATCTTAGTAATTGAAAGAACATAAAAAAAATGTATGGGTAAAACAAGCTTTTCTTCTATCTATTGTTTGTTTTATGGGTGTGACCTTTCTCATTTCAGCTGAGGGAAACTGCCACTGACAGCTCATGATATCCTCTGATCTCACTTAAAAAAACATTATTTCAATTTCTGTCTCAGCAGAAGTGCTTTCCTTGTTGAATAATTCATAGCTTCCAACTTCATATAGTGCACCTGCTGACAGGATTTTACATTGCTTATTAAAGTATATGCAGCCAGCTCTGCAATTAAGGCTTCGAGACGGGCAGTTCTATTGCTTGGATGCGCTATTGCAGTGTATTTATTGCATTAGGATAACAAAAGCATGTATTTGCATCTCAACTGTATGCTGTACAAAGTCATTACCTGGGCAAAAGATCTCATCATAGGTTTAGCATTATTCTAATAGAATACTGCAGGGAATATAAAGATAACATTTGCTCTATTTTTTTTTTTTTTTTTTTGCTGTAGGCCGACCTCTTTTATTATATCAAAACTGAAACTTAATAAATATCTTTTAAGTATAATAATAAATAAAAAAATATTGTGCTTTATTTTCCAGATGAACATGCCCTTGTTATTCTGAATACGTGCAGTCTGGTGTTTAATGTGTTGTAAATGATATTCATTATTAAATTAGCATTCTGTTGCAAGAGTATTTTACCCACTTAGATTTTAAGTCTACATATTCAAACTAAAACGTGTATCCCCCTGCTGTACTATATTTGTGTCCGAAGCACAAAGGCACAGGTGGTAATTTGACTGCTGCTGTGCTCAGTTTGCTCCTCTATCCCCCTCCCTTTTCCTCCCTCCCTCGTCCCCTCCCTGCTGTACTCTGAGCCCAGAGCTATGGGAGAGCAGAGAGAGAGAGACTCAGGCAGGAAGTGATGTCACACACAGCTAATATGGCAGCTGCCATACAAAACAAACAGAGAGAGCTTCTAGAGCTGTTTACTCAGGTATGGTAAAGCATTCTGCAGAATAAATAAAATTTTATAGCTTGCACTACTGTGGCTAATTAATTAGCAATAAACTTCTTCAATAGCTTTCCTTCTCCTTTAAAACTACTACTTTTCAAATAATATCTGCCAGAAGCCGATACTACAAGACTGATTAATAATCAGAATATACAGACTGCACTGGGTCCTGTGTTGTCATGTAATTGAATGTAGATCTTATAGTTTTTATATTGTTTAATACGAGCTTTCTCCAATTCACCAGAACCAGTGGCTGCAGCAAAATAATCCTCCAAAAATCCCAGTTTATCTGTTTAAATCTGGCTCCATTATCTTTGTCCCTGCAGCTGGAGTTGGAAACAGTAAAGGGGATGTAAATGCAAAAATAAAATCCAATAGAAATCTCTACACAGTTGTGACTGCTCTACAGGGAAACAAACAAAGCTGCTGGAGTTCTGCATGGCCGGGAAGTAAGGAGGGGGCTCCCCCTGCTGTTCTTAAGTATGATTGTTTCCCTGCACAGCAGTTAGGGACCGTCTGACATTTCCTATCCACAGAATTAAATGAAGGCAGAATTACACTACACACATTCAGGTTTCTTATAAAAACCGTACGCATTTTTTAATTAAAGTTTATTGGAAATAGGTTTCTTTTTCATTAAAAAAAGTAAACATGGGTTTTTATTTTTTTTTTCCTTTACATGCCCTTTAAAAATGAAATATTAAAAAATCTCTTTCTGTTTTGAAAAATCAGGGATTCTGCTGCTGGAGCGTGCCATGACAGAATCCCTAGGGTGTGGGAATTCAATTTAAGAGGAAAAAAAACCTAAGGTGAAAGGATTCCTGATAAAAGATACCATTCCCATTCCTACTTTAAAACTCATTAGAAATTTAATTTCTAAACAACCTTTATAAAAGTGCACTTGTAAATGTTTTGTACTTTTATTTTCTGGGGTTACTGGCCCTTTAAAGTATCTTATACAAACGTTAAATTCTTCTTGTGTCAAAGGACACAGGTCTGTAAAAAATGAAAAATATTTTGTGCGTTATATAACAAAGTGTAGCATTTGAAAATGTAATAAAAGGGCAAGTTTATTTTAGGTGAAATACATTAGAGATATTAGCGCACAACTTGTTCAGCTGCCTTCCAAAAATAAACAGGGAAGATCAACAATGGACACATTTGCTGATGGATCCCTCTTCCTCGTGTTTATTTTCTTGCTTTAGGCCATTCACATAACAAAAACATATCTGAGCCAGCGTTTTGAAAAATTGTTTGCATATTCATTTCAAAGGCTAAAAGTCTCGCTTTGTGTTGGTTTTCATGCTGAGTCAAATCATGCCCCTTTCAAAGCTGTTCTGGGAGTGCCAGCAGTCTAATGCTAATTCCTTCTGGCCTGCCCTTTTGTCCTAAGATGTTTCATTGTTGTGCAGGTGCTACAGAGCTATGCCTGGAATTCTGCTCCACGTTTCTCTGTTCTTTGTTTCCTTTCAAAATGTTCTGCATATTTCCTTGCATGTTTGTTTGTTTTAGGGCTTATATGAAAATGTTAGGTGTAGCATAGAGTTATACATTATATCCAGCCCAGGCACCTTTCCAGCAGTTTTATATTGTTTTAACAAATCATGCCAACTTTCAAGCCAGGGCAAATACTGTTTACATTGGGAAGGAAGAAAAATTGGTACTTTATCAGTTTCTCTTGTGATTTGCAGTGTTTATTTTGCTTAAAGCGTATTCAGTTTTGAAGCAGAACAGTTATGGAGAATGAGCAACCTGTCTTGCCTAATGTTTTAAACTTATGGGGATCTCGATTGCCTTTGACTGCATTCTTTAAAGGAGAATTCAACCTGTATCTGAAAAAAATCCTCCCCATTTCCCCTGTGTAGGCCCCTCCTCCCCCCCAGGGAAAATGCCCCAACTTGCTACTTACCTCTGCTTCCAGGTCCTGTCCAGCGGAGTTCACAGGCGCCATATTGTCTCAATCTCGCTTCTTCCTGTACTGTCTTTTTCAGGCGCTTCTGCAGCAGGAGGACTCTACCGGTGCGGAGCTACTGTGCATGCGATGAAAGTCACAAAGTTCACGAAAAAAGAAATCAGAAATTTTGTGACTTTTGGGCACATGCACAGTAGCTCCGTACCACCAGATTCCTCCAACTGCGAGTGCACCTGAAAGTCATAAACTTTCCAATCGTTTTTTTGGAAATTATGGGACTTTTGACGCAGTAGCTCCGCACCAGCAGATTCCTCCTACTGTGCATGTGCCTGAAAAAGCCAGTCCAGGAAGAAGAGCGATTGATGCAAGATGGCGCCTGTGAACTGCGCTAGAGAGGACCTGGAGGGAGGGGTAAGTAACAAGTTAGGGGCATTTCCCGGGTGGGGGGGGGGG
>CM044431.1:194439747-194551034 GCA_024363595.1 Xenopus borealis | reverse complement strand
GTCATTTGGAGGACATTATAACACCTTTTTGGTTTGAACCTTAACTTTATTTTCAATTTATGAGTACATTCATATTTATTAGAGTAAAAAGTAATTTTTATATCCAAAGCTAGGGTGAGACAGAGGCCTTCTGCTCATGAGGTAGAGCCGTTCCAGAGATGGTGCATGTTGCCTACATAACCCTGTTTCCAATGACAACTTTTGACATCAGATAATCACAAGGCACCTTCAGTGTTCCATATAAATTTGAGTCTTGAATTCTTAATCTTTCTCGATTTAACTCGATTGAAACATCTTATTTCTTAAGGCAAACAACAGGAACCATTCCCCTGGGTATACAACTAGGGAATCATGCTCCCATGTATGGTTGCTCCCACTGATTTCTCACATTATTTTACCTTTTTCGTGGCCTTTTATCTGTGACCTATTCTGAGTTATTTTATTTCACTTAACTACTGTTAAAGGGCAAGGAAAGTCTAAAATAGAATAAGGCTAGAAATGCTGTATTTTGTATACTAAACATAAACATGAACTTACTGCACCACAAGCCTAATCAAACAAATGATTTATGCTTTCAAAGTTGGCCAGAGGGGGCTGTCATCTTGTTATACATCTTTGCAAGACTAGACTACATACACATGCTCACTGTGGTCTGGGCTACTTAGGGATCATCATAAATGATGAAAAAACAAAGCAGCTTGAGTTCAACATAGCTGGTAAGTAAGGCAGGGGCTGCTGTTCATAAGTATAATTGTCTCCCTGCTAGAAGTTAGTGACTGTCTGACAATTCCTATCCACAGCAGTAAATGAAAGGAGAATTTCACTGCATAAAGACAGGTTTCTTATAAAAACAGTACACATTTTTTAATTAAAGTGTATTGGAGATAGATTTCTTTTTCAATAAAGAAAGTAAAAATGGGATTTTATTTCTTTGCCTTTCCTTGCCCTTTAAAGACCATCACCATCATGTAAACAAATGGTGAATAAGAACGCCTTTTAGCATACACTATAAACCATATTACAGGCCTGCCACTTTCAAGCACCTGATGGAGGCTGACACTAGGTAAGGTAATATATACACAGCCATATCCATGATTTGGTGATTTCCTGGTGACCATATGCACCTAAAGGGAAGAAATATACTTCTTCAAATTGCATTTATTGTATAATAAATACATGTGTTTACTGTATTTGGTTTCTTGTTTGTAGTTGTTTTTCAGTCCCCACCCCTTTATTCTGAAGTTGCTATGACTTTCATATTGCAGGCACAAATGGAATGTTTGGTGAGCGATGAATTTACTGTGGAGAATGTGCTGGCAGCCTTGCCTGCCCTTCCCAAGGGTGCTCCCCAGCAACGGGCGAAACGAGCAGCAGAAGCACTGGTAAAAGCTGCCAGTTATTCCAGATTAATGGCACTGCAGCAGGTATTACAGATATTGTTGACTTTTCCTTTGGCAAAGCTGAACTCCCTACTGAAGTTTTTTCATTCTTTACATACAACATTCTGAATACTCTGTTCCATGCAGGTGATGCTCTTATATTTCATGTGAATATATGTTTCTCTAGAGCAAAAAATGGTTGCAAAGACACTTGCAAACATTAGCAACCATGTTTGCTCCATTTTGGACAAATTAAAAACCTTACCAACTTCCTCACAAAGTTTGCAACCAAATTGCTTTTGCGAACATTCACAGTGGATGTCATAAAAATGTGCGACAAAATATTTAACGCAACTCCAGAGTAGATGTTAAAGGTTTGCAATGCGCAATTAAAGGAAAACTATTCCCCCCGAACAATGTAGGTCTCTATAAACAGATACTGCATTAAACAACTCATATGTAAAACTCTGCTTCATGTAAATAAACCATTTTCATAATAATATACTTTTTTATTAGCATGTGCCATTGGGTAATCATAAATAGAAAATAGCCATTTTAAAAAATAAGGACAGCCTCCTGGGATCCTAGGATCCAACGGTGCACACAAACATACCAAACAAACTATAAAGTTAGGTCACATGAGCCAATTAACAGACAGAGTTCTGTCTTTTGCTTCAACACTTCTTCCCTTTACAGTTAGAGTTTAAATATTTCTGGTCAGGTGATCTCTGAGGCAGCACACAGACCATCATGAAATGGTGGTTCAAGGCAAGAGATGTAAAAGTGCAATATTTACTTAAATATATATTCCAGGTAGGTAAGATTCTTTAATATGTCACTTGATTTGATATAAACTATCTGTTGCTCAAAAATTCATTTTCGGGGTATAGTTTTCCTTTAAGAATCGCAATACAATGAAAGCATAATGAAGAATATGACATTGCAACAGGCAAATTTTTATTCTCATATGTTTTGCTCTTTGCAAATTTTTAATACATTTCCCTCTGTGTTTTATACTATTCTTTGGGCAGGTACAGTTTTATATATTAACTTTATTGGATCCCTTATCCAGAAATACTTTATGCAGAAAGCTCCACATTATGAATGAAATGTGGTTTGCTTTTACATATATAATGTTTTAATGCACTCAATCTTCTCTCAGTCCTCCCCCTGTGTGGCATTTTAAGCCACCTCTTTCAATTTATCAGTTTGCAAAATCCTCACAAAAGAGTTTGCCAAATCAAAACCCTGATTGACATATTAAATGTGTTGGAGATAAATTGAAGCCTGAAACGAGGCTAGTAAAGTTGAAAGACATCACCTTGGTAATTTTGCAACAGAACAAATAAATTGAAATCTGTTATAAAAAAAAATACTGGCCACCAAATGGGCATGTGCCTTTTTGCCATAAATGTTAAGCTAGGAGATCAATGGCCAATTTAGCAGTGCACAAGCTAAATTATCTATTTAAAGGAATGTCAACCCAAAAAAATAGTTTTGCCTAATAAAAGAAAACATAATTCTAAGCAACTTTGCATTCATTACAAATTTTTATGGCTTTTAAGTAATTTGTATATTTATTGTAAGAAAAGACGTTAACAGACTTGTCTTTTTGAGGAACTAAGACTTTTGCAACATTGTTTAAAAAGCAACAACCAGGAATTAAGCAAATGCTGCTTTCCAAACAAATAACTGAAAATGTTTTTTAAAAAAAATTATATTACAATGTTGCTTCCAATTATGTTTTTCTTTATATTAAGCAAATTTTTATTTTGTGGTTGATGTGCCCGTTAAAGGCAAGATGGAAAGCCATGTAGTGTTTCACTAAAGATTACCTTTGTGCAGAGATGAAATAAATGAATGAATGTCTTATTGGAATATGAACAAGTCCTATTATATTTCCATTTATTGGCCATACAAACTGGAAAATGTGTGTCCAGTTGTGTCAAAACTTGGTAACATTCAGCTTGATATATTTCAATGTAAAAATGTAAATTTCCTACACTAGGGCTGTCATGTGGAATCCCTGGGAGAGGATGTATATATACAAAGGATTTTTAATGACCAAAAGGGTAAATTTGAACCCTACAGACCTCTTTGTGGAACATGCTAATTTTAATCTATTTTCTACATGGAATCCTCAGGCAAATTCTTCTATTTCAAGCAAAGAGTCCCATAGATGTGCATTCAGCATTACAAAATTATAACCTGCGATTGCAGTATCAAACCCATTTTCTTCAAAAAATTTATATTTTTTTTAGATACATGCATTAGAAGCTGAACTTGATTTCCACCGAAGTATTTACAGCCTGCAGGTTCAGTATACTGAAGCTGTATTTCAAGGGATTAAACAAGCCTACCACAATTTTCAAGAAAATGTTGCGTCTGTTGTTTGTTGTCCATTAAAAGGTAAGTTCACAAATATTTTAACAACAATCTAAACGCATATTTATTGCCAAATCCCATTTTTTCATTCACAAATGTTACTCCTGAAAAGGTCTCAGAGTATTTGTCAGTTGAGTTGTCAACCACGAAAATTGTTTAAAGGGAAATTAAAGTCTAAATTAGAATAATGCTAGAAATGCTGCATTTTGTATACTAAACATAAACATGAACTTACTGCACCACAAGCCTAATCAAACAAATGATTTATGCTTTCAAAGTTGGCCACAGGAGGCTGTCATCTTGTAACTTTGTTATACATCTTTGCAAGACTAGACTACATACACATGCTCAGTGTGGTCAGGGCTTCTTAGGGATCATCATAAATTATCAAAAAACAAAGCTGCTTGAGTTCTGCATGTCTGGTAAGTAAGGCAGGGGCTTCCCCTGCTGTTCATAAGTATGATTTTAAGCTGCCAGACGTTAGGGACCGTCTGACAATTCCTATTCACAGCACTAAATGAAGGGAGAATTTCACTGCATACAGTCAGGTTTCTTATAAAAACGGTACACATTTTAAATTAAAATATATTGGAGATATACAGTCTTTCAAGATTAATTCAATCTAATTGGGACATCTACATTTATTTCAATTGAACTCTTCCTGTGTGCTATGTAGTTCGGAAGATTCAAGAATTTTTTCCCAGAAACCCTTAAAGGGCAAGGAAAGGCAAAGAAATAAAATCCCATTTTTACTTTCTTTAATGAAAAAGAAATATATCTCCAATATACTTTAATTTAAAAATGTGTACCGTTTTTATAAGAAACCTGACTGTATGCAGTGAAATTCTCCCTTCATTTACTGTTGTGGAAAGGAATTGTCAGACGGTCCCTAACTTCTGGCAGGGAAACAATCATACTTATGAACAGCAGGGGGAGCCTCTGCCTTACTTACCAGCCATGCAGAACTCAAGCAGCTTTGTGTTTTTGATCATTTATGACGATCCCTAAGCAGCACAGACCAGACTGAGCATGTGCAGTGCCAGGCAAAATTACAAGATGACAGCCCCCTGTGGCCAACTTTGAAAGCATAAATCATTTGTTTGATTAGGCTTGTGGTGCAGTATGTTTATGTTTAGTATACAAAATACAGCATTTCTAGCCTTATTCTAATTTACACTTTCCTTGTCCTTCGATGATTGAATATTCGTCCATTTGACTCTATTCGAATGTATTCGATCGTTCGACCATTCCCTATTCGATGATTGAATATGCCAAAATTCACATATTCAACCAAAAGAAGAAATCCTACTTTCGAACTTCGATCGAACTTCGAATCCTTCTCGTGAATTTAGTACATCTGCCCTTAACAGTATGTGTTTGTGCTTTAAAGACAATCCATTACCTATTTAGCATGGATAACGATGTATGCCATATACATTTACATTGAAGATGCATACTGATACTTTGAACAATATTTCTTGGAGTTGCATAAAGGGGACTGCTAAAACATCAGCAAGTTTGATATGGTGTGCCATCTTACTTATTGGCGGGTGACAAGTTGTTAAGCAACACTTAGTACAGGGGTGTCCAACCTTTTGGCTTCCCTGGGCCACCTGGATATTAAATAGACTTATTATATTATTACTACTACTAACTGGGCAATGGGCAGCGTTCCCCCCTACTGCCTACTCCTATATCCTTTGCGACATGACGTTTACTTGGGAACCAAAGGTTTCAAGCTGGGCCGTTTGCATATCCATCCTGGGCCGCAGGTTGGGATAGTAATTTAATTGCTTATTTGTCTTCCCTATGTTGGTGCATCTATTCTCAAAAAAGCACCAGAGCAGGGTACTGTTTGAATATGGCCACCACCATCTTTTTCAGGGTTCCCGTGTATCCCTTGCTTCTGCTGAAGCTTGGCACATGCTCAATATGAAAAGTGGTGAAGTACAGAACATGTGCTCACCCAGGGTGGCACCTGAATAAGATTATAGTATGATGTTTCTCAACCGGTTCCTCTTTCTGAAGAAGTGGAGCACCAGTCCATGCTAGCAGCAGAGACTAGAATCACTAGGGAGTGCCCAACAACTTAAAAAACCCAAGTAACTTTACCTTTTCTTTCTCCTTAACCTTTTTCTTAGGTACTGATGCACAGTATGTAAGGTCACAAAAACATCTTGTGCTGAGTAACTCTTTTGTTGTTCACTTCAGCAGCTAATTATACCAATATGCAAATTCCCTTTTGTAAAATAACTTTGTCAACTAGCTGAAAACTTAAAGACTGAAAAAAAGAGTTCATTTCTTCTGCAAAGATCAAAGCTTCTAAAACCAGCACCTTGATTCATGACAAAAACTAAGGGGAATTCTTCTGTTGGCTTAACCCACGGGGACCACCTGATGCTAGCGATTACTAATTCATTATAATCAGTGTATCTGATGTTTACATAACTGTTTTTTTACATTCATTCTATTTTAAAGCTAGGTCAGTTTGTATTGCATTTCACGTTTGTTATACTTTTATATCTTACATTCTTCCTGGAAATTTTTGTTGCAGAAGTTCTTACTTCTTATGCAGAACTTAAGAGTGAAGCATCTGAAACAGCTTTAAGAAATTTCTTGACAATTTTCAAAAACAATGTGGAGCAGATTCAAGATGCAGTTGACACTTTGACTCCATCAAAGACACAACAGCAGGAAGGTAACAATTTTAAACACGCCAAAATTGCAGTTCTCTTCTGTAGGAGAAAATCACTCCTGGAACCATACATTTGCTTTCTTTGATATGCTGGTGGGAAACTATTCCATGTAATGTATGAGGATATATGTAAGATAGAGTAAAAAATAGATTAAAAAAAGAGTGCAGGACGGTCTGCTGAATACAAGCACTTTAATTTGAGAATCCACACTTCTGTAAAATTAACTTTTCTCCCTCAGGGCGATGGCAAACATAGCAATTCCAGGCGATCTATCCCACTGACAGTCATAAAGCACTTGGAATTGTTCCCCATTGATTTAGACGGCAATAGCTTTTGTAATCAACAAGGTGCAATTTCCAGTGATAATCTCCTGGAATTGCTTTGCATGCCTTTGCACTAAGGGGAATAAATAATTCTTACAGAAGTGGGACACATGAAACTACATTTATCTGCATTCAGCAGCAGTAGACAGTGCTGCATAAACTATTAATCTCCCAGGTTACAAAAGTCCTTAAGCAACAAGTACAACTATTTTTCATAGGTTGGCCAATTTCTGGTCCAAATGTAGAATAATCTATGTGTATTGAGACCCACAGAAATTGATTTTGCTGATAAGCCTCACAAAAGAATAAAAACCAGAGGAATGGCTGACTTGTGGGCAACCAACATGAATATTTTATTCTGCAGAAGGTGCACATGTTTTCATTATGGTTCCCAGCTGCAAATGGTTTGACTGATCAGAATTCCTGTGTCTGTTTGTGTGCGTGCGTGTACACTTCATATGAGCGACCCCTGTCAGATCAGTTAATTTTGGCAAAGCATGTAGAAGACTAAGATGCACCAACATCCGTGTACATTTCATACTTGATGCATTGTTTGGCTGAACTTTCAGAAGTTTGGCTGTTTGTTGGATACTGTAGTGTAACAACACTACATTGCATTTTACATCTTCTTTCGTATGGATAAGTAATTTAAACATCAAATGAGAAAAGGTAATGCCTTTGTGTTCATATAAGTTTTACTCTTTTACCTTCAGTATGAGGAAACTATATCGAAGCAGTTTCACAATGACATAAGTGGTATATAAAAAAAACCTCTTTCAGTTAATTAGTTCATTAGTAACAAATTCTTGCTCTCATCATTTTGTGTGCACTTCACACACTGACGTGTTTTTGTGCTCTTGCCAACGTATTTATACTGTACTGTACTGTGCTGAAAGTTTGACCTACTCTTTAGCAAAGACTGATCAGTTACTGGCAGGAATAGAGAGTGTGCTCATTCTTACATGTCCATGGTGACAAGGAGGAAAAACAGACAGCCACATCCAGACACTGACCGGAATGTGGGCTACAAACAGAATAGTCCAGTAGTTATGATGCATATGGTTTGTAGGGCATTGAGGTCAACATAATATGTTTGTTTGCCTTCTACTTGCAGAGATTTTTGGCATTGTATTACAGTATAGCAATGTTTCCTTTTGCAAAAGGCATTTCTTCTAAAATAAACCTTTTTGTAAAAGTAAAAGGCTAACCAAGCCTTTGTAAAAAATATATTAAAGAGTGAATGTGTTGTTTTTGGGGGTTTTTTTTGCAGAAAAAGTAAGTTCCATTTTAGGTTCTTCTGCACACTTCTGCAGGTATACCTGTGTAGACCTTCCTCAATTATATATTCTATATAACTGCTAGGTGTGCTTTATACAGCACCTTTCCTATAGGTTACAGTGGGATATGGAGGCTGGTATTTTGACTTTAACTGTTTTCAGCCTTATTACATTGAGGGCTCCTGCTTAGGGAGAAATTCGTTTTTAACTGAATTTTTTGGGCATTGAAGGTACATTTTAGAACAAGTTTCTTTAACCTGTAAGCATTTCAGCTGGCGACCTATGGCTCCCAGATTCTCTGGCAGTGAAATGGGCTTGTAGTCCAGTCTTCTTTTAAACTGATTCACAGTATCACATATCATCTGGGCTGCTGTCGGTTCCCTAATCTTATGTATAATGGGTAGATCTAACTGGTCCCATACCTGTACTGATCTTACTGTAACAACTGAGAAGCTCCGCATTTAGAACCCCAAGTTCCAATCGTTTTCAGATCCCAAACCTGCACTTAGCCTTGAACTGTGACTTGAGTAACACATATATATGTATATGTATGTATATATATATATATATATATATATATATATATATATATATATATACAGTATATATATTAGGGATGCACCGAATCCACTATTTTGGATCGAGCCGAACCCATTGCTAAAGATTCGCCCGAATACCTAACCGAATCTGAACCCAATTTGCATATGCAAATAAACAAGGGGGAGGGTAAAAGTGCGCGGCAAAAATATTTTTTTTACTTCCTTGTTTTGTGACGAAAAGTCACATTATTTTTTGGATTCGGATTTGGTTCGAATCCTGCTGAAAATGGCCGAACCGAATCCTGGATTTGGTGCATCCCCAATTTAAATATTTATATAGGGTTGATTGCTCAAACCCTATATAAAATACTTTTTTGACATTTTGGATAAGGACTGTTTCCAAAACAAAAATAAAGCAGCTTACCCTTCCTAATTATTGCTTTATATTCTTTTATTATTATACTTTTTAGGTGATGAGGCCCTTTCAAAATTAGGCAAAGAATTTTTTCTTGCATTGGAGCAGTCGCTCAAAATCTGCGGAGAACAAAGGGATAAATCTGCTTATGAGATTGAAAAACTAAAAGATGAACTTGATCAGTCCCTAGAAACGCTTAATAATTTGAGAAAGGAGCGGAAAGAAAGAGGGGGTTCTACCAAAAACCCCCCTGTAAAGTCTGAAGCAGGAGATGATGACAAAGCAAGAATTACTTCACTTGATCAAGAGGAGAAATCAGATGTTCTTGCCAAGAATGTTGAGCACATAAGGAAACCTAGCCAGACATTTGCTTCTAGCAAGGATAAACATCTGTTTAAAAACGAGTCTTTGCAGATGAAGCAAGGTTCTGGGAAAGACCATAACCAAAGAAGTAAAAGTCTTCAGAGAAGTAAGAGTGTTAAATATCCCGCACGGCCTCCCTGGCAAGACTGAATTAAATTTCATATAAATGATGTACACTAGTATTAACTGAATCAGAAAAACAAAAATACATTTATTAAGAGAAAATAGTTTTCAACAAAGTTTTTTTATCCAGGTTCCAAGAGACCTTTTGTATCAGTCAGTTCATATAAGACAATCAGCAGCAATCCTGTTCAATATTCTTAAAGCTTCATGTTTCAGTTGACAGCACATAAT
Organism: Xenopus borealis; assembly: GCA_024363595.1. Lineage (NCBI taxonomy): Eukaryota > Metazoa > Chordata > Amphibia > Anura > Pipidae > Xenopus > Xenopus borealis. Next base: position 194,541,303 of record CM044431.1, on the reverse strand, counting down.
TGCCAGATTAGTTAGCTTGTAGTTTAGATAAACTGTAGACAATTGTAGTACCTTCAATATAATGTAGTTAATTTTGTATTCAATAAAACTAAAAAAAATGCCCAGGTGATTATAACAATACACATTCTGTTAGTGTGATTTATGTCATGATACCATATAGCTATTAGTGTAAGAATTACTTCTATTAAAGAGGCGTTTAGAGAAAGACATGGGAGACAAGGTTTCACTCACTCACTGTAGTTGTGCTCCATGTGTTCAGCCTTCAATACTGATCTCTCTGAGGCATACAGTAGAGTTACAGATCTGTAGAACAGCTCTGCTGTCTGTGATGTATTTTATTAGTTCAGATGTCTATGGATTTCTATGATGTACTCACTTTCTTATAAGGGTGTTAGAAACTGAACATTAAAGTTAAACGAGAAGTGCCAGCTAATGATAACAGCTTTATAAAAAATACATCTCCTGACCTTGTGTGTTTGCACTTTAATATCAACGATGTTCTCAAAGGTTTCTTCTTTTTAAGCTAAATAAGTGAAATACAAGGACATTTACTTTAATAGAAAATAGTATATTCAGCTTGAATTATGAAATGGAAGACCGTGATTTAATTTTCTACCAGTAAATGGAAGAATTTACACAAGTATCTATTTTTTTAGTAAAACAAATCTGTTTATTATTGTGCTAAAAGTACGTTTGAATGAATTTTGAAGAAATAATTCCAGATATCATTAATTTCCATCATTAACAGTGAATGAGATGTGTGATTAGTGGGCGTGTCTTTTATACATAAATGTTATTTATATAAATATATGTGTGTGTATTGAACTTCTTATCTGGCAAGCTTAAGGTCCCATGCCTTCCAGATATTGGTTTGATACCTTTATTTATTTTTGTGTATGTATGTATGTATGTGTATATATATATATGTATATATATATATATATATATATATATATATAATATATATATATATAATATATATATATATATGCCTCCACCAAGGGTATATGTGGTAGCACCAACTTAATTTGCATTTTCTCCTGGAAGTAAATTGTCACCTGGGACTAAGTATAAGTAAATATAATAAAGTCCGAAAGTACCAAACAAAATCCAGGATCTTTGCTGTAGGAGTACCCTTCAGTTCACTGATATGGGCTTGTTACAAGGCAGCCACCTTTCTGTCCCTAAATCAGAATATATGTACTAGTTTGGAGTTATTATATATTTATAGTTTAAAATAGTTATATCATTTTGTTATACAACTATTAGCAGATTGAAAATGTTTTGTCTATTCATACATTTTAATAAAAGTTTTTTTCTGTTTCTGTTCTTTTATTTGCTTTATGATGATAATGCCTTTATCGTTTTGTTCATACCTTTTGGTTTAATATTTTGTTGTCTGATATTAATGTTCATCCTTGTCGCATAAGGCAATCCTGAACAACATATGGGGTAAGTGGATACCAGTCACCGCATATTATTCTGCCTATCCCAGGCACTGCTGACTTTGGGCCTGGCAGTTGGTCACTCAGGTGCTGCCAGGTCTTAGTGCACAAAGGTCCAGAGACTCCTACTAGACAATGGAAAGAGCTTAATGTAAAACTCAGGTAAAGAGCCAGTAAGTACAGACTGGCTCAGAAACAGATAAACAACTACAGACTAAATTGTGAGGCGAACTCCAAAAGTGGAAACAAGCCAAGATCAAACCGAGATATCTATACTAGGAACCAGGACAGGAATTAAGGTGGCCATACATTGAAATGTATACTCTGGTGAGGTCACTAAACAACTGGCCTGCAGTAACAGGTTGATCCAATCGTTTAGCCCCTACAACAAGGATACAGGCTGACTGGAATAGAACTGCATCAACCAGCTGCTTCAGTCTTTGACGAAACTGAATTGTCTTTAAATATTGTTCAGTAAGGCTTGTCAGGGGGGCCCAGTCATGGACTTAAAGGCTGCTACCTTTTATCGGCCTGTGTATGGCCACCTTTAAGCATCAGTGCACATAGGCTCCAGCAGCCTTGACCTATTCTGGGCAGTGACGGAACTCAGAGCTGGGAATTTTATAAGGAAGCTGATAAGAAACTCAAAACAGATGTGGCCAAATTAAGAACAGCTGAAACAAACGACTCCTACCTACAAACACAATTAGGTCTGCACAACAAACTGCTGTTCCCTGGTTCAAATCCATCCAGAATGTCACTTTCACATTAACAATCCATTATAACAGATGTGTCAGACTGTCAGATGCTTAAATTTAATTTCAGAAACTGCATGGTTTCTTTAAGGATACGCTAAAGATATGGTACTCGGGGGCAGTTGCAACAATTTGTCTACTGCAAGTTGGAAAACGAACATGCCATAGATCAATCCATAATGATTTTTATGACTTTAACCTTCTGTAATTCATTATTTTACCCTGTGCACAAAATCCTGATTATTCGTATTTGCTTAACCTCTATGCAGTATATTTATTCTTAGAAATAACCACCTGAATTTGAATTCTCTCGCTTATGGAATTTTATCAGGACTACAATATTGTTCATCTATGCTTGAGCCAATGTAAATAACATCAGTTATTCTATACAAAGAATAAGATTTGAAAAAAAGATAACTTTATCATTTTTTATTTCCTTGCTGGATGTAAACAAAGCATCTTTCTGGACTGGAACAATGACCAGGATATTGGCAGGTCTTATTGGCAATAATAACCTTTTTGAAGGAATAGACTTCTATTTCAAAGATGTTCCATTACGTCAGGCCTAACTATACTAGAAACGTGTATCATCCTTGGAAGGAGGAGAAAGATCGTACCACTATTAGACATGATCTCTTTCAAGGAAGCTCTTCATATTGTGAGAGTGCTCTCATGACAGATCTTGGGAGAGCTAATAGAGAGTAGCCACTTACCCAGCTTTATGAATTGGGCAAACAGTATGGATATAAAAATCTAAATGTTTAAGTTACATGAAACTTTTTAATATTTTCCTCACTTATAACATGTAAACATAATAATTTGTAAATCACAGTAATTATTTTATAGGGGATGATAAACCACTTGTTGGCTCGAGGAACTAAAGGAGAGCAAAACCCTTATCTGCCACCTCTTGAACCATAACTACTGCTTCCCCCAAAGGTGCCTCCTTACCTAAACTGAGAATGCAGTGTAGTGGAGCAGAGTTGGCACCACCATGTCTAGTTGCATCAGATCTGATGTGCAGTCCCCCAGTGATGATTGGCTTCGTGGAACATGCACATTAGTAACCAAGGCCTAATTGGCTTCCAGTTTGCCTGCTACTACTGCCAATCAGCTCCTGGGAGCCTGCACACCACACGTGATGGCCGCCAACCCTGCTGCACTACTCACCATTCTCATCTTAGCGATGGGGCAAGGAGCATCTGCAATGGTAGCTTTTAATGCCATTCTGGAGGGAAAGAAGGAGCACTTTCCACGGGAGCACTTTTAAAAAATAATCGGGGTTTTGTTCTTCCTTCAGTATTGATTTGGTTTTGGACTGGTGTTAATGATGCAGAATGTAAATGAGACTGTGTGTATTGGACAGCACCTTGGTACAGTATTTTATTTCATTTATTTTGTTTCAATAGCTTCATGGTAGGATAGATGGAATAATTGGAAATAGTCTTTAAAGCTTGTTTTCTGGTAGCTAACTTTGGTTCAGCTCAGAATAATGAATAAAACAATGATTTTTCCTTGCTCTTGGAGCTTGTAGTCTCTGGAGTTTCAAAAAGATTTCCAGATGTGCGCATTTAAAAAGGGCCCACATATTACTAAACCATTTATACATGTTTATGTTGTCAGTTAAAATCTACTCAAATAATGACTTGCCTCAAATGTTTCTATCAGAAATTCTAACTATTTAAATGAGACAAACTCTTATTTTGGAGGGTAAGGATCCACTTTTCTTCCATATGCTGTGTTAACTCCTCCTGGAAACAATCAGGAAGGACTCTGTTTTCTTCCAATGTCTCTTACATAAAAACAAAACCATAAAGAGGGAATTTGCTTTAACGTTTTAAAATGTAATTTTTTTTTTTTTTTTTTTAAATGATTCCTTTTCATTCTGCAAATAGATGTATGACATTAAGGGGCACATTTACTAAAACTCCATTTGATCTAATTGTTTTATGAAAACAAATCCGAACAAACTCACTTCCATGACTCATTTATCAATATTTTTTTCTTGAAAAAATAGGAGCCACAATACGTCACAACAAAGTCGAGCGTTGCTTCGAATTGTGCTTTGACGCTCCGAAAACTAAATTTTATCAAGTTTTCTCTGCAAAAACGTATTTGGATAATCGTCCAAAAACCCTAAATATTTCAGATTATCCAGTACAGATCACGATGTCAAGAAACAACTTAAAGGGCAAGGAAAGGCAGAGAAATAAAATCACATTTTTACTTTCTTTAATGAAAAAGAAATCTATCTCCAATATACTGTAATTAAAAAATGTGTACCGTTTTTATAAGAAACCTGAGTGTATGCAGTGAAATTCTACCTTCATTTACTGCTGAGGATAGGAATTTTCAGACCGTCCCTAACTGCTGGCAGGGAAACAATCATACTTATGAACAGCAGGGGGAGCCCCTGCCTTACTTACAGCCATGCAGAACTCTAACAGCTTTGTTTTTCGATCATTTAACGATCCCTAAGCAGCACAGACCATACTGAGCATGTGCAGTGCCAGTGTCAGACAAAGATGTATAACAAAGTTACAAGATGACAGCCCCCTTGTGGCCAACTTTGAAAGCATAAATCATTTGTTTGATCAGGCTTGTGGTGCAGTAAGTTCATGTTTATGTTTAGTATACAAAATACAGCATTTCTAGCCTTATTCTATTTTACACTTTCCTTGTCCTTTAAGGGACATCTGCCATTGACTTCTACATGACCTTGACATGTTTAATATGGCTTATATTTGGATTTTTAGCAGCTTTGTGGTATGATAAATCTCTAAAAAAAAATATTTCTGCAAAAAAAAAGTAATTGTTTAATAAATGGGCACCTTAGACTGTTTCCTTCTTGCCATTTAAAATACTAAATGCTTAAATGAATGTCTGCTTTCAGCTAACTTTTAGTATGTTGTATTCTTTGCAACTTTTCATTCAGTCTTGACTTTTATATTTTCTAGTTTTTGAATGATTTGCGCCTTCTTCTGCCTCTTTACAGCTTTCAAATGGGGTTCACAGACCCAAGCATCAAAAATAAAAAAAACTATTGCTCAGTGAGGCTTCAGATTTATTGTTACTTCTCTTTCTATTCAAACACTCCTCTTTTCATACTTCAGTATTTCTTTTAGACCACTGCCTGGTTGCACCCAGATAACTACTGACATTACAAACTAAAAAACAAAACAAAATAAGTTATAATTATTATGATAATATTGATATTATGCTATAAAAATGTATATATTTTACACATTTAATAAAAACAGAAAGTAAACAATGCTTTGGTGTTTATATTATACAGGTATGGCATCCGTTTTCTCTAAATCTATTATGTGAAGGCCGTCTTCCATAAATTCCATGAGGTAACGTTCAGTTCAGTGTGCAACTTCGCCTAGCGTAAGGGAGCAAAGTTGCGTTTGTCTATATGCTTCGCTAGCAAAAATTTGACAGTCAGTGTTGGTAAATTAGCGAAGTTGCAAAATGACGTCACGCTGGTGAATTAGCTTTAGCCGCTTCGCACTTTAGTGAATTTGCCCATTAGACTGCATTAATATATATTTGGCAAAAAGAACCAGTAAAAACTTTTGGAGAGCTATTAATTCTTGAATTTCGACCTACATAAGTACCAATACATTTTGATAATTGTAAATGTAATAAAATAAATAAATAAAAAATAATAATAAATGAGGTTATGTTTGTACAGTACCCATTGATATTCAATAACCTCATAAATTCTCACTTACATGGCAGTCCTCACCACAGGTAGAAAATACAATTTTCTTGAATAAGGTGACAACCAGCATATCTGTTTAACCATAACCCAACCCACACCAAGCAAGTATACCAGTATAGGCTCAGAATTAAGGGATGGAGCACACAATACTAGATCAATTAACATTTCAATGAGAATCACTAGGGATACACCAGTTAATGTTGTTGAAGGACGTCCTTCCAATACATAAACTGGCCAAAAGACTACATTTTCTTTATTTGTGTGCCTACTTCGTTGCATTGTCATCTTGAGTTTGTGATTCCTGAATTGCACTTCAGCTACTGAAAGGAAGAATCTTAGAATAGAGGAACTATAATATTTCTTTCTTGGTTTCAACAGAGTTTCCACAATTACTAGTTATACGGCATGCTAGTGAGTACGTTATCTTCTTGTTCAAATAAATTGTTGGCAAAAAACTTCTTCCAGTTATCCAAGTTAGTTGACCTCCAATAGAGTGGGAAGTCGCCAGGCTCCCAATATTTTGCAAATCAAGATCAGTAAGTACTCCGGGGGGTCAAATGCTATAAAACAAGTTGTCTTTTATTTATGTGCACATAAATAAAAGAAAACTTGTTTTATAGCATTTGACCCCCCGGAGTACTTACTGATCTTGATTTACGTTATCTTCTTAGCTACAGCTCTGTATTCTCAGGTCCCATCTTGTTGGCCAAAATTTGCTCAGTCCCACCCTTAGCTCATCAATAATGATTAGCGATTTTTTTCGCCAGCCATGGATTTGCAATGAAATTCAAAATGTCACCATGTGTGAATTTTTTTCTCAAAATTTCCAAGAAAAATTGCCCATTGACTTTAATGCATTTGGACAACAAAAGTAGGAGCGAGAAAAATTGTTGCATGCGTTAAATTTGTTATGCGTAAAAATTCCTATTGACTTCGATGCTTTTCACAAAATTTTCAGGACAGAAAAGCTCCTCGCTACTCAACAACTGACTACAGAAATATGAAAACATGAATATAATAGCTATCTTCTATTGTTCTAGCGATATACAAAATATACACCCCTGATTCTCACTATGATTGGCCGTGAAAATGTCCCCATTGATTGGATTCTCATTGTTCAGACAGCTCTAACGTTCTGTAATCACTGCACTAATCTGAAATCTAAGACCAGTGGTAAGAATGGAATTTGGAACCTTAGCAGTCTGTGTATCATGTCATCTCAAGTACTTGTAATAAATTCATTGATTTTTCTTTCAATTTACCTCGGTAACATTTCCATTTCAGTCTATAAATGTTTCTTTTCAGGTTTAAACGAATATGGATGAGAATGTGTCCAGATTTTATTCAGTCTCTTCAGTGCTTGCATTGTAGAGGTTCAATTTTTAATTTTTTTTTCCTGCATGCTGCAAGTTTTATCATACAGTCGTTTTCAAATTTGCCCAGAGGCCAATATAAATTGGCTCTTTTACAGAACCACTTTCACGGAAACTAATGATATTCCATTGTAAGATATTCTCTTTCCCCAAGTAATGCCTTAGGGTATTCTCAATCAACTCCATTACTTTCAATTTTTAATATCCGCTAACAAATTGCAGTGTGGCACTTGATACATCGGGTCTATGGGATAATTCATATAATTTTAATGATAACCTTTTTCTCCTAGAAAAGCACTCAAAGAGCAGCACTCACAAGAGTCTGTGTTTCTAGGGATGCCAAAAGTACATGTTCCTGAATAATTACACACAGCTTCCAGGGAGCTTGGAACTTCTGTCTGGTACATCAAATGGAGAAAGTTCAAAGGCACACCAAGAAGATTTGGGTCCAAAATAATATGAAACCGCTGTACGGTAGTCTTTAGTTCTGAATAATTAATTTCATAGTGTGATTTCCTAATAAATAAAAATAACAACTGGACATTTTCAGAATGGTATATATACATTAAGAAACGTGATATCTCCCTCTAATTATAATGTAAAAAGGTTAAGTTCTGTTATAGCTTTTAATAATAAAGTGCCTTTATATTATATGTTATGTACTGTATAAAGGGACAGCATATTTCAGGATACATTTCTTAAAGATCGTGCTGATGAGCCCAATTTCAAATGCCTAAAGGACAAGGAAAGGCTTAAGGCCCCCATTTATGGGCTGATAAAAGCTGCCAATCAGGGCTTCCCTTATCGATATCTGGCTGAAAGTCAGGCAGATCTCAATCAGGCAGGTTAAAAAAATCCAGTTGGTTTGCAGCCGCAGCTGTGTGTTTATGTCCGACTGCCTGTTTTGGATGCATTATGATCCGATCGTTGGGCCCTAGGGCCCACAATCCGATCAACCCAATATCGCCCACTTCAGTGTGGGCATATCGGGGAGAGATGACGCCAAACGAGCGATTTTCTGCATCTATGGCCACCTTTAGTCACTGAGGTGTGGGGCTATTTGCTAGGAAGCGCACTATGATTAGAATTGTTAGCCTCAGATACTGGCCCATTTTTTTATTGCTGAAAACTGTGCCACCGTGGAGTATAAGTGTAGGGAGCACTACACCATTATCTTCCACTCCCTGCAATCCTTGTTGCTGCCCTGGGTGGTTAGCATGCCAATACAGCAAAATCTGGACTTCAGAACAGAAAGGCAAAGTTTTTACTCTGTTATGCATGTGCACATCCCAGAGGATCACTGGGAACAAAAGCAAAATGGAGGCTCAGCAATCCCTACAATAGAACTCGAGTTAGCTGCATATTTCAGCTGCCTAAACTAATTGTCGCTTTCCAGTGATTAAGCCTTTCCTTCTACTTTAAAAAGCACATATATATGGCCTACATTCGTTTTGAAATTTAGATAAAGGTAAAACTAAATCAGTGGCCATAACCGCCCCAAATCTGTTCAAGTGTAATTGACTATACTGCTTTTCTGTACACGGGTATGAGAACTTTTATCCAAAATGCTCGGGACCTGGGGTTTTACGGAAAAGGGATCTTTCTGTAATTTGGCTCTTCATACCTTGTCTACTAGAAAATCATGTATAAACCCAATGGGCTGGTTTTGCTTCCAATAAGGATTGATTATATCTTAGTTTGGGTCAAGTACAAGCTACTGTTTTATTCTTTCCCATCCAGATAGCTCAGAATTACTTCTCTTCTAGTTTATATATGATACAGATGGGACTCATTGGTTCTCATTGTAAAAATCAATCTCTTTGATTCCATTCTTATAGCGCCTCCTTTTTCTCTTATCCGTCCTTCCGTCTCCCCACTGTGCTAATGTTCTCTACCTATGGGAGCTCAATTATCTAAACACCAGTAAGATTGGTTTGTACCAAGATTCCCATCAAATAGTTGGTCTTCATAAAGGAAATTATGCACCCCCTGTTGTGAAATAAGTAAGGGATATCACCCCACCATGAGCCACTATAAATGTATACAGGTAATTAAATTCCATGGTGGCTTCTGCTATAAATGAGTTACTACTTTTCTTAGTAGGAGGGAAACTAATTCTTATAAATATCTTGATTTTTAGGGAAATTATGTTAATGCAAAATTGCAAATGCAATTTTTGGGGGATAATATAATTTTACTTTATATTTCACATGAATATGATGCGTTTTGTTGGGGTTTTCTTATACAGTACAGGAATGTGACCCATTATCCAGAATGCTCGGGACCTGGGGCTTTCCAGATAACAGATCTTTCTGTAATTTGAAACTTTATACCTTAAAGCTACTAGAAAATCATGTAAACATTAAATAAACCCAATAGGCTGGTTTTGCTTCCAATAAGGATTAATTATATCTTAGTTTGCATCAAGTACAAGGTACTGTTTTATTATATCAGAGAAAAGAATTTTAAAATGTTTAATTATTTGGATAAAATGGAGTCTATGTGAGACAGCCTTTCTCTATTTGCATCTTTCTGGATAATGTTTTTTTCCCGAATAATAGATTCCATACCTGTATAGAATTGTCGGTTAATATTGTCATAATAAATGACAAACCTTAAAGGGATACTGTTATGGGAAAATAGTGCTGCTCCAGCAGACTTCTGCACTGAAATCCATTTCTCAGAAGAGAAAACAGATTTTATTATATTCAATTTTGAAATCTGACATGGGGCTAGAAATGTTTTCAATTTCCCAGCTGCCCCTGGTCATGTGACTTGTGCCAGCACTTTAGGAGGGAACTGCTTTCTGGCAGGCTGTTGTTTTTCTTTCTCAATGTAACTGAATAGTACGCAGTGGGACATGGGTTATTACTATTGAGTGTTGTTCTTAGATCTACCAGGCAGCTGTTATCTTGTGTTAGGGAGCTGTTATCTGGTTACCTTTCCATTGTTCTGTTGTTAGGCTGCTGGGTGGGGGAAGGGAAGGATGATATCACTCCAACTTGCAGTAAAGAGTGATTGAACTTGATCAGAGCACAAGTCACATGACTTGGGGCAGCTGGGAAATTGACAATATGTCTAGCCCCATGTCAGATTTCAAAATGAAATATAAAAAAAATCTGTTTGCTCTTTTGAGAAATTGATTTCAATGCAGAAGTCTGCTGGAGCAGCACTATTAACTGATGCATTTTGGAAAAAAAAATTTCCCATGACAGTATCCCTTTAAACTTTAGATTTTTTAAATCTTTTTTTAAAAAACTGTTAGTGTAAAACCGAGTTGTAATTTTGAGCCTACTTTCTCCTGTGGGATTACTGGCCTTAGAGGAATATGGGGCAGTAATTACTGTACATACTAAATCGAATGCAAATTTGAGAGCCAGCAGGAACCAGGAGTTTTCATGTTCATTTGTCACTAGGCACAAATGAATCATAAATTAGATATCTTCCGGTGCTGCTGCCAGGTGGAATCCAAAATTAACATTTATTATATGCATGCCACAGAAATACTCATGAAAAACTAACGCATAACATTTAGAGGCAGATTTACTAAGGGTCAAAGTAAAGATTGAAATTACGGAAAGATCTGCTATCCGAAAAAGCCCAGGTCCAGAGCATTCTGGATAGCAGGTCCCATATCTGTACTAGACATTGGAAATACTGTTTAATGATGCCGTTCTTTAAAAAAATATTACAGTATAAAAACAAAACCTAAACTAACTCCTCAAACGTGGGGTTATATAGTGAATAAAGAGAGTAAGAACATTACAATAGCTGTAAGGCTTTGTAGAATATATATATTTATTATGGTCGGCGGGGTTTAGACGAGACAAAAAAAAAGAGATACTCTGTGCTCACCCGTATCATTATATTATATATATCATGCATATTAGAGATGCACTTACTCCACTCGAGTCCTTCATGAAGGATTTGGCTTAACCAACACTACTTTCTATAAGGAAATTTGGCTAAGGAAGAAATATGACATGATTTTAGGGATTTGAATTCGGTTCAGCCAGGCACTTGGATTCGCCCAAATCTTGCTGAAAATGGCCAAATCCTGGCCAAGTCCCAAACTGAGTCCTGAGATGGGTCTATCCTTACACGCAACAAAAATCCAATGACAGGTAAAGCACCCTTTTCTCATTGAGTTCCTCACTTTAGAAGATATTGACTTCTGAATAAATGTCACAATGTCCATTGCATTAATTGTTTTTGATGTAATACTGTGTGTGTGAAATAGAACTGTGATACCAGCCGTTACATTATAGTCATTCTAAGAATAAGAAACAATTGTTAGACTGTGCAGCTCTGAGGGTCCAGAATATAATAGAAATGGACAGACCTCTGACTCGGACCTTTGTGTATTATTATCCCAAGGAGTAAGTAAATGAAAATAGAATTTGCATAGATTGCGCTGATATTCCCAATAATATTATGCATAGGACAGTAATATCTTGCTAAACAAAAAGATTCTTAAGAGCAAACTAATCCTATAACCACTTCCCTAGCACCTTCTTAACACTAACCCTATACTCCGACATTGTGTTCTCATAATATTCTTGGAAATATAGAAAGAATTTATTGAAATAAACTGAATATTCTATCCACCATGCTGATATGTGTATAGCTGGATTCAGATTACAGATCAAGTATCCTTATTATTATTCATAGTCATGCCATTCGCTATGGGGAATCAGATCTGTACATGTGGAGCAGGTGGATTTGCCAAGGTTTATTAAAGTTTAAAGGCACAAAACAGCAAGATATAGGGTTTTTTGACAGTATGTCAGCAGCTGAGTGCCCTGCTGCCATATTTACATGCATATGTGTATTCATATTGGTATTAAAGACACTGAATTGTGTGTCACCCTTTATATTCTGAGGGGTCAGTCTGAATTGTGTGTGAAATTATACATAGAATTCATCCATGCCTGTTTCCTGTTGGAAGTCAGTCCACGCAATTCATTTCAGTGAAATAGTATGGGATCCATTATATGGAAACCTGTTATCCAGAAAGCTCAGAAATACAGGAAGGCTGTCTCCCATGGACTCCAATTTCATTAAACCATTAGAATGTTAAAAATTATAAGAAAACAGTAGCTTGTACTTGATCCCAATTAAGATATAATTAATCTTTATTGGAGGCAAAACTATCCTATTGGGTTTAATTTACGTTTAAATGATTTTATAGTAGATATAGGAGGTTATTCACCAAGGTCAAATGTTAGAGCTTTGTGAGCTTTTTTTTAGACCTCAAATGAACTCACAACAGGAATGGTTTCTAATTTAAGAAAAAACTCAAATGTAAGAAATTTGAATAAGTGTAGTCGAATTGATCAAGTTTTCAGTAAAAAAAATTAATCCAGCACATCGAAAAAAAACTTCACAGAAGCTATTACCATCTTCAAATAGTTCAAGGGACCTCTGCCATTGACTTCCACATGACCTCAACAGGTTTTAGCTGGTGTATTTCCAGCTTCAGTGAATAATAAAACTCAAACATTTGCGTTTTTCTGACACACAATTCAGAAAATTAATGTTTTGACTGAAAAATACCCTTTAAAACTCAAATTTTCTTGTGGAAAGAACTCAAACTAAAAGCAAAAAGAGAGAGGGTATAGCAGTAATTAATAAAGCATTTGTGAAGGCAGAAAACAAGCAAAGAACAAGTCATGGAGACAGAATATTCTTTATTACGAGATATAGTAGACAACATAGAAAGATAGTCAAGGTGATTAAGAAGTTTTTGCCAATTCTGTATATGGACGGAGACTTTTTTGATGCACTGGCTCCTGGAGTGAGTAGTGTGGCAAGACGGGCATACACTTTGGGCGATCTTTTGTCTCCAAGTCTATATAGAGAGAAACAACATGAGTTCTTGAGATACATAGGGTGCTTTAAGTGTGGACATAATCGTTTTGTATTATATTCCAATATATGCAAGTTTCCCAAGAATTTTGTTCAACGGACTAAAAAAACACAAAAGACCAATGCTGCACTAAAGATGTGGTATACTTGGTCACATGCATCAAGTGTGGCTAACTATATTTGGGGTGTACTATGAGGTCACTAAAAGAATGTACTAGGGAACATGTTAACCAGGTCAAGAAAATTACATTTATCAGTAAAACCAATGGCACCAGGCACTTTAGCGAGTGTAACAACAGCAACTTAAAATATTTTTCCATACAAGGGATAGAAGAGATTAGAACAGGTATTAGGGGAGGAGACCTTTTGACAAAATTGTGAAAAAGAGAAGTATATTGGATATTTTACTTACAAACTAGGTTGCCACATTTTTTATTTTACTTGTTATTTTTAACTTCACCTACCTTTTTTTAGATTGTCTAAATCTTTTTTACTTCTTATAAATACCCCGTAACATGGATTGTATAACATATAGACACTAGAAAACCGAGCCAATAGCCCTGGTTTCATTGGATAACGTATGAAACGTGTGTAAGATTGTAATTGGTGTTAGAGTGGGGAGGGTCTATGAGAGCTGGTATTTAAAGATTGCAAAGGAACTGAGTTTTCAGAAACTGCCTATGACTAAGCGCTAGGTAAGCATGAAACGCGTTAGGCGTAATGAGGGGAATGTTTAAATTTTAAACAAAGTAATAAAATTATTTTTTTACTTGCTTAGCTTTTTGAAGATGTTTTTTGAATTGTAACTGAAAATTTCTTACCTGGAAAACCCCAGGTCCCATGCCTGGATATGTTGGGTATAAAAAGAAAATTTCTTGAGTAAAACACTGCAATTCTGCATGTAAATGGTGGTGCTATTTAATGACCAAAGAGACTAATAAAAAAGGAATTCAAACTTGTAAATATGCAATTAGCATAATGTTATTGCTTATTATAGCTAGAAGCAACAAAAGGCATAATCTGCAATCAGTGTGCCCATAAAAGTGCCCATGGGCAGCAACCACATGATCAAACTCAAGCTAAATGATTATTGTTTTCATTATGTGAGTCTTCTATGTCATCCTATGGAAAAGTCACAATAAATGTGAAAAATATTTCAATCGTATATTTCAATATATGATTTGAGTCAGGCCACATTCTAACTTTTATGTAAACAGTTTTGATGAATTCCGCCCTCTTTTCTACAGTGTTTCAGGAATAATAAATATTCTAAGTAGCTGAATGCAGTGTCACACAAGGAGACTGTTATGCTTAAAAAGAAAGCTTGTTTGGTTAGCTTTGCTAATATAATTTTGCCTATGTATAAGCATTTGATGAGGCCATATATTCAATATGAGATGCAGTTTTGAGCACCAATGTACACTAGTGATTTGTGGGCCAGCTCAAAACAGACTGGTCGGACGAGTTTAAGTCAACCTCCACCAACAACAGGCGGATACAGACTAAACTCCAATATGTGGCTGTCAGGAACATTTTGTTCCAGCGTGCTGCTAAATTGCCTTGATCTTTTGGTTCCTGAACTCCTGCCTTGGATACCGCAAATTGGACTTTTCTGTCCTCCCTCCTTGGTCCTGACTCCAACCTACTAGAGCTGCTTGACCCAAACAGGGCCCACCCCCCGTGACCTATCTATGCCCTGGTTCTGCCTCCAGTCATGGTTTGTTATAGTTTTGCAAACTATTGCAGAAGTTATCTTCACTGAACATGTTGAATACATTTGAATTATGAAAATATCTTTTTTAATTGGACTGTTGTAAAGCCCATATTAAAAGAATATAAGCAAGATCAAACAGCAAGCATGAGGTCAGATATGTCAACTGAAAGGGGAGTATGAATTTAAAAAGCTGATGCAACTTAAAAATGTACAGAAATGCATTAAACAGACGTGTATTGATGAAATCCATTTATTAATTAATAATCCATTATTTATGTGGCAATGTTGTGTCATGCTGTACTCTGCAGAGATTGAACATGGTTTGCATCATTTCTTGCCGTATCCAGTGTAAGATCAGTATCCAATATAGCTGGCCATACAGAGGCTGCTCACTCACACCTCCAGAATGAGTTAGCAGCCTATTGGCTTGTTCATTGGGTCTTTTCAATATGTAGACAAAACTCCCAAATATCTATCAGGCCGGTTAGAAAATCCCACGAGGAAAGGACTACATTGGCCAGTTGATACAGTCATCTCCAACAGGTTTATCATCATCATCTTTGGCCCAGGGGCAAAATAATTGGATCAGCACAATTGGTCTATACAGGTATGGGACCTGCTACCCAGAACTCTTGGGACCTGTGGTATCTTTCTGTAATTTGGATCTTCATACCTTAAGTCTACTAGAAAATCATGTAAACATTAAATAAACCCAATAGGCTGCTTTTGTTTCCAATAAGGATTAATTATATCTTAGTTGGGATTAAGTCAAGATATTTAAAAAAATTTAAGCAAGTCCTGTGAGTACCACCCAGTTCTCAGGCAGTTGGTGGATTTTTTTGTGATTTTAACACACTCCCAATATTGGGGAAATGGCCTAGGTGCATCCAAGAAAAAACTATCCACATGAATAAAATGGAGCACTCATGGGACTTATGATTGAACGAAAGTATTTTTTTTAGTCAATGATTTGGACCTGCTAAAAGAAAGGTACTCTTAGCAGGACCGAAACATTGACAAAAATGATTTCACTTATTCATAAATATATATATATGTTGTATGCTTATATATTCATTATATGTTTACAGAACAGGTAATAATGATTGTCAACGCAAACAAACATTTCTTTGTGATCATTATTGAACATCCTCTTTATAGTTGCAAAGCCATATAACACAATGGGACGTTTTTCCTCTTAGGGGCAGATTTACTAAGGGTCGAATTTGAGGGTTAAAAAACCCTCGAATTCGACCATCAAATTTAAAGGGAATTAAAATCATTCGAATATCCTATTTGAAGGATTTTACCACAATTCAATAGTATATATTCGATAAAATCGTTCGAATCGAACGATTTTAACCATTCAATCTAATTTTTTTTATTCGATCAAAAATAGTTAAAAGCAATTCGGTAGGTTTAATCTGGTGAACTAGGCAGTCGAATAAAAAATTAAAGGGCAAGTAATTCGACTTTCGAATATTCAAATAGAATTTTATTATATTTTATTCGATTCGATCGAATTTTCAAAATTCGATGGTCGAATTGGCCTTAAAAAATATTCGAATTTGAATCTTTTTGAAAATTCTATCGAATTTCCATTCCTGTGAAATTGATAAATCTGCCCCTTAGTGAATACACTGGAACTCATTGCTCAACCTACTTCTTGCAACCCCTTAGCAGCTAATTCAGTCACGATCTCACAAAGATAAATGGTTTACCTTTAAGCACATGTACTGTGTCGAGGGTTCTTTGTTGGAACCTCAACAATTTGTGCTTGAGTTGTGTATGGGTCTTCTCATTGGCCTTCCAGTTCATAAATCAAAATAACCTCTTCTTGGTAAAAAGCAGCTAATTTGCCATGTCTGACTCGGTTATTCTGACTGGTTTTTTTTTTTGTGCTGTGCTACTGGTTCAGAATACAAATCCCTAGGCTGCTTCCTTACAAAGAGCGGCAGACAGTGCTTGACATTCGCTTTCTTCGTGTGTCGAATGATGTGAGAACCAGACAAAAGAAATCCAGATGATTGCATTGTAAGGATTATGAATATTTAAAGGAAAGAGAGCAGTGCACATGACTGATAATGAGTGATTTGCTATGCTCTCACTGACTGAGCAGAACGATTGTTTTTGAGCTTTTATCATCATGCCTGTTGGTAAAGCGTTTCTATAAACATGCTTCTAAAAGAACATCGGCAGAGCACTTTCTGAAACCTCATAAAAGACTAAAGAAATGAATAAGACTAATAATCACATGTGTACACTAGAAAGTGGAAATTCTATAAATATACTTTTTCACAATATGCCATTTAGTGTACTTTAACTGTGCTAAATGTCTGCTATTATAGCTGCATAGCCATTTAATGGAACTTAGTCATGGTTTACAGATCCCTGCCAACTATCTCACTCTGAAGGCTGGATTGTACAGGCCCCGGGTAGCTGGGACTGTTCCAAGGAAGATCAGATTTAGTTAAATGGATAACATCTGGGAAGAGCATCTGTGAGAATACTGAGCATCTCTCAGGCAGATAAAGCACAATAATGTTATCCAGATGTGATTGCCAATCAGCAGGAAATAGGGAATGATGACTAGAGGATTTATAATAACATCAGGAGGCATACTGCTTCAGGACATTGTTTTCATTCTGTTTATTTCTGTTACAGGGCCCAATTACCTTTTCATTGAAAAACTAATGGCAGCAGTGCTGTCTTGTGGTTCAGGAAAGGCCATTAAGTTAGAGCAGTTGTTCCACTGGCGCATGTTATGTCTAAAGGAAAGGTGGAATGCAGATTCTGCACAAACAATGAACATATTTAAAGTGGACCCGTCACCCCAAAAAAATATTCAAAATCATATTTTATCACATTAGTCAAGCAAAATGAACATTAATTACACTATATAAATTATTTTAATCTTGTTTTCTTCAGTCTGGGAATTCATAATTATAGCAAGCAGGCAGGAGCCATTTTGTTATTAAGGCAAGCCTTGTATCATCTCAGAATATTGTTTGTGCACCAGAATGGGGGACCCGATGTCTATCCCCATGTCCTGGCTACACAATTAAATGGTTAAGAGAACTGGGGGAATGTGTGGGGAGCAGTGGCATCTAGGAAGTGCTGAATGGAAAGTGAAAGTAATTATCTGCCCCGCCTCTATGCCTAAGGCATAGAGGAGTGGCAGAAAATATTTGATTGACAGTTGAGATTTTTAAATGAGCTTAAAACGGCTATGAATGCTTTGATAAAAATTTGAAAATGGAATTCATGTTTAATTTGAAAAGGACTTTTATTATACAGATTTTGAGTCTAGGTGACAGGTCCACTTTAAGATAAGCTACTATGCCAGAAGACTATTGCCCCATCTGTTTTGTTTTTTTAAAGGCTTTAAATAGTCTGAAAGTATAATGGTTGCACTAAACACAATGGAAATTAGTGGCGTAACTCCCGAAGTCGCAGGGGGGGGGGGGGCAGCCTCAGAAAAAACCCTCTTACCGGTGAGGAAGCGGAAGAAAGTTGGACAGATCTTGGACATGGGTGGGGCAATGGTGGGATTTGAAGTGGGAGTATGGGGATGAGTGTGCCCAGAGCACTCTACTTACACCACTGATGGAAATGGTCAATAATTGAATTCACTTTGAGCATACAGTACATAGTATGCTTTCCATAATGGATTTGTGAGAGGTAACCAAGAAGCATTGCAGTAATCACAACAGGGGAAGCTTTTACACATTGTACAGGTATGGGACATCTTATCTAGAATGGTCGGGACCTGGGGGTTTTCAAGATAACGGACATTTCTGTAATTTTGATCATAGGTCTTCTAGGAAATCATTTCAATATCAAATAGGCTAAAATGGCCAATAGGCTGGTTTTGCTTCCAATAAGGATTAATTATATCTTAGTTGGGATCAAGTACAAGGAACTGTTTTATTATTACAGAGAAAAAGGAAATCATTTTAAAAATGGGGGTTATTTGGATAAAATGGGAGTTAATGGGAGATGGGCTTTCAGTAATTTGAAGCTTTCTGGATAAAGGATTTCCGGATAATGGATCCCATACCTGTATATCACATAGCATTTGTTATGTGCCATCCTGCAAAGAAGAATGGCCTACCAGCAAACAACATTGGATGGAGAAATGGCAGATCTTACAAGGAAAAAATATAAATTAAGTGAGATCTATATGTATACAGTGGATTCACATAATAAACTATTCAAGTACAAAAGGATTGAACAGGTATTTCAATCTACGTTAATTCAGTGATTTAACTAGATATTTCCTTCTTTTAATCTTTCTTTTCTGTTTGTGTATCATTATTATTTTAGTTTTTTCCTCTGCACTCAACCAATTATCAATATATTAAAGGGGTGGTTCACCTTTAAGTTAACTTTTAGTATATTGCAGAAGGGCCAATTCTAAGAAACGTTTCAATTGGTCTTCAATATTTATTTTTCATAGTTTTTAAATGATTTGCAGTTTTCTTCTGTTTCTTTGCAGCTTTCAAATGGGGGTCACTGACACCATCTAAAAACAAATGCTCTGTAAGGCTACAAATGTATTGTTATTGCCATTTTATATTACTTATAATTCTATTCAGTCCATCTCCTATTCATATTCCAGTCTCTTATTCAGATCAATGCCGGGTTGCTAGGGTAATTTGTACCCTAGAAACCAAATTGCTGACACTGCAAACTAGAGAGCTGCTGAATAAAAATCTAAATAACTAGAAAACCACAAACAATAAAAAATGAAAACCAATTGCAAATTGTCTCAGAATATCACTCTATACATTATACTAATAGTTAACTCAAAGGTGAACAATCGAATAAACTTTAAAATTTAAATCCTTCGATTGTCTATTCGAATGTATTCAGTCATTCGACCATTCGCTATTCGATAATCGAATATGCCAAAATTTGCATATTCGACCAAACAAATAAATCCTACGTTCGAAATTCGATTGACTTCAATCGAACTTCGATCTATTCACGTGAATTTAGTACATTGGCCCCTAAGTAACAGGTTTATCTCCAATGGCACTACCTAGTTCCTTAGTAATCATTATGTGTCCTATGTTACAAAACGTATCAAAAGTTTGAGTTAGGTTGGTAAGTCTGAAGCAATGTAAAATTTATTAAACTTATACTCAGTTAAGTTCAAAACTATTGGGGCCCAAGAGTGGAGCCGCACACCAGGACTTCGCATTCGTGAAAAATAAGTACAAAAAGTTTATTCCAACATTTCGGCTCCTACACTCGAGCCTTTGTCAAGGTGCCAAGCCGATATATATATATATATATATATATACAGTCAATTCAAATATCTGCATTCATCCATAATCAAGCTGAATCCCGGGTGCATCTCCCAAAGCATATTTGAATATTTGTAGAAAGTGGAGGCACTCACGGGTCTAAATATTAATGGGTTTTATAAAGTAGTTCACATATTACCCCACATCAACGCATTTAGTTTCCTCTTGAACCCTGACGACAGTTTGAGAGGAACCGAAACCCGTTGATGTGGAGGAATATGTGAACTACTTAATAAAATTTAGACCCATGAGTGCCCCCATTTTCTACAAATATATATATATTTATATATTATACATACACAGATTTGAGCAGGGTCGGACATTTACTTGCTGGCCTGTGCTCATGCACAACAAATATATATATATGTGTGTGTGTGTATAACTGAGGATGTTTTGTCATTTTTGAAATGTTAGATATTGAAGAGCTGTCCAAGATTACAGAAGAGAGACACCCCTCTCTTTCTCTTCCTGTGGGCACCCAGCCGTATACAGTGCCAATGAGCTGTACATAATGTTTGTTTTCCTTTGTTAATGAATAAAACTTGTACTCAAAATCCAAATATTATTTGTCTAGCAGAATGCTTCCAGGCATGAAGCTACCCACCGAATCCTTGCATCTGTTATATTTCTAAAATGTAAACATACTGATCAGTTTTTAATTAATAAAAAAACTGTAAATCGGTTAGTTAGTAATCTGGCACCTTCTAGGGTCATCTCAATACACAAGATGACAATTTACCCATTTTTGTTTTGTTTTGTTTCCTTGGTAGAACCATGAATGGTATAGTAGTGAGATTGGTTTGAACCAATGGTGCTGAGACACAAGTAATTTAATATAAAAGATAACTAAAAAGGTTAACTAAATTTGTAGGCTAGATGTTGTACATTGGGTGGGCTTCTATACCAGCCCTTTAGCAGTAAAGATCTGTGTCTCCCCAGTAGATGCCCCAGTAGCTCCCCATCTTCTTTTCTGCTGATTCACTGATTCACATGCTCTGTGCTGCTGTCACTTACTGAGCTTAGGGACTGACTCACAATATACAGTACACATAGAATAGAAATATAGTCACAATATAAGGCTGATTAGTCATTAATACAGATAATTACTACATGGCAGCACAGAAACCAGTGCAACTAGCATCAGAATTTAATAATCAGCCCTGTAGCATCAGCTTATATTACAGACAGACCTCGTTTTCTGCTGGATAATAAGTGACGACCCCTAAGCTTAGCTTCTCAACAGCTGCTCAGAGCCCACTGAGCATGTGAGTGTCTCAGACACTTTCCAAGATGGTGACCCCTGTGACAAGTTTGAAGTCCTGGATCATTGCTGCTATTGACAAGCTGAAACTGTAGGCTAGTGCAGTATATAAAATATAGTATTTTTAGCCATGTTCATTTCTAGGGTTTCGTTTTCAACCAGTCACCAGCCTGTTAGCAAGCAGACAAGTAAACAATGTAGTACACTTATTAGAATATAAAGAAAGTGAGACAGAGTGGAAAGCTACACAGTGCTACTGCCTGATTCTATGACTGCCTGACATTCAAAACACTTGTTGAAATGGAAGAAGAGCAGAAGACAAACAGAGTGCTTAACCATTGAGAACAGCAGTTTTATTGGAATTTAGCACTTTAGGACACTTGAAGACTTGCTGAGAAAACAACACGACAGTTCTGAGTGATACACTCTTGTTATGGTATAATTGCCACTTGTGTACTGTAACACATACTGCTGAAAAGGTTTTTCTTTGACATTTTTCCTTTAGTGCAGCCTTGCCCTGCAGTCACACAAAATCAAATGCTTTAATGCATAAATATAGCTATAACAATGTTTTTAAGATCTGTAAATTTTATCCTCACTTTGGAGCCCTGCATTTGGCAAGTAGCTCCTTATCTCAAAACAAGGTTGCAGGTAAAAGAAATCATAGTTGGATTCGCCATTTCGCCACAGATCCAAAAATTCTAGACATCAATGAAGCGTTTACCGTGAATCTTGATTTAAAGGACATTCATGATGGGCTTGCAGTGTCTTGTGCATATCTAGTGCAAATAAAGTCTCCCCAACTTTCTCATTGTCTCTCATTGACTTTGTGACTAGGCCCCCCAACTAAGCTCTAAACCACCCATTCAGGCAACCAGTTGCCCACTCATTTTAAGTTTACCATAACAGATCATACAGTGTGTAGAGCATACAGCATAAACTTGGCTTTTATTTAGATCCTTTGTGTAATGAAGGCATTTGTATCAAGCATGGGAAGGAATGGGGAAGGCAAAAGTCCTTGTTACATCATCCAATACACCTGTCAATATCCCATCATGAGCCACACTTTGCCAGGCGCAAATTAGTTACCACTACGTTAAGTCACAAAAATGTGACCTTTCGCTAGCGATACTTCAGTGTGAGCATTTCCTAGCGAAGATTCGCTAGCATTTGTTTTTGCATAGCACAAACTCGCTAGTAGTCTTAAGCTTAGGTTAATTTGAATAGGGGAGGTGCATAAAAGTCTTATACATGTCTTTTTTAGAGATGGTGGAAATGCTTGAAGTGAAGACTTTTTATTATAAATGTCCAAGGGAGCTTAATAAAGACATAAAAGCTCCTCTAATGCCCTACACACGAGCCCACCCTAAAATATATGTGGCAGACCCCCCCTTTATGACTTTTCAGCATACAGGATATGATGTCACTGACACTGACATAAGATTGAGTTTCAGCCAACACCTTAATGAAGTTCAATGGAACCATTGTGATTGGATATCTGTGATTTTACTACCCTCAAGGGTTTAAATGCTGGGGAATTCCTTTCCATTTCAGTTGAACCGAAGAAGCCACAAAAAACTCTAAGGGGCACATTTACTATTGGTCGAATTTTGAAGTGAAAGAAATTCGACCATCAATTTTTTTAGCCGATTTTCGATCAAATAGGTCCATTTTCTATTGAATTGGAATCGTTCGATTGCATTGTTAAAATCAAACTATTCGAATGATTTTCCCCAAAAAATTTAGATTTTCCAAAACATTGCAAAAAATTCTGTAAAATCTTGGAAATTCGGCAGGTTTAAGGCGGCAAATGGTCGAATGCTCTGGACCTGGGGTTTTCCAGATATCTTTCCGTAATTTGGATCTTTAAGGGAGTTATTTATCAAAGGTCGAATTTTAGCTTTTTTATATAACTCGAATTAACTCACAATGAAATGGAAAAAAATTGATTCAGTAAGTTGTCGGTTAACAACCCTAAATCTCAAATTAATTGAGTTTTAGGCGCAAACAACTTGATTCGATTGAAATGATTGATTTTTCAGGCAAACCCCTCTGAAAAAAAACTCGAACATCATGAAGGCTATTGATATCTTCAAATGGTTCAAGGAATCTCTGGCAGTGACTCCGACATGATTAGGACCAGTTTTAGATGGTGTATTTTGGATTCCAGCTATTTCCAATGTCAGGGATTTTTTATCCGAAAATTTGATTTGATTAAAAAAATCTTGAAAACTTAAATTTTCGCCAAAAACACAACTCGATACTTAACAAATCTGCCCCGAAGTCTACAAGAAAATCATGTATACATTATACAAAAGCAGTAGGCTAGTTTTGCTTCCAATAAGGATTAATTATTGAATTATTGATGTTAGGTATGTCATTGCTTCATTATTTTCAGAACTTCGACATATCATGACTTTCTTATTGTGTCTCTGATTCTTTTGCCAAACATTATTCCAGCAACAGGTTTTGACCTGTGGGAATAGGGTTATGTGATCTAGCTCTAAACTGAAGTGACATAGGTGCCAACTTTGTGCAATGGGAATTTAACACATGAACAATCACACAAAATTTGCCGTGAAATTGATTGAATTCACCCATGCCCCTATTTATAAATGTGCATATACCCAAATAACATGTGTATTTAAGCAATTATTTTACACCTCTCTGGGCTTGTCAAAGTTCATTGAAATCAAGGGGACCGTTGCTTTTTTTTTCCCACTTGCAGCTAAATGATTGCAAACGTTTATTCCACAGCAGGTTTTAAATGGTCTACTGAAGCTTAAAATACAGTATATTTACATATATTTATGTGCTTATTTATGTTTATAATGGACTTTTCCATCTGTCAGTTTAGCTAGTCCCGAAACCCCTAGTTGCTTTTGTCATACTAATATCAGGGGTTAGTATATGTCCATATAATACTCTATTTAAAGTAAGTGATGATTATTCTTTATGTACCTTAGGATGTATGAAATGAAGACCTAAGAAATTTGATGACAATTGATTAAGTTCTTCTTTGTATATGGTACATTTTAAATATTCTTTCACTGGCTTATATACTGTTGATAGAGTTAATATACTGATAGTGTCCATAAATCGATATTAAAGAAGACACTAGAAAATCGAGTAAGCTGTTGGGCAATTCAACCCTGCGGCGATAAAACCCCTCCCTCCCGTAGGCCACCCTCCTTCCCCTCCCCCTGGGCTATTGCCCCTAACGTGTAAATTACCCCAAAGCGCAGGTCCTCTTCTGGAAGGTTTACGGGCGCCATCTTCTGCTGCACCGTCTTCTTCATTGACCCGACAGAGTTTGTGGCGCATGTGTAGTCGAATGCATTTGCCGGTTGGCATGCGCCGCAAACACAGTTGGGGCAACGAAGAAGGCAGTGCGGCATTCGCCCGAGGTTCACAGAGTTTTCCGTTTAACTTTGTGATCATTGGGCCCATGCGCAGTATTACCAACCGGCAAATGCGTCCTACTGCGCATGCGCTGCAAAACCCATCGGGACAACGAAGAAGATGCAGCAGAAGATGGCGCCCATAAACCTTCCAGAAGGGGACCTGCACTTTGGGATTATTTACATGTTAGGGGCAATAGCCTGGGGGGGAGATTGGCCAGGGGGGAGGAGGGAGGGTGGGCTAACAGGAGGGCAGGGTTTTATCGCAGCAGGGTTGAATTCTCCGTTAAAGCGGTGGTTCACCTTAGTATGTCCTGCTCCTAGTGATTTTGCAATGGGTCTTCATTATTTATTTTCTAAAGGCACCCAAAAAAACAATTGCTATTTTTACTTTTTATTACTGAAATTCCTGTTCGGGTCCTTTTCTATTCATATGCCAGTATTTTGTGGTTCCTAGCAACCGGACATCTGCTGAAATACCAAACTTGGGAGCTGCTGAACAGAAACAACTGAAAAAACAAAGACCAGTTGCAAATCATCTCAGAATATTGATGTCTACATGGTACTTAAAGTTTATTTAAAGGACAAGGAAAGTGTAAAATAGAATAAGGCTAGAAATGCTGTATTTTGTATACTAAACATAAACATGAACTTACTGCACCACAATCCTAATCAAACAAATTATTTATGCTTTCAAAGTTGGCCACAGGGGGCTGCCATCTTGTAACTTTGTTAAAAATATTTGCCTGCCTCTGGCCCTGCACATGCTCAGTGTGTTCTGTGCTGCTTAGGGATCGTCATAAATGATAAAAAAAAACAAAGCTGCTTGAGTTCTGCATGGCTGGTAAGTAAGGCAGGGGCTCCCCCTGCTGTTCATAAGTATGATTGTTTCCCTGTCAGAAGTTAGGGACCGTCTAACAATTCCTATTTTTTCCTAATTTCACTGCATACAGTCAGGTTTCTTATAAAAACGGTACACATTTTTTAATTAAAGTATAATGGAGATAGATTTCTTTTTCATTAAAGAAAAGTAGAAATGGGATTTTATTTCTTTGCCTTTCCTTGCCCTTTAAAATTGAACAGCCCCTTTAGAAACACATAAATATATAATATAAATATATTCGGGCTGAAGTGTATGCTTTAAGTATGAATTGAATTTAAACCCTGATAAGTTGTTTAGTCTGAAAAATTGATTTTTATTGTTGAAATAATATATATATATATATATTGCATTTTCCTCCACATCTTTGTGAAGCCATGCTGCTACTATATCACACTTGTATTTTTGAGACAGAAATTAGCAGTAGTCTTATCTGAAATACATGTTTTTACATAGAAAAAGCGATTCTTATCTGTAGAATGCATAATGTTTTTAGAGCAGTAAAAGGCTATAGAATAAATCATGTACAACTCACTTGACATGTAGTTTTGAACACTGAATTCAACCTTTTCAGCCTGTTTTTCTGATTTAACACATTGTTAGAGAGTAAAACAGCCATGGGAATGTTTAATTAGACTATGTGCAGAAGTGGAGGCTACCACATTCTGGTTTAGTTCTTGGTAAAGAAATTGGGATTATTTTGTATCAGTACAGTTGTAGCGCTATAGTAAACTTGGGTGCACCTTTCTCTATCTATAGGCTCCACTCCCAATATATTGCTCCGGATGAGACCTTAAATCTTATGGAGTGAGCCCTCGCAGCGAGGTGGAGGCAGGGTGTAGTGCAACTGCAACTGTATTCAGGGTGCAAATAATTGGGCGCCAGTTGTTCTTATAACTTAACCATTAACATATTTATTGAACAGACAATTCACACTGGAGTGTACAGCAATCACATCAGCACATGCAGGATCAACAGTGGATTGTCAATACTCACAGCACCTTTGGTCAGAGACTGTCCCCTTCACACATGGGAGACAATGTACATGCAGCATTGAGGAGGTACACCCAGCTTTCAGCCTTTTCCCAAAGTGGAACCTGAGGAGACATTTTCAATCCTAGGTCTGTACACTTAGTCCCTACTCTGGGCCATTAGTACCCGGGATCTTAATCCCATTCACAATTCTCGTAGGAGCCTCAAACTGCTCAGCTAAATAATCCTATCTATCTGTCACTCCTAGAGCGACCTATAACTGTGAGTAGCCTATCCTTACTAAGCCTGACCTGCTTAGGTTCCACTCGAAACTCTGCCTGCCTGCTCAGGCCAGAGCTAGCACAAGATGGACCTTGAAAGCATGGCTTACAATCCTTTTATACTTTAACACAGTGCCATCTACTGGTCACTGTGAGTAACAGCAAGGGGCATGGTGTATAGCAGGAATAGGAAACATTTCCCCCTCCTAACTGTATTTTAGGACCCACTTAGGTGTCCATAACACTTGGGGACTGCCTGCTAAATATACTGGGAGGTTAATTTACCAGTCCCCTACAGTTATGATATTTTTGTGTGTGATTGCAAAATACCCATATGAATCCAGTAGGATAGAATTACATATTCTTGGCTTTCAACTGCAAGCTTGGGTAGTCATTTTATTCCCCAGTACAATGGGGAGAGTCACTTTGTAGCTCTGTAGCCTGTCCATTAGCTTTTCTCACAAATGTATAGGTTTATGGTTCCAAATCTGAGTTAGCAATGCCTTTGTTTAATGTAATGCATGTTTTGAAGTAACACAACACTACATTATGAAATTATTAAAATAGAGTAATGTGCGGCTATAAACTATATTTGAGCAGCATTGTACAGGTATGGGACCTGTTATCCAGAATGCTCGGGATCTGGGTTAACGGATCTTTCTGTAATTTGGATCTAAATACGCCCAATGGGCTGGTTCTGTTATTAATAATTTATTCTCCGTTCTTGATAAGGAATCCATATCACTGTTTCCTGTGAATCCAAGGTGAACCAGAAGGACTTGCCCCACAATTTACTATAAATATATATCCAAGATATATGTCCCAATGCTCAATTTATAGTTAACAAATATAATTTTTATTGCAGTTTACATTTAATATGGTACATACTGACCCCGCATGCAGGGCCGCCATCGGGGGACAGGGGGGACAAGTGTCCTGGGCCCGGGGCAGAAGGGGGGCCTGGCAGTGCTGCACTTTTCAAAGAGCCAGGCCCCCCTTGACCGTTCTGAAGCCTTGCCTCACTTACGAAGTCCCAAAGAGACAGAATGCAGAAGTGCCAAACATACGAAGTCCTGAAGCGACAGAAAGACCCAAAGTCACAAAAGGAGTTGACACTGAAGTCCTAAAGCGGCGAAAAGAAACAAAGTCACAAATTGAGCTATAATTGAAGTCCTGAAGCCACGAGTTTAATTCTACTAACACCAATGTGGGGTTTTTTTCTAATCTCCTGGCCACCAATGTTTTATTTTGATACTTTATAACTTATAAGAGGGGCCCTGGCGCCACTGTTTTTTTTAAAATATTTTTTGGGGCCCCAATTGTTTTTAACTTATAAGGGGTCCTGATCATCAATATGTGTGGGGGGGGGGTTATTTTTTTAGCTCTGATGTGTGTGGTCTTTTAACTGTGATGTGGAGTGGGCAGGATCAGGGGTGGGGCTTGGGGCAGGGTGGTTGGGGTTTGCGGCAGGTTGGGCGGGGCCGTGAAAATTTTGGTGTACGGGGCCCCATGATTTCTAACGGCAGCCCTGCCTGCATGGTCCACCTTTTGCATGTCATACCTAGTCATAGGTGTCTCTGTCAGTAGCATATTCAACACAGAATTTAAACCCAGGTAATCCCACCCATTTTTGGTAATCTTATTGGTTTTTAACAGGAATGGGTGGGATTACCTGGGTTTAAATTCTGTGTTGAATATGCTACTGACAGAGACACTTATGTACCTGAGGGTATGAAACGCATAAGGTGGACCATGCAGGGTCAGTATGTACCATTTTAAATGTAAACTGCAATACAAATTATATTTTTCAACTATAAATTGAGCCTTGGGACATATATCTTGGATATATATTTGTAGTAAACTGTTATTAATAAGGATTAATTATATCTTAGTTCAAGATCAAGTACAAGGTACTGTTTTAGAATTACAGAGAAAAAGCAAATCGGATTTAAAAATATGGATTATTTGGATAAAATGAAGTCTATGGGAGATGGCCTTTCCATATTTCGGAACTTTCTGGATAACGGGTTTCCGGTGAATGGATCCCATACCTATTAAAAACGGAAAGTCAATTGAAAAGTTGAATAGAATTAGCTAATCTATAAAAAGTGAACCACCCCTTTAATCCCAGTATCAGATTTGACATTATTGTCTTTATATATTATGGGAGAGTATTGCAAGTCTCTGAGATAGCCCTACAAGCTATTCAAGACCCAATCATTATCCTGGGGATCTAACTCCATCCAAATCTACAAGCCAACACAGAACTCACACATTAGCACTGAGGCAGTGGATGAAGAACTGCAGCCAAAGATAAGAAATAAGTGCAGAATTGGGTCAAGAATAAGAGTATCTGACTTGGTAAAGCATGGTGCAAGATCTTGACAAGAAACTGGGTCATATGAGAGTAAATAGAACAATGTAGGACATGAGGAGACCAGGAAGCAGGCAAGGTCACATATGACATACAAATCACTATACAACAATCCAGGCAAGCATTACCCAGGTCCCAAATGTTGTGAACAGTGAGTAAGGATCAATGTGAAGCAAGTTTAAATTATCACAGAAAAGGATGCAGAATAGTAGAAGGCCTCAAATGTCTAGTGAAGATCAAAAGATCTGCTTCAGAGTGCTTAAATGTTCATAGATTGGTGGCAATATACTAGTAGGTCCTACCTTCTTACAGAAGGAAAAGGAGAGGCCACAGATAAACAGAAGAACCAAATAAAATAAAAAATAAATAAGACAAAAGAAAATGAGTTGGGTTGAGGTCTCCTGCTAGGCCTTGGCCATTACATCACCTACAATGTAGCCAAATATGTTAAACAATGAAGGGCAATACAAATAACAGTAACCAGTTCAATTTCATTTAGGTATGAAAAATGCATTTGGACTTCTGACTTCTTAAAGTTCCTTGGTAAAAGCATTCAGGAATAATGCCTCACCGTTTTATATTAAATTCGCTTGACATGAATTCTGTTTCCTGAAAAAATTATTCAGTTGTATATTTTGCTGCAAATGAACTGTGATGCTGTCAAAATATTGCTTGGCGTTAAAATTAAAGCGCCACCAAAGGGAGTAAAAGTTGATGAAATGTGTTTTCCCAATATAGTGTTTTGATTGCAAAATCCCTGCTGCAATAATAAAGCCATAAAGAGCAATTCAAGCACATTGCTGCCACGGAACTGTTCTGTAGTTCCCCACCTAATCAGTTTTAGATGAATCTCGCTGTTATAGAAAAAGATGAAAATCAAGAAAAAGGCGTCCCTGTAATTACATTTTCATGGGCGGCAGATCAGCAGTGAATTTTGTACAGCCATAAAAAATGTTTAGAATGGTTATTTAATAGAAATGTTGCATTTACCTTTAGATTATAGTAAACAATGCTCAATTTCCTCAGGGAATATGTATATATATATATATATATACTGCATATAATAACTGTAATAACTTGAAACCATTATTGGAAAAAAAAACATCTGTGTGCGTATGTTGTTCAATCCATTTAGAGGATTATATATTACATATATATATATGAAAACAAATGCTGCATGTTTAATGTTCAGTATATAAATGCCAGATGATGTTGTTTTATTGTTAGTCCAGCTATGCAGTGTATCGCACTAAATCAGTACTTTAGTAGAAGGTACTATGAATGCTACAGGTTAAAGATTATATACTGTATGAAGGAAGGTAATTGGATTGCTCTTCATTCATTCCTATCTTTCCTTAAATTATTCTCTATGGGTAGAATGGAGGTGTTCCCGAACTTGAAATTCCCATAACAGCCACTATGGATGGCTTTTGATGTTTTACATAAATACTAATAATTAGGCTCTATTTATCCTAAGACCCACACCCTGTTACCTCCCTAGTACATTCAATTATTTGCAGTGGAGACTAAGGGAGGTAAAAACTCAACAGACTTAACATGTTTGTGACATGGCACTAGGATGGAAGTGCAGAAATCTAGCTCTGTCTGTTTGCTCCTTTCCAATAAGCTGTCAGCCCTTCAAACTCTTAGTTAACATATTAAATCAGTGTTGTTACCCAAAAATTAGAGGAACATTTTTTTTACCAGTTTTATGCATTCCATTGTGGAATATTTTTCTGAAAAAAATGTTTGATGTCATTGTGAGTTCTGTTTCTATCTAGAAATGGCTAAAAGAATAGTTGCAAAGAGTCAAGTCTTGAAACAAAAAACCTATCTGGCATCAGTGGAGGTCCCTGATTGGACTGGGGTAGTGGTACAATCCCAGACAGTGCATATGACGTTAACTCCAAGCTGGTATAAAGTAAAAGACCATACAAAAGAGAGGGCTGTTAATAAATGCCTAATTCCTGGTCCCCTGTTTCATTAGTAAGTTATGATCATAAAATTAGCAAGCCAACATGACTAGGACCAATGCCCTGGTCAGGAGACAGTTTTCCCAAGAGATGCAGTGAGGTGCCAATTTATGAAAAATATTGGCAGCGTTAAATAGTTAGGGCCACCATTGTGGTTTACCTTGACATGGTATGGTGGCTTGACAATTTTATAATCATAACTTTGTAACTAAAAACCTCTGTTTTTGAAACTATAGGAATGGGACCAGAATGACTGGGACCTGGGGTTTTCCAGATAATAGATCTTTTCATAATTTGGATCTTTGGATTTGGAGGGGAGGGTGGGCTTCCATTCCTTGCTCCAGTAAGTGTTCTGCAGCTGCCAAGTAGAGGTAGTTAGCTACATAGTAACATAGTTAAATTGGGTTGAAAAAAGACAAAGTCCACCAAGTTCAACCCCTCCAAATTAAAACCCAGCACACACACCCCTCCACTCTTTCACACAAACCATATATGCCCATAGCTGTACTAACTGTAGAGTTTAGGCCCCTTTTAAAAGCATCAACAGAATCAGCCATCACAACATCACCCGGCAGTGCATTCCACAACCTCACTGTCCTGACTGTGAAGAACCACCTACGCTGCTTCAAATGAAAGTCCTTTTCTTCTAGTCTGAAGGGGTGGCCTCTGGTGCGGTGATCCTCTTTATGGGTAAAAAGGTCCCCTGATATTTGTCTGTAATGTCCTCTAATGTATTTGTAAAGTGTAATCATGTCCCCTCGCAAGCGCCTCTTTACAGAGAAAACAACCCCAACCTGGACAGTCTGTCCTCATAATTTATGTCTTCCATCCCCCTAACCAGTTTAGTTGCTAATTAAGTTGTAGTAAAAGGAGGTTTGAAACCTCAGTGCTTCCCCCTTGAGTGGCTCTATGATTAAGTGTTGTGAGAACACTAAAGTCATAAGGCTGTTTTCCACACTTCTACCTCAATAAAGACCTGTTTTTACTACTACTGCTTGGTGGACTGCTCTTTAAGTGCCTACCCTACAAACAATTCAGTGACGAGAGCTCCAAAAAGGACTGGAGAGAGAGCAAGAGAAACTCCTCCCAGGAGACAAGAGTGTATAGAGTGAGTCCAAGAGAAGATTCTGGGAGTTGTGTACATCCACACCTGTGAGTGCTGGAAATGTGAGTTTGTGTAAACACCAGTGAGGGTGTTAAAGCGGGACTGTTATTCCCTATTAGGGTTAGGGTTAGGGTTAGAGAGAGATCTACTGATTTATTGGTGGGATTTAAGAATTTTTAACAGATTGAATTTGGAAATAATGAAAGATGCCTATTAAACATACTGATCTTCCTTATCTGCATTACATGGTTTTTTACCCCGTTAGGGTGGATTCCTTTCTCATGGGAATTAAGCCCTAACAACCTGGTAGCAGTTATAAATACAGGCCTTAGAGCAGCGCAACAAAAATGTAAATTTAAAAACTATAAGACTTTACATGTTTAATCCATAATCAGAATAGCAAATATTGGAAAACATGCTTGGTTAGAGTTTATGAATTCGCTATAAGAACATAAGCGAAAAATCCAACTTCATTTAAAGCCAATGCCATTACAGACAATTTACTTTTGCCATCTTTAAGCCACTTCATGGGAAAGAGAGCTAAGGGTTAAAATACACTAATAACAATATTATAAAGGAGATCAATAAAACCAAATGCGTAGGAACTTGTTATTTCTTGTAATATCTAATTGAAAAACTATTCTATTG
Organism: Xenopus borealis; assembly: GCA_024363595.1. NCBI lineage: Eukaryota > Metazoa > Chordata > Amphibia > Anura > Pipidae > Xenopus > Xenopus borealis. Next base: position 194,508,217 of record CM044431.1, on the reverse strand, counting down.
TGGATTTTTGTTACCCTATCCCCCCCCTTTTCTTTTCTGTACCCCTTCCCCCCTCTTCCTTCTTTCTTTCTATTAAAATGCATAAATAAAGAATTGTAAAAAAAAAACTATAAGACTAATTGTTAATTGTCTTCAAATGTAATCCAAATAATAATTATGATCCAAAATTTTATTTTAAGGTGAACTACACCTATAATTGAGGTTCACATTACAATAACAGAACATCATATGTACTCTCTGAATTATTGCAGCAATTTGTAATCCTGCTACATGACTAACAGCCAATACTGAAACATGCTGGAGTTTAATTGGCTAATAATGTTTGGCGAGGCATAGCATGATTAGCAATTGCAAAACAACATCTCCGTGTGTCAGCAAATCATTTCCATGAAATGTGGTAATCTGAAGGGATATACTGATGCCTAATAGGCACAGCATATAGACTGTTATTCATCAGTATTGTTTTCAGCCAACAGCATTTTCAGAACTCTTGATGAAATTAGGGCTTAGTTTTATTTAAAGGGAAACTGTCATGGGAAAACATGTTTTTTTTTTTTAACGCATCAGTTAAAAGTGCTGCTCCAATAGACTTCTGCACTGAAATCCATTTCTCAAAAGAGCAAACAGATTTTTTTATATTCAGTTTTGAAATCTGACATGGGGCTAGCCATTTTGTCAATTTCCCAGCTGCCCCTGGTCATGTGACTTGTGCCAGCACATTAGGAGGGAACTGCTTTCTAGCAGGCTGTTGTTTTTCCTTCTTAATGTAACTGAATAGTACGCAGTGGGACATGGGTTTTACTACTGAGTGCTGTTCTTAGATCTACCAGGCAGCTGTTATCTTGTGTTAGGGAGCTGTTATCTGGTTACCTTCTCATTGTTCTTTTGTTAGGCTGCTGGGTGGGGGAAAGGGAGGGGGTGATATCACTCCAACTTGCAGTACAGCAGTAAAGAGTGATTGAAGTTTATCAGAGCACAGGTCACATGACTTGGGGCAGCTGGGAAATTGACAAAATGTCTAGCCCTATGTCAGATTTCACAATGAAATATAAAAAAAATCTGTTTGCTCTTTTGAGAAATGGATTTCAGTGCAAAATTCTTCTGAAGCAGCACTATTAACTGATGTGTTTTGAAAATTTTTTTTTCCCCATGACAGGTTCCCTTTAAAGAGCCAGGATACACACACAATGACAATTCTTCAGATACATCCAAATCTTAGCTTCCATCCATACTGTATATAAAAAATATTTGGAGCAGATTTGTTTACTTAAATATTTTAACGATTGTTACTTTTTGAAGTATACTTTGATTTTTTAAAAAAACATTTTTTACACAGCCCCAAAATTTGTTTATTTTCAAACCGATACCTGGGTGGTATCCTCTGTAGCAACAAAAGTTGAATTACAAAGTATAACCTCAGAAAGAAATATTGAATGTTAGCAGGATATGCATCTCTCATTGATGTTAATTGCCTTTTGATGAGTGAAATCTAATTTCAATCTGCTCTGATCGGTACATTAATTAACGTTCAGCCTGCTTCACATAATCAAATTGTAGCTCTCTATAATATCCAGTTTAATAGCTGCCACCACTACACCTTTATCTTAGCTGTTAAAGGCAACCTGCCATCTAGATGTAAAAATGTATTTAAAATTAATTTTCACATTTAACACAAAGCCCCAGTTCCTCCTTTCTGGAGCATTCATTAGATATGAGAATTATGTAAAGCTTACCTTGATAACAGCTTCCATAAAATTACACCTGTCTTTATGCTCTAATTTTGGGTTCCAAAATAATGAAGGAAACACAATTTTAATAATGTATATTGTGTAAGTAAGGTTTTTTGCTGCTTGACTAACATGATAGCATAGGATTTGGAATTATTTATTAGTGCAATAGGTCCCCTTTATGTCGTTATCCCTCATCAGAAGTGCAAATACAAAATCCTCAAATGGAGTTCAAACAATAAACAATTTGGGGCGAGCAGAATTCCTGTGAAAGTGCCTGGTGGTCTAGAAGTGGTTTATCTTCTTCCTTCCTTCACAAATGATGCATTAGTGCCATTTATGGGTTTGACACGAGCGCTGCATCTGACATCATCGCATTTGCTGTAAAATTACTTGCTGCCCAATGTAGGTCTATTTTCATATTTCCAGGGTTCTATGCTTGCCTGTGCCTGATCTTGCCTTTCCCTGGCCATTCCTAGTTTGCTGCCTGTACTGCCCTTTGCCTGTTTATTGACTACTCTCTTGGAATATGATTTTGTACCTTGCTACTGTTGTTTGAACCAGCCTGTGACCCTGACTACTCTTGTCTCCTGATTTTGTACTGCTCTGCCTGATTGGTATTGACCCAGCTTGTCCCACAACCACACTCCTTGTTCTCTGTTCCTCCTGATACCATTTGGTTCCCATGTCTGCCCAGAACTAGTGATGGGTGAATTTATTCGCCAGGGGCGAATTCCCACGATTCGCTGCTGGCGAATACATTTGCGAAACGCCAGTGAAAATTCGCTGAAAAAAACCTAGTTTCGCAAATTTTTTCGCCAATTCGCGAATTTCTCTGGAAATTCGCAAATTTTTCGTCGAAGCGAAACGGGGTAGATTCGCCCATCACTACCCAGAACTCCTTCCTTGGTCCGCTCACTATAAGATCTGGAGGCATGCTTCATCCCAAAGCAAAGGGTAGCTGTTATAGGCACAGCCACAGGCCTGGACCTTGGGGTTTGTCCTGGGTTGGGATTCCTTACATAACAATTCCATTAAGTGATATAAAAAATCTGTTGCCTCTTTGATAAAGGTACGGGATCTGTTATCTGGAAACCCGTTATCAAGAAAGAATTAAGTGCCTTTTTCAATAGACTCCAATTTAATCAAATAATTAGTGATGGGCGAATTTATTTTCCAGTCACAAATTTGTGGCGAATAAATTCATTAAATGGCCACAACAATTTACTTGTATCAAAATATACGTGCATCAAATTGTCGCCAGCATCAAAATTCTTTGCTGTTTCTCGAATTTCATGGGAAATACACCAAATTTTCAGCGAAATGCGGCAAATTCGCTCATCACTACAAATAATTCAAAATGGTTTTTTTTTTCTCTCTGTTTTTACTCCTTATTGGAAGCAAAACGAGACTATTGGGTTTATTTAATGTTTATGATTTTTTAGTAGACTTAGGGGCAGATTTACTAATGGTCGCATTTCTAATTTAAAAAAAATTTGAAATTCGACCATGGGAATAGTGGGGAAGTAAAATCCTTTGAATTCGACTATCGAATTTGAAGGATTTTACCGCAATTCGATCGATCGAACGAACGATCGAATATAAAAAAAACGAATACTCGAATCGAATTTGAATCGAATAATCAAATGATTTTAATTGACCGATCAAATTTTTTATATTCGATCAAAGATAATAATGCCCAATTCGGTAGCTTTGATCTGGCGAAGTAGGTGGTCGAATAAAAATTTAAAGGGGAAGTATTCGACCATCGAATATTCGAATAAAATTTTATTTGAATATTCGAATCATTCGAATTTGAATATTCGAAGGTCAAATTTGCCTAATTTGCATATTTGAAGATTCAAATTTCAATTAAATTCGATCGAACTTCGAATTATTCACGTGAATTTTGTAAATCTGCCCCTGTATGGAGATTCAATTTATGGAAATACTCCTTATCCAGAAACAGGTCCTGAGCAGAACCCATAAATATATACATGCTGTGTATATATATGTATTTGTCTCATTGTTCCTAACATTATTAATGCATCAATATAACTGCAAGTTTGCACAAGCAGGGCCCTATGCACCAGTGATATTTTCTATTTTAAAACATAAGGGTGGAGAATATATTGGCATTAATACAAATAACCATTGTTTTAATTGCAGGTGATGAAACCTAGCCTATTGCTAGCTATGAACACACTTTCATTGAAAACTGAGCATTTTCGTTGTAAGATATTTTAAATTGTGCTTTAAGTCAAAAACATATACACCTAGTAGAGTATATTAGTTACAATACATCTGGGGACACAAACCAGTGGATTTTTTTCTAATCTCCCAGTACAAGTGATGAGTGAAAGTGAAGCATGAAGGCCCTTAGCACCTCACCAAATTAAAAACCCAGCATACACACACACACACACTCCCCTCCACTCTTTCACACAAACCATATCTGCCCATAGCTATACTAACTGTAGAGTTTAGTATTAAAATAGCCTTTGATATTACGTCTGTCCAAAAAATCATCCAAACCCCTCTTAAAAGCATCAACAGAATCAGCCATCACAACATCACCCGGCAGTGCATTCCACAACCTCACTGTCCTGACTGTGTATTGCTGCTTTGGGCATTATATCACACTAAACTGGAAAACATAACAACCGTATTACTGTGCATTGCACTCCAACATACTGGAAATTTTGTAATTACACTAAAGTCTTTAACATATGTTCCCCCCAAAAAAATCTAAGTTAACAGGATGTAAGAGTTTAAGATGGAAAAGGTTCCCTTCCAATGCACTCAGTTTTCCTTACTGTATATTTATTTAATGCTGTTATTGCAAGTAATTTAAGTCAGTCATTTTCAGAATCAATCCAGTTTCTGTGTAACGGCTTGAGGTCTGGGAAATGCATCTCAGGAGAGAGCTATACACGACTACTCATGCATGGCTGAAAGGGATGTACTGTAACACTTCCAGCAGGTCAATAAAAATAATCAGGCGTATAATCGAGATATCTTGTGTGCACTGAAGGTGATTACAGACATTCTGTAATCAAATCTGAACGTTGTATAACGTTTAATAAAACAGAGCAATGTTGGAAAAAAATCCTCCTTGCATGGAGAAGTGGATTTGCTGGCAGCCATGTCTTTATTCCATTCTTAATAAAGTGATACTGATACTAAAGTCATGGCAGCATTGGATTTCTTACATGGAAATACCTCAGTCCATCTTTTGAGAAAGCTGCGTAGCTCATCACTAACCTCACATAACTGACTGCATCTCTGTTTTCCAGAGCATTGGGGCAGACCATTATCTTGTATGCCACTTGCTAGTGATGCTGACAGATAATAGTAACTGCCAGTTTCCGATGCCACTTCCTCCTGTCTTTTAGAGCTGAGTACTCAACACAAGGCAAAGCTCTGCCATGGACACGTTCTTCTGTAAGATAAAAAATAACTGCATAAATGGAATCCAATGCTGCTATCAGTGTTCCAATCATTCCAAAACTAAATGCCACCCTTTCAAGATTTAAGATATCATTTTAAAGGAGTTGTCCATCTTTGAGAATATATGATGTAGGCAGTGATATCCTGAGACAATTTGCAATTGGTTTTTGAATCATTTGGCTTTTTATTCAGCAGCTCTACAGTTTGCAGTTTGGCTGCTATCACCCACATTACCCTAGCAACCATGCATTGATATGAATAAGAGATTGGAATATGAATGGTAGAGGACCTAAATAGAAAGATGAGTAATAAAAAGTAGCAATAACAATACAGTTACAGCTTTACAGAGCATTTGTTTTTAAGAAGGGGTCAGTGACCTCTATTTGAAAGCTTAAATAAGGTAAATAAAAAATAAATAACGAAGACCAATTAAAATGTTGCTTATACAGTCGAACCCACATTTTACGTTTTTCAGGGGACTAGAAAAAAATGGTGTAAAATCCAGGAAAATGTAAAATCAGGGAAATGTAGAATGCATAATTTATACAGTAGGTGGGACCACAAAACAACAATGTAAAATGAGGGAAAACTTAAAATCAGGGGATATAATATGGGGGTTCTACTGTAATTGGCAACTCTACAACATACTAAAAGTTAAGTGAACCACCCCTTTAACAGTGCAATAGTCTAGCAACACTAATAAGACTTTTAACAAGTTTTGTGATCTGAAAAGGGGTTTTGATATTTTTACAGTTACAGAAGAAGAGCAACATCTTAACCAAAAATACATATCCAAACCAAAGAATTACAAATAATATACAAATATATCACTCCTTACTCCTTCAGTTGGGGTGAAATGGGTCACTTATGGAAACTCATTTCTGATTCATCCATTGTGTTATTTTGGGGAACAATTGGGTTTTGGAAAGTATGGTGTGACTGTATACCCACCAGGCCTATAAAGTGTTACATAATCTACTTTAAATAGTCAACTGCTAATCTGTTAGGAATTCTGCTCAATCAGCCAACCAAGCTTGGAAGGGAAAAGACAGCAAAATTCTTAAACTTCTTTGAAAAGTAGCACTGCACATTCCAGGAGGAGTGAAGGAATGTGAAAATAAATATTTATTCATTTTTGCTGTGAAATAAAAAAAAAATACAACCAATTACCAGAATGTTTTAAAATGTATTTTATTGCTGAGAGAAGGGGGGACATAGTGTCAATGATAAAATCAATATCAACTTATAAATGAGTGATCTCTTGTTTGTCAGAGACAATTGGTAAACAAGATGGAAAGAAACAGAGCCTTTAATCCCACTGAACACCCTTGTTACATGCCTTAATAAAACACAGAGATGGTATGAAATGACCACAACATTTATTCACATTTTATCAATTAAATAGGACCTTGCCGGCCTAACCCAAAGTGATGTTCTAAAGCCAGAATTCCCTAAGAGATAGCTACTATGATCTGCTGTTCCTCACTGAAGACTTGAGTTCAGCACTATGATATGATATCCACCCCTGATTATTAGGCTGCCTCTACCTACAGAGAGAATGGCCCCAAACTCTGCTACCAGCAGGAGCTGCATCTTCCACCATGAAAGACGTTCATCAGCCCTGCTGTCATTCTGAATCTGCAATATCTCAATGATAACAGGCTGTCAACTATCACAAGCAGTAGTAGCATCTGTATCAGTCAACCCACCATGCAGTCACATGAGAGAACCTCCTTTCTCCCTCTTCTAAATTTACCTGTGCAGTACTCTGACAAGGTTCTACCACTGCTTTTTATTATTTGTCTTTTTTATCTGACTCTTTCCAGCCTTCAAATGGGGGTCACTGACCAATCTAAAAACAAATGCTCTGTAAGGCTACACATTAAGGGGCAGATTTACTAAGGGTCGAATTCTGAATTGTAAAAAAATCGACCATCGATTTTGGCAAAAATCCTTTGAATTTCAAAAAATTTCAAAAACACTTCTTAAAGGTTCCAGGAAGTCCCCCATAGGCTAAAATAGCAATTCTGCAGGTTTATGGTAGCGAAGTGTTGAATTCAAAATTTTTTTTTTTTTTTTTAAGAGACAGTATTTTTTCAATTTGAATCAAATTTTGGGCTATTCCATAGTCGAAGTAGCGAAAAATTACTTTGAAATTCAAATTTATTTAATTCGAATTTTCACTTTGACCCTTAGTAAATGTGCCCCTAAATGTTATTGCTAATTTTTAGTACACGTCTTTATTTTAAAGCCACCTCCTATTCATTTTCCATTCAAATCAGTGCCTGGTTGCTACAATAATTTGCACCCAATCAACCAGATTGCTGAAAATGCAAAATGGAGAGCTGCTGGATAAAAAGCTAAATAGGTGAAAAACTACAAATAATGAAAAATCAAAACCAATTGCAAATTGTCTCAGAATATCACTCTCTACATTATACTAAAAGTTCATTTGAATGTGAACAACCCTTTTAAGGGTCAGGGAAATATACACGCTCAATATATTTCACATGACCATGAACTTCAAGCATAGGCACACGCTGAAAAGAAATGTAAATATAAACTGAAATTGTATTTAAATGAGTAAAATTACAAATATGCAGTGTTTTGCCTCAAGTCCCTGTCCTGTAACGTGTATAAGATATAAATGACATATTTTTCTATTTCCAAAATACTTGATACATAAACATAATGGATTTAACAAGACCAGTAATATGTGTGTGGAATTCTACTGAAGTGCAAATGATAAAGCCATACAGCCCTACATTCACTTTACAAATACTTCAAATTTCAAATGGATGTCAGTCTGTATAAGGGAGGCATGCATAACTATGGGTAAAGTCATACATTAAAGATCAAGGATGTGTCCAACCTTTTGTAATATCATTTATACAACCCTAAACTGGACCCATAAACCCACTCCATAAAAATATATTTTTATTCTAGTAAAATTGCAAATATAAAATATATTGCCCTATGTCCAAATATTGTAACTGAAAGATATTTAAATTTTATTTTAAATACTCGACACAATCATAATGAATTATTGCAGAGTGATGATGTGTGTCTGGAATTCTAGTGAAGTGCAAATTAGGATGCCCTACAGTATTACAAATGAGAAAATCTGCAAATTATTAATGGATCCCATGTGGGCATACTGGGAATGATTAGGTTTGGAATATTCTGGATGGCTTACACGATGCATAATTTTATTAATGAGCAAAGAATCATCCCATTACCTGTGCTCAGATGGCTGTTCCAAAATAATTTATATATATTTTTCTTTATCTGGTGAAGGGTTAGTATTTCATATGTTCCAATATTTACCTTTAAATTTGGGCTGTGACCTGCAGGTCGCTGTGAACATAACCTGTTTTTACTGGACTGTATTTTACAGCAGGGGGTTTTAAGACCAATAGTTCTGGTTAATGTTTATTGTAGGTCTATGTGACCTTCTCTGCCAAACAAATTCATAACTGAATTGCTATAATATAACTTTCAGCAATATGAAAAGACCTTTTTCATCAGTTTTATCTGACCAATGCTTAAAACAGAATATCACCTTTTTGCTTCACCAGCTTGTTGATTAATTCCAGATAAATCCTGACATACACCTGACCATAACTCACCACTATAATTTGTCTATAATTTATTTTCCTGGTAAGTGGCTAGTCCTCATATATTGGCCAGCAAGGTGCATTTATTCTCTCCCTAACTAGGGGTTATTTTCCCTTCTGTTACTCCCTTCCATCTTGCAGACTACCCTTATACAGCTCGGACAGGAAATCATTCAAAGATTAGTGCAAGCACAGTCATCCAAGTGAAGTAGACAACATGGTTGGTTGCAGAATATAAACAAGAATTGTATTTTTTCCACATTTTGCCCCAAAGAGGATTTATTCATAATAGAAGGCATTCATAATTATCCACACTTTTGTGCATAGTACAAAAAGATAAAGTCCGAATCAGAGCCCTGTACATACTGCATGCACACGGGCTCTTGCACTTGTGCTCTTTGGGGATATAAATGATCTCCAATGATTTTATATTAAGAGAAGGGAAGTACAAGAACTGATGGTGCTGTTTCTCCCAATATGCAAAGAGCCTCTGTCATTATCCGCTAAGCCTTTGCCGGCTTTTTTATAGATTGCTGCATCTGCACAAGTCTTTGTACATGATTTACTTACGTTCATCTCTTACGTTCTCTTAACTACCATCAATCACATATGATAAGAGCCTATGCAACCAATTTTCATCAAGAGAACACCTTGCAGGGTACATTTTGGAAAGGAAAAGAATTGTTCAGGACCAATTTTCTCAATCTGTTGCTCTGTTGGAGTGATTGTAATCTATGAATGGTGATTGATATCACTCTCTGTTATATTTGAGATAATTTCACCAATTTTCCCTAATTGCCTGCAGATGCTTGGGGATGAGACCTGACAAACTGAAAATTGAAGCCTTTGGTGTAAAACTATAATGAAGTTTGTTTGAAGATTTAGCAATTTCTAATGTCAGAAAAATCTTGTGAAAATGTAGATGCCTTCATTTTCTATATAAATAGTTTTTTTTTACTCCTGTATAAAAATGTCAGCAGAACAGAGCAATGTTATGGATTATAAAACATTAAGTAATTATCTCATTAAGTATTATGTAGACATTTCTGTGGCCAAACGAATGTGAAGAGCACATTTCTTTGGTGACAAACTCAGTTTTGGACTGGGCCGGTAGGACACCAAGAAAGAAACGGTGGGTCCCGGCTCTCATGGGCCCTCTGGACCAGACCCACTCCCAGCCTGAATCTGTCACTGCTGGCCCCAACCTCCCTCTTCTGTACCAGTTGCTGAAAAAAGGTATGCCACCTTTGGCAGCAATGGCGGTGGCTGGGGTGGGGCCCCTGAGATAGCAGCCCGATGGGCCCCAGGTCCTCCAGTCTGAGCCTAGACCAACCGACATGTATGTTTATGTGGTTTAGTTACAAATACAATCAGCATGGTTTTATGTGCCATAGATTTTGCCAGACAAATTTAATTGCTCTCTCCCTTTTGACACCCCTTTGTCAGTGTTACACGTGTGGCGCTTACCTGAGCCACTCCGCAGTGGTATTGGGAGAGACTGGGTACCTGGTACATACTAGTGCAGTGCCTCCATATAGTGGTATCCGGGAATGCACCTATGGGTGGCCCCACTAGGAATACAGTAATAACACGCACAGTATTGGTTAAACTACATAACGGTTTGTATAAAATAACTGGCCAACTAGTAAATACAGCACTCCTAACCGGTGGCAATAGGGCCTCACCAACTAAACTGTCTAACTAACTAAAGAAGGCAAAGTTCTTTAATAAAACAGCCTCTTTATCTTCAAGTGCTTCTTTAGGGTACTGTCACTTTAAACAGGATGCTCACACATCCTCTTTGGATGCTTTAGAGCTCTATTAAGGAAAATCCAGCACATTCAGGCACACAGTATGATTACCAGCCCCTTTGGATGGTCAGATGGGAATCTCTAGCGGGTTGTTCCTCCAGTCTGTAGTCTTTTCACACTCTCTGTCTCTCCAGGCACCATATCTGGCTTCCCTGTGCCAGCCTGATCCAAATGAATGCTTTGGGTGCAGCCTCTCAGCTCTCTGGGCCCATCAGCAGCTCTCTGGCTTCCTTCTCTGTCCACCATGTAGTTCTCTATGCCAGGCTTTCTTCTTATGCCAGTATCTATGACTTCCTTTTCTTGCCAGCCACTCACTAGCTGCTGTGTCACTTCCTGTTGCACTGAGATCACTGAATAGCTGGTTGCTCTGTAACAGCTTACAGCTCACAGACACAGGCTCTGTGCTTCTGCCCTTACTGGGATAAGTGCAATGAATTTGCATGGATTCCCTACATACATATATCAGTATGTAGAAAGCAGCATGTATCCACAACGTATTTCAAGGGAAAATAATTTCCATTATCTCAATGTAACTGACCTGTCATCTTGAACTGAATCAACATGTGTTCACCCATCATGTCACAGAAATGTAAACATGCCTAAGTTTCATATAAGATATGATCATTAATTGTATTACACAAATATTTATGCTCAACACTCCACAAAAAAAACAAATCCCTGTTACACTATTGCATGCTAGTTTGTGTGGCTGCTCTTGAGATCTTTCACCTTCTTTCACGTCTCCATATTGGTGTTAAATGTGCTCCTTTTACTTTCTACTTTTATCTTTATTAAAAATTGTTTTGCGGTTTTAACTAATTCTGTAGAGAAATCCTGAGCTTGCAGAATTTGAGTAGCTAAAATGAGTGCTCCAGTGGTTACACATATACATCTGCACTGTACTGCCTGGTTTTCCTTTGATATAATTTCTTTTAAAAGACAAGGAAACCATCCCACCCCAGTCAATGTTGTTTGATCCCCACACCCATGCTCCTAGCCTGGGGATGTTTCAATCAGTGCTACAGCATTTTACTTTACTTTCTCAGGCTTTCTTTGTTAGACATGGGGTTGTGCGCTTGCGTAACTATTACTGCATGAATGGGTGCCAGAGAGCACCCCTTAGTGTTTCATTGACAAGTACTTACTTGTCATCTTAGGGATGACGGTGAATTATATATTCTTCCAACCAATTAAGCATGTGACACATATATGTACAAAACATGCATTGTCTTCTAAACCCATAGAATTCTCTTGCTATAAATCTATTAAACCCAGTGTTATCCAGATTATAGACCTGCCCAAGGCCCTTTGAAAGCCATGAAGCATAAGTGAAGGTCTTTTTATGTAACCCAGAAATGCTCCTTAATAATTATGATGTTGCTACGATAGTGAAGTCTTAGATTTTTCACTTTACCTTAACAGCATACCATCTATGGATCAGTACGAGTGAACTACCATTTCTTAATTTCCTAAAAATCTCCACTTATAATATATATGCACAAGATTGCAATAAATGTAAAGTGTCATCAGAGTACTATACATAATAGTTGTTGTATGAGCTTTCTAAAAATTTCCAATTTGTTAAAATAAATGTATCTGATACATTCAATGATAAATGCATCTGACATAAACAAACCTACAATCAATAGACTGTTTTCTTTTCCTTTTACATGTATGGCACCTGTTATCCAGAATGTTCAGGACTTGGGGTTTTCCGGATAACAGATTTCTCAAGGGTCGAATTTCGAGGTGATGGGAGTTTTTTTTTTTTAACTCCCATCTACTCGAAATTCAAATAAGAAAAGACCAACTGAAATTTATTGAGAAATCAAGTTTTTTTTTTACTTCGAGTGAATAGGCTGTACTCAATCGTTCAAATCAAATTTGCATTGTATTCAATCAAATTCAATTCGAAGTATTTAATAAAAAAAAAAAATGTTGATTTGTCAAAGTCCATCAAAAGACTCTAAACGGGTTCTAGGAGGTCCCCCATAAAACAGCAATTAGGCTCCTTTTAGATGGCAAATAGGGGAACTCAAATTTTTAAAGAGACAGTCCATGATAAGTTTCAATATAAAAAAAATTTTCAAATTAGAATCAAATTTGGATTATTCTCTAGTCAAAATACACTTTCTATAATTCGGATTTTTATACCTAAGGGGGCAGATTTCCCAAGGGTCGAATTTCGATTTGATGGGAGTTTTTTTAAACTTTTAAGAATTTTTTTCAAATTAGAATCAAATTTAGATTCGATTTTTCAATTTGACCCTTGATAAATCTACCCCTATGTCTACTAGAAAATAATTAAGTCTACTAAAAATAATTAGTAAACATTAAATAAACATTAAATAGGCTGGTTTTGCTTCCAATAAGGATTAATTATTTCTTAATTTGGATCAAGCACAAGCTACTGTTTTATTATTACAGAGAAAAAGGAAAAAAAATGATTATTTGGATAAAATTAAGTCTATGGAAATTGGCCTTTTCATAATGCGGAGCCTTCTGAATAACAGGTTTCCGTATAACGGATCCCATACCTGAACTGAAATTAACTCAGCTACAGAACAAATGCCATATATACAGTGACTGTATGAACCATGCTATTTCATTCTCCAGACTTAGACAATTTAAATACCTTCAAGCCATACACCACATACCTTCCAATGAATAAAATATTCAAATAAGAATTTTTTTGTGATAGAAAATGGAAACCCCCATAGGAAATGTCATTGCATTAGTATTATTAAATACATGTTATAAATCTCTGGCTTTGCTGATCTCAGTACTTTACCGCAATTTACTGTTAATCATATTGTAATTATGATACATGATTATTTTTTAATTACATTATTGGTTTTAAGTTGTTTTGCAAACATCTACTATGTTAACTTCTCCTGGCCCCTGTAATAGAATTTCCTAGCAGCAAAATTAAATTTAATTGATTTGAACTTTTTGCATTTCATTATATTTATATAGAATGAAATGAATTGGGCACGGTGGGAGCAAATGTGTTTTACTGCGCTGTGCTGACATGCAGAAATTTTCATTTTCATTTCTCAGAAGAGTTAAGCTCAGAGGCAACACTGTTAGAAAACAATCACTATGAATTCTATACAGAAATAAGATTACAATGTACACGAGGTGTTTACAGAAGGAAAAATATGGTACATAAATAAAATCTGGCTTAAAGTCTCATGTTTTCTCTTCATGTTTTCTCTCATGTTTTCTCTTCATATCCAACAGTTTTTCAAAACTGATTTAAAAAAACACAAGTGGGGCACTGGGCGGTGATTTGTGAAATTATGGTATGGGCATCTCCTATAGAGTCCATATTAAATAAATAATTCCTATTTTAAAAAATTATTTCCTTTTCCTCTGTAAAAATGAAACAGCATCTTCTACTTGAACCCAACTAAGATATTTATCTGTATTGGAGGCACAAGCTGATTTAAGGCATGAAGCTCGAAATTATGGAAAGATCCCTTTTTCGGAAAACCCCTGGCCTGAGCATTCTTGATAACAGGTCCCATACCTGTACTATAATGGAAAAAAATAATGTAGTTGACATTGAGGTTTTGGAATTATTTTCTGGCACATTAAAATGACTTCATAGCATCAACATTTATTATTTAAAACTATTATTATTAACATGAATTTCTGTAGCGGTGCTACTCAGCAAGAAGCAACATTTTCAATAAAAAAGTACATTTCTGAAACTAAACAATTCTCCAAAATTGTCCTACTATTCTGCATGGCACTGAAGATAACTATATTTTCACCAGCTAAATATGTACCTGTGTATAAATGAATATAGTGATTTTTAGTTCTGGTGGTCCCGTATATTAGGCTCCTATTGTATTGCAAACATTTTATGGATCATTTAATTGTTTTAATTGTTTCTTTGTCAATATTATAGAAGAAGGAAAGGCTTGCTGCACTTGGGGGTGCCAAATGTTAGGCACCCCCAAAGGATTCTATTGACTTACCTGAAACCCCAGGCTGTTGCTCCCATCAGCAGAAAACTGCACCGGCCCCAGGTTATACCAGTAAGCATCACAGAGCAATCCACATTCATCTTCTTCTGTCTTCAAATTCGACTTTTTAGTTTGGCTTTTCGTTCTACTGCGCATGCACAGCTGCACAAAGAAAGAGGAAGATTGAAGTTTATTGCTCCATGGTGCTCACTTGTACTTACTGGGGTTTCAGGTAAGTCAATACAATCACTTGGGGGTGCCTGACATTTGGCACCCCCAAGTGCAGAAAGCCTTTCCTTTTCCTTAAAGCTTAATGGTCAGTATTGAAAAAAATGTACAGATTTTGTAATTCTACTGGAAACATTTACATCTGGCTTTTTTGGAAGATAAAGCAATGTAATGCCTTTTAAACCTATAATTTGATTTCCTCGGAACAGGTCTGACCCTTTTAGAATACTTCAGCTGGAAAACTGAGCAAGCCAGACATAATTATTTCATAAATAAAAGCCATTTGGGGATCCAGCAGTGGTGCTCTAAATTAGATTCATGTCACTACTATTACATATTTAAAACTCACTGCAGCACATATTATTGTGAGCGCTTCCATTATTCACCAAGTAGTGAACTTTGAAAGACCTCAACTGGTTCATGTTTATCTACACAAATGAATACAGTAGATGAATAATTCACATCACAGGGCTGAAGAAGCATTTAGCAAATCCGCAGAGTGAAGCAATGAGCAAGTTTTGAATAAGATATCTTTACAAACTATAATCCGTATAACAAAAGGATCTTAATAAGGTTCTAAGAAGTCTGAGGGCTCTCAGCCATGTCTCGAACTTAATGAATGCAGTTTATAAGGTGCCGTAAATAATAATATTAAAATTTATGAAGTACCTTTTGATATCGGCCACATCATTTCAATAAAATAATTCATACTTACTGTAGTTTAAAATTCCCTTTTGAAAGATTGTCAATAAAACTATCGTTATGTAAATGTTATGAGACAGATACTTACCTGAATTTATGTTGAACACAAAATTTAGAATGGTGTAGTTCTTCATCCTGATCATGCTGGTATCTCAGAGGAACCAATTTGTGTTTTTGCCCCTAGTATGGTCCATATGCAGCCTCTCTCAGGTGTAAATAGCATTTCATTCAGCTTTTATTTGGATATATTGGGTTTTATCTCCTACTAGTATGTAAACAAGGAAGTAGGAAGGTTCGTTGCTTTAGGGGCAGTGATTTGTCATTCTAAATTGATTTTAAACATATTTGCTAATGCAGTCTCTGAAGCCCTTTTCAATAACCCTTGGATCCAAAATATTGCTAGGCTACAACTTCTAGAATAGTCAACTTGACATTGGCAAAATGAAGGAAAGCATCCACATGGACATCAAACAACCGGAGAATCCATAATTTTGCAAATAAATCAACAGCTTTATTGAAAACCTATAAAAGCATGCACATCCAAGACAGGGGAAAAGACTTAAACAACACTAAAACACAGTACTGGGCTGGCACTACTCCAGGCATGATGAAGGCAAATAATATTATTGATTCATAACACACCTAACACATTTCATACCTGAATGGAATTAGATCATCATAGACTTGCAATATGTGTTTACTTTGGTAATATGGAGGATTCAGATGTTTGTCGTCAAACAGCGATCTATGGTTTGATGATCATATGACTCTTATATTCCAAATTTCATAAAGGACAGAGAGAAAGGTTCCTCTTTCTCCTTACTGTATTCAAATGGACTACTATAGGTATCACATTTGACTTCATTAAGATGTTCCATCCAAGAGGTAGGTTACTGGAGGCTGTCCCAGAAAAGCATCCTAGGTTACATGATGTTTGAAAATGCAACCACAAATTTTTAATTATGGAGAAGAATACAATGCCACTATTGAATGGTTGCTCAATATACTTCATACAGGTATGGGATCCAGAAAGCTCCTAATTATGGCATGGCCATCTCCCATCTACTATTTTAATCAAATAATTTCTAAAATTGCTTTTCTCTATGTAATAATAAAAAGTACCTTGTACTTGATCCCAACTAAGATACAATGAATCTTTATTGAAAGCAAAACAATCATATTGGGTTTAATTAATGATTAAATAATTTATTTAGTAGTCTTAAGGCATGGAGATTCAGATTATCTGGAAAACAACCGGTCCCAAGCATTGTATTTTATTTAAGCAATTATATTTCATGAAATTGGGAGTTGTATAAATATATAGGGTTTTATGATCATACCGCAGAAAGGTTGCGTTTGGATTTTTTTAGATCACTATATGCACTTAAGATCAAGTATACTGACAAAGGGGTATTCTAGCCTGATATATTACTGTTTTTTTGCATCTTTAACAACATGTGAAAGACTAAGACTGGGCAGACATCACTGGAATTTGTAGCACAAACAGATACATCTGTTTTCTGTAAAAATAATGGCATGTATTGTGCCACAGATCCACCAAACTTTAATGATTTAAAGGAGAACGAACCCCTAAAAATGAATATGGCAAAAAATGCCATATTGTACATACTGAACCAGCCAAAAGTTTCAGTTTCTCAATAACAGCAATGATCCAGGACTTCAAACTTGTCACAGGGGGTCACCATCTTGGAAAGTGTCTGTGACCCTCACATGCTCAGTGGGTTTTGAGCAGCTGTTGAGAAGCTAAGCTTAGGGGTTTTCACAAATGATCAAGCAGAAAATGAGGTTGACCTGTAATATAAGCTGATGCTGCAGGGCTGATTATTCAATTCTGATGCTAGTTGCACTGGTTTCTGTGCTGCCATGTAGTAATTATCTTTATAAATTACTAATTAGCCTTATATTGTGACATTTCTATTCTATGTGTACTGTATATTGTGAGTGGGTCCCTAAGCTCAGTAAGGGACAGCAGCACAGAGCATGTGAATCAGTGAATCAGCAGATAAGAAGATGGGGAGCTACTGGGGAATATACTGGGTAGACACAGATCTTTACTGCTAAAGGGCTGTGGTTGTCTTGGGCTGGTACAGAAGCACAAAACATAATGTACAACATTTCTACCTACTTCTTTAGTTAAGCTTTAGTTCTCCTTTAAGGTCCCTAAGTTCTTCTTTATTTGTTGTGGAATTGCAAAACTTATTTATTTATCCAGCTGTATAAGAAACATTCTGGAAGATGAATATCAACAATTAATGCACAGAATGAAGTTGACAATTCAAGTTTCCATCTACACAATGCCCCCATGCAGTGACAGGGATCTTTTGCAAACTTAAGTCCAGCAAAAGCCCATTCTGTTATGGACTTTCATAGATGATTTAATATGTATAATATGTATGAAAAAGGAATTCTGCATATGCCAACAGTCCTAACATAACTTTTTGGTATGGAAAAGATCTGTTATTAAATTAGGCTGACATACCCAACCTTTTGGCAGGCTTTTTCCTACTTCCCTATCCTTTGTAAGCAGACTGTATGCTAAAGATCCCATCCATCAGCCATGAGCACCAAAGCAGTGATGTAGTAATGGTAACTTGTGGCTTTTGGGGGACTTGGGAATAAAGATTATATTAAGACCTGACTGAATTGGTGCAACAGTTGTAACTATGTACAGTATATTAAAAAAAACAACAAGCTGTGACTGCTATACATTGCCATTTCATGGTCTGACAAGCTCATAGGGAACCATAACTACTACAGTATTAATCAAATAAATAAATAAATAACACTTTGTGAGCTGATTCTATTGTGTTGCAAATAGCAAGCAAGGGAATTAAACATCCTTGCAGAAGAAAAATGGCAACATGACAGACATCACAGCAATGTGAAGATGTAACTGAGCTCACCGAACTGAATATATCCTTTCAACATTTACTCATGCTTTCCTGGAGAATCAGAGTCTTGTACTGTCATTAAATTTAGATTACAGTGGTGATTATCTCTATATCCCATGACAATTTTCAAGGGACTATGTGTGTTTCTGCAGCATCTCCAGAACTATACACAAGCTTGCTCAGATGGAGTCAACAGGCTTATGAGTATATAACAAACATTTGTCAATCTAAGGGAACACATGTATTTTAGGTTACAAGAATCCAAACACAGGCTCCATTTGCAACAGCAATAACCACTGTAATGGAATTTACACTCTGTTAGTATAATTCATGTAATGATGACTGGAGCTTTACTGCTTTACTTCTGTTGCAAACACAAGGGGACTTTGCAATGCATTTTGGGAGCATGTCGCAAGTATATGCTTTCAAAGATATTTCAGTCTTGTCCCAGTATACAGCAAAAGTCTAGCAATAAGATAAAATAACAACAAAGTCAGAGACTGTATGCAATGAGCTTACTTAACTTCAACACAGTCTATGGCCAGTTATTTCAGCTGACATACTTATGTTGTGTGCTTTGATTATTCAATTCATTCAATTTGTATGCTTTCAATCCAGTTCTTTTATCTGAAGAGCCACTAAGAAGAAGAAAAGAAAATAGTAAACTCTAAGCAAATCAAATGAAAACACATACAAAAGGCAGGCATGGCTTGCTTTATATAAGGATTCCATC
Organism: Xenopus borealis; assembly: GCA_024363595.1. NCBI lineage: Eukaryota > Metazoa > Chordata > Amphibia > Anura > Pipidae > Xenopus > Xenopus borealis. The sequence continues at coordinate 194,489,063 of CM044431.1, read as the reverse complement.
TCTTTCTTACAGAATATGAATCATATTGAGAGAGTCCTATAAAAATCAATGACCTTAGTGGTGTTTCTATGTAGTGGGCAGAATATATCACATGGGGGGAATGTAATATTGGTCGCTAATACAAAAATCATTCACAATTCGTTCTCAATGTGAATAAATGTTCACAAGGTGAACAATTTTGCCTAAGTGGTGAACACTTTGCCCCTCATGTCAGTAGGATAGTGATTGCGAATTTTATAGTTTGCTATAGTGCGCAGTGTACTGTATGTAATAAAACTTCTTAATGAAAAAGTTGTTACATTTGCTACAAAAGTTAGGCCACCTTCAAGTAGGTTAAAATTACAGTTCAGTGTAAAAAAATAATAAGAGTAAATAGGTTGTACAAAATATTAAAAAAAAAATGATTTGAGGGGGGAGCATGGGGTTATACAGTACATGGTCATACATGGGTCATATAGATATTACATTTCCCCCATAGATACCACCTGCTTGCAGGCTGAATAATGCTAAAGTGAAGGCTTGAATCTGGCAGTAGGTCTACTCCATTCTTGCATCTTGTATGAAGGAGAAAACTCAAACACGCCAGTTAAAATCTACATACAAATAGAATTTTACAAAGAGGGATTCAAGTTCTGATTGAAATACATTCTATATGGTCAAGATAAGTGTAATTAAAATCCAATTATGCGTTCATCAACACAGATCACTTTTATTTCATTCAATTCCATACAGATATGTGGCTCACCTCTCTGTTGGCACCAGTGGGCAGAATTCTAAGGGAAACACAAGCCTCTCCTGCCACTGCTAATCTAGAACTGGGGTCAGGTATGGGCAGTCTGTGGCCCTTCAGATGTCACTGAAATTCAACACACATACAACAAATGGGGGATCCATTATCTGAAAATCCATTATCCAGAAAGCTCTGAATTACAGGAAGTCCATCTACCATAGACTTCATTTTAATCAAATAATTAAAAAATGTTAAAACACATTTCCTTTCTTTTCTGTTATAATAAAACAGTACCTTGTAGTTGATCCAAACTAAGATATAATCAATCAAGCAAAACAATCCTATTCGGTTTATATAATAACCCCATCCCAGTTAAATCACGGCCACGGGCTCCTTCTCTTAGGTGCAAATTCCAATATTACAGAACTCTTATCCCTATACCCAAAAATCCAGTTAATATTACCTGTGCTCTCTGGAATACCAGATCTGTTTGCAAGAAACTTACCACTATACACGACCACTTCATTGCCAACTCCTTTAACCTACTCGCACTTACAGAAACCTGGCTTTCTCCCACTGACACTGCCTCACCTGCTGCCCTGTCCTATGGGGGCCTACACCCTACTCATACTCCCAGGCCTGGAAACAGACCTGAGTGTAGGTCTGCTTCTCTCTCCCCACTGTACTTTTAAAGTTCTTCCACCTGTTCCTGCCTTATCATTCTCCTCATTTCAGGTTCACTGCATTAGGCTGTTTTCTCCTGTTTCACTCTACATTGCTGTCATATATCGACCACCTGGACCAACCGCACAATCTTTGGACAACTTTGCTGCCTGGCTTCCTTACGTTCTTTCATCTAACACCCCATCCATCATATCAGGTGACTTTAATATACCTGTTAGCATTAACAGCCCTTCCGTCTCTAAACTTCTTTCGCTAACATCCTCCCTAGGCTTATCCTTGTTCTCAGACTCACCCTCTCACACCAATTGTAACACTCTGGATCTCATATTTACCAGACTCTGTTCAACCCCCAATTTACTAACTCACTGTTTCCCCTCTCTGATCACAATATGGTCACCAACTAACTAACTTCCAACATCCTGGAAGTATCCATCATAGTTAACAATTCCACTATCACCCCGTCTTCCTAGGTCACCTTGGGGTTATAGTAGATTCCACCCTGTCATTCACTCCTCACATCCAGTCACTTGTTAAATCATGTCACTTCCACCTAAGGAACATATCCAAAATAGGATCATTTATCACCCAAGATGCTGCCAAAATTATTATTCACACTCTCGTCATATCACGTCTAGACTATTGTAACCCTCTTTTAATTGGCCTTCCCCGCCAGAGACTGTCACCTCTCCAGTCCATAATGAACACTGCTGCTAGGCTTATACACCTCAGCAACCGCTACTCCTCTGCCATAAATAAGTTGGCACTGTAGAAAGACCCCTTATACAGAAAACCTCAGGTCCTGAGCATTCTTTATAACCGGTCCAAAACCTGGAATGTCCTACTGGCATATTACAACAACAATCAATTCTATCATGGTTCTTACATGGCATGTAGTTTTGTTCCATAAAACTGTGAATTAATCGCTAAAATTGGTGTGAAACATATTAAGAACTCTCTTAATTTTCAGTCCACTTTTTGCAATATAATTTTTCCATGATTTGCTGGACACTGTGTAGGGTGGACATTACCCAGAGAACGATAGTTAAAAACAAAAGGGTGCAAACTTTTTCTTATATCCGATTCCATTCAATTCTGCCGCACCCACTCCTTCTGTCTCCCCATATAAGTGACTGCACTATGCCTCTGCAACTAATTCCCCATGTATATTCATGCTATGCAGCCATTGCATAGATGTGTTAATAAGGATAAAACGGTTTATTACATGTACCAAGGAGCTATTTGTTTTCTTCTCAAACCTGTAATTTGAATTAGCAACTGACAGCTGATCCCCCTCATTATTTTATCCAACTTATTTATGCCAGTGTATTATTTGCTTTTGAACTCCAGATGCTGCCCATATTATTTTTCCCCAGGCTCCTGTAGCCGCAGCCATAGCCATTGTTTTAAAGGGACAGTAATACGAAATATGGAAAATGTCCCGGACGTGCTCAGCTGCTTTGAGCAGTCAAATGTCATTCTGCCCTAAGGTGTGGTAGTGTTCCATATCCAATACACAGTACAGTGACCATTACTTATTAGAAACTTTTTGCCACTAGAAATAAGTTTAATTGTTATGTTTTGGGGGTCTATTTCCAGCTAGCTATATGTAGTAGATACTAACTATAAGTCTATACCACCTAACTCTTAGGAGGGAAATTTAATTTGATCAGCATATGACTGGTTTGGTCCTTTAATTGCTCTTATAGTTATTGTGCAGCAGTCAGGATATCTCTTAGCCATAGTGATGTCTCCATCAACACCTGGACTGAATGACCTGATTTAAAGGAAAGAAGGGTTCTGTAGAATGCACATATTTAAAAAAGATGAAATGTAAAGCAATGACTACTGATGGTAGAACACTACTTGTATAGCGAAAGACAAAAATATAATGTGACATTTTACCTTAGTTCACTTTATAAGTTTGCCGCTCGGCACAGGAAATAAAGTACTTACTGTATAATTTAAAACATTATAGTAAAATGGCCCTCCAGATTTAGCTCACCTTTATGTTTATTCTATTGATCCAATGCCTCTAAAAATAATTCATGTTACATTTTCTGTCTGGAAAGTAATTTCTATCCTCAGCCTTCCTGTTACAGTATTTTCCATTTGCACTTCCAAGAAGGTTTTGAGCATTGGATTAAAACCACATATCTTTGTTTGCTCGCATTCATTCTCAGTAATGGCGACACTGCTAAATAGACAATAAGCCTAGACAATCAAGAGGTTTATTTGAAATAAATTATGACTTTTTTTGTGCAAAAGGTCACAGTTAAACCTTTTTTTCCTTCTATGTAGCTTTTAATGAAATGATTGCTTAACCGTGAAAAAAGAAGAAGGTGATAAGTCAATAATTTATTATAAAGCTAAGTGAGATGGCCTGGTAAATATACTGTAGTTCTCCAGAAAATAATCAGGCGATTAGGAAAATTGAACAGATTTTACTGAGATCCTTCCTGCAGGAATGAGCATGTAGAGTATATATATATTTGAGCTAGGGATAACCCCATGTAACATGGGCACTCTGAAGGGCACAACTTCATTCTTTTTGATTCTGGGGAAGGTTGGGTTAACCAGGTATTTCGTGTTAGTTGTACAACTTCTGGAAGATATAGGGGCAAATATACTGAAAGGCGAATTTTCACCTCGAAAGTCTTTGCACAACTTCATCAGACGTTAAGTCACAGATAATATGTGTATTTATCGCGATACAAAGTTTCGTCTCAGCAGGTAAACACTGGTGAAGTTTCTCCAGTGCAAATTTGTCAGCACAGACATTTATAAGCAAAGTTTCGATATCGTTACATTCTTCCTATCGAAACTTCGTTAACATACCTACCATGATAAACATGGTGGGTACATACTGGTTATATGTATGTATTTATTTGCGATGCTGGTGAAATTGCTGGAAGTGTCCATTTATTATTAAAAATGTCCAAGGAAGCAAAATAAAGACAAAAGAGATCCTCTATTGTTCTAGACATTGCCCACCCTAAAACAAATGTGGCATGGGCTTCAAATGGATAAAAAACATAATACCATATTAAAAAAATGACCTTTTTGGCATTCAGGATATGATGTCACTGAATGTTGAGGATGTAGCTTCCACAACAGACACTGGTGAAATGGGTAACGGATTGGAAAGTTTGTATTTTGATCAATTTACAGAGTAACAATCAATTTGCCTTAGCGAAAATTTGTATCCCTCAGAAGGCACCTTGAGATTCCATAATTAGTATAAAGAGTGAGGTGGTACTCACTGATGTTAGTGAGCATAGAAATGTTATTGTTGAACATTATCTACTGGGGTATTTATTGCCTAACCATTTCATAAAAGGTTGCTACTTGTTCATTCAGACATACAAAGCAGCACATACATTAAATAGATCTCAAATCTGCGTGAAGGGGGTCTGGTATTGACCAAAAAATGCACTTTATGGGCAACACACTCACAGCAGAACTAGAAAAGCTGAAGCAATTAGGTTGGGCATTTACATTTTCAATTATGGAGTTCAACTTCAAATTATGTACCATGTCCTAAAAATTAGGCTTCTTTGTATTAGACTTTTGGCCAAATTCCATTTGGGAATAGAATAGAAGAATAAAAAATCCTTGGGCCATCCAGGAAATCCTTCCAGGTCTTAATCTTTGATCACTATGGCAGATTAACATTTTAAAGGAGCGTGAATCCATACTGATAACTGTTTCATACGTGTCTGAACCTATATGATGGTCGAACAATAATACATTTCTGTATATTATTTAAAGAGGCTAAATCAGCAACACAGGGGATTTGAAAGAATTCAAGGTCCAAAACAGATGGGATGCTCTGATTAGATCTAAGGAAGGTCAAGTGTTGTAAAATTATTTTATAGGGAACAGTTTCTCATTTACTTTCATAGTTCTAGGACACCATGGGGCCTGAATCCCATACAATGAACAATTTAATTGTAGTGAACCTCATGAAGCTTTGGTAAAGTGTATAAAAGTGAGGGGTGGTCCAAGTCTTTTAAATATATATTGTTGGTTCAACTTTTGAAGAACTGAATTGAGTGGTGATTGTGTAGTAGACTTTGCTGTCAGATACAGTACCAGTCAATCACAGTTTGTTGATTGAAATTTGAGAGAATGAGTTATATTTGTGTCCCAGTTCAGACCTGCCACTGTCCGTGTTGGAAAAAATGGAATCCCAAGCTAATCACTGCTTCAAAAGGAGGAAGAAGGGCTATCAAATGTTGTACTGCAAAGAGAACTTAAACTAAAAAGTTAAAAAATCTTTGGTCTGGGGTATTTTGATCTTCAACTACATTTCTTTTATCATATTTATTTCCTTCCTGTTTTTGAACATTCCCATAATATCCCTGTTACTTGGGCACATCATCAGTCACTTACAGTTGGGTCTTGATTAGGCAGATGTCACCAAAAGGAAACACTAGAGCCAACACATTATTTTTGCAAACCAAATCTGGCTAATGGAAAAAGGGATTCGGAAGGTCCCTGTGCCATATGTGGATACGAGTACACATGGAAGAAGTAAAAAGTGTAATTTGTACAGCTGCCTCTGCAACGCCTGCCAATTAGCCTTCACACTGTGAGCAATGCTCTCCAGATTTTCCCTGAGATTTCTTGCCATTAAATGTGCACTTCCAGCCATATCTGAACACAATCTGGAATACATTACATATAATTAACAACCAGTTATTGTATCTTTATCCAGATGTTATTTATTAGAAAAATAAAAGATATGGGAACATTCTATTACATGAAGAAGTGAAGAGTATGCACAATGAAAGCACATGTAGGTACAGATAGGTTGTCAGTTAAAAGGGGAATGACTGAAGCTGAAATAAAGCTAATCAATATTGATTTGATTTGTTGGAGCTCTTCACCTTGAAGTCTCGTATGGAGGTAAAAGGACAAATAGCACCAAAAACTGAGCATAAATCACAGTCATAGATGACATTTTACCTCTGTTTATTTCCACCAGAGTATTAAAATTATTGTCTGCTGATTCGTTTTCTTCAAAATGGTTTATCTGTTTCTTTCTATGCAAATTGGAACCCTAGCACTCACATTTGAACCTTGACTGGCTGGCCTCATGGCTACACAGATGTCTATATATATAAATTATATTAGCTCCTGAATCACTGACAGTATTTATTACATCACAGAAAAACTCTCAGCACCATGTTAATTTGTAATTAGAATTGTTATTTGAAAGTCTCTCTATGCCTCACAAATGGCAAAAACAAATAAATGACAAAAATTTAAAACTTTAAAACTTGTTTATGTGAAAACATGAAAGAAACAATGCCTTCTGACTTCTACATGGATTCACAAGCATTAATATACAGTACTAATATTTTAATTGCAGTTTTCTAGCTTTTTGTGCTTAATACATTTAAGAACTGGGGCAGAATATGGGGCAGATTTATCAAGGGTTGAATTTTGAAGTGAAAATTTTGAATTTTAGTAAATCTATAGTCAAATTTTTTTTGATGGAATAGGTCTGTTTTTGATCGAATTCAATTCATTCGATTCAAACAATTTCCTAAAAAAAATGTAATTCTCAAAATTTGCCAAAAGACTCCATAAAGGTTATAGGAGGTCCCCCATAGCCTAAAACAGCAATTCTGCAGGTTTAAGTTGGCGAAGGGTTGAATTTGAAATGAGACAGTACTTTGATTTTTGAATGCTCAAATTTTTCAATTCAAATCGAATTTTTTCTATTTGAATCAAAATTTGGCCTATAAGAAGTACCCAAAAATTACTGTGAAATTCAAATTCTATAAACTTGAATTTTCACTTCGACCCTTGATACATATGACCCTAAGGGGCCGATTTACTAAGTCACGTGAATAGATCGAAGTTCAATCGAATTTGATCGAATTCCGATCATAGGAATTATCGATTGGTCGAATATGCAAATTAGGCTTATTCGATCATTGAATAGCGAACGATCGAATGATCGAAAAGATTAGAATGATCCAATATTCGATCGTTCGATCATTCGATCAGCGAAGGGATTTAAAATTTATTCGACTGCCTACTTCCCCAGATTGAACCTACCGAATTGTAATAGAAGCCTATGGGAACCCTCCTATAGGCTTCTGAGGCTAAGTCCTGAGATCGAATAGGATTCGTACGATCGAAGTTTTCGATCGTTCGAATCATTCGAATGATCGAATAATTCATTCGAATGATCGTTATTCAATCGTTATTCGATCGTCGAATGATCGATGATTGAATAAAAGGGTAGCCTAAAACTATTCGATTAGCTAATGGAATATCGAGGAAAATCGAATTTTTGGGGAATAATAGTAAATTTGCCCCTAAGTGTCTTATTGCTGCCATTTGCAATTTTTGCCAGGAAAAACTTGAATGCCTTGTAAAAACTTGAATTTGAACATTGATATTAGGGATGGGCAAATCTGGGCCGTTTCACTTTGATGAAAAATTTGCAAATTTACCTCAAAAATTAATGATAGAGTGAAAAATGTACTAATGCATTGAAGTCAATGGGAGTCAAATTATTTTTATGCGCAACAATTTTGATGCAAGCGACAATTCTTAGAAATGCAACTATTTTGTCCAAATGCAATAAAGTCAATTGCCGTCCGAATAATTTTGACGAGCAAGGAGCACTATTAAGTAATGAAAGAGTGGGCCTCACTTCTGCAACTTCTGTGAGATTTTGCATTCACATAATTAGCATTTAAAATGTGTTCACAAATCACCTTATATTATACCTGATAAATATTAGGAGTCACGATCTTGGCCACTGAGCACCTCTTTCATCCTATTCACATAAATGCAAGAACAATTAGGCACAGCACTGCACCTGCTAATTGTAAATGGAGCCCAGTATCCATGTTCTATGGCCATGCAATGTACAGAAGCTTTTATAATTTGAAGTAGCGTCTGAGTTGCTTGTATTTTTTTAATTATTGTGATGAAATGGATGAACCTACAGTTATTTTGGAAAATATGTATAATGTTAGGCTAATGTTTGTCATCTGTGATTACTTAACTGTGAATCTTAGTTTATATCCTGCCCTTAACCCTTCCAGTCTAATGACAAATTGTTCTAAAATTTTACTTGGTTGACAAGAATTTCACATATGATAAATGCCAAGAACAATCCCGACAATTTGATTTAGGCTGTTGGTTTTGATTAAAACAAATATAACCAGAGTTTTTTGGCTTCAATCTGGCATGCATTATAACAGACTTTTGCTAGCTGAATGACTAAGTAAAAAGTAACATCTGGAACAGGAGAATTATACTGCAGAATATATATATATATATAGCAACACCATGTTTCTTGAATTTTGCCGTTTCAACATCAAAATGTGCACAACATAATGTCATTTAATTAATTGCATTTTGTCTGTGTATATCTATTATACCGTTCATGGCATTCTCTTTAATCACTAATACAGCCACAGAAAATCAGATACAATTTAAGCAAGAAATACTTTAATTCAGTCTGACCTCAGAGTGTTCCTAATACTAACAATGATAATATGGACACCACTAGGCCGGCCTTTGTAATCAAACAAAGATGATGTCCTTCAGCCTTATCTAATTGAAAAGGAACATGGGCGATACTAACAATGCTTTCTACTGCAAGTCAGTTATCTAAGAATGTGTTGGGAATATATCAGTAAACGCCCTGCTTGATCTGAAAACGTTTTTTTCCCTTCACGTTTCCTTTGAAAATGGTTCCATTGTACTCGTTTGGTGTCTTTCTGACAGCACTTGCAATTTGTACAATGAAATCTATTCCACTTTAGCTTGTGGCAGTAAATGCTTTTCTTATTTAATGGCAAAGGAATTTAGTAGTTTAAGGGCTCGCAATTAGGCTAATGTTTTTCTACAAAAGGTGCATTTTTTAATTGATTGAATAGTAAGAATAGTCAAGGAACAGCACAGCCTAAGAACTCTTATTTTTCCTAATGCATTCATGCATACCTCAGCGGACACTGCAATAACAAAAAAGAAAGAAAAAAAAAAAAATATATATATATATATATGATGATTAAATGCTGATGCACACCAGGATTTTTGATAAAAATAACTTGCTTTATTTTATTGACGTTTTGGTCCACGTCAGGGACCTTTATCAAGATACAACATAATACAAATGAAAAACATTATATGGACTCACCCACCAATGACCCATCACCAGACCACACCACTTTTTAAAAGAAGGACATAGGCTCCCCACCTTAATATTCATGGGAATTGATCTTATCCCAGAACCCAATAGGGGAGGAGACTGGGATAGATTATTATTACAAAGAGAGGTATATTGGAATAGAATGCTTGACACTGTAGCTCCTAGAGGTTTAAATGAATATTGCTTTTTTACACCTTTTTTAGAAGTGAAGCCCTCTAATATATCATTGGACTTGGACTAATCAGGCTGTCTCTGTGAATATTTTTGACATTTACATTGTTTTTAGCATTGATTTAATTTATATATGTGTGGGAATATTTATTCAACATATTGGTATGTGTCACTAAGGGGCAGATTTACTAAATTCACATGATGGATTCGAAGTTCGATCGAATTTTCAAAACGTTACGAATTTCTAATTTTCGAATGGTTTTTACAAAAAATTCGAGCAGTGAATGATTTGAATAAAGATCTATTCGAATATTCGACTGTTCGACAGTCGAAGTACTTCCCCTTTAAATTTTTATTCAACTGCCTCGTCAGATCAGTGCTACCGAACTGGGATTCAAAAAGTTTGATCAAATAAAAAATTCACTTGATCCTATTCACTTGAGTTTAAAAAAAAATTATTTGTATAATAAATTTAGAATATTTCGAGTTCATGGGAGTTTATGGGAGTTTTAAAGGACTCACATGAATTTGAAATTCAACCATTGATAAATGTGCCTCCAAGTTTCTCCATTCAACTTGTACTAGTTCTTAACAGCAACAAAAAATAATAAACAGGTACAGAAGCTTTATTAATCTTTGCTCTGTACTGCTCAGAGAAAGAACAGCATATCTTCTGTATATGAGCTATTTTATATTATATGGGTAGCAACCATTGACCAGCCTGGCAATAAAATATATTATAATTGTATTTAAGTAGAACCTGTACAGATTTTAGGATTGTATGCTCTTAGCTTTTGGGCTGTGTCATGAATGTTACCTGCCAATTTGCCTACCCCATGAGGATGGTGTGTACAGAGGAGGTCCAAGCCAACCAGGTGCCCTAGGCAACCCAGCCAGCCAATTGTGGATCGGCAGCAAGAGCAAGGAAGCCCTGACTGGGGTAAACAGACAACTTTTTAAAAGGTACCTGCCCGGTGCCCCCCAAAGTTTCACCCTAGGCAGGTCCCTATTCTGCGTACCCCTAGGGACCTATAGGAGGTTAAGTCCCTACCTTTCATTATCTCTTTTGTTATTGGGCATAATTCCTGTAACAGTTCTTTTAGTACACCACTAGTTATTGGCTGATGTAATGACTAATTCCTGCCACACGTCTTTATAGTGTTGGACAGGGAGTGGCCTCTTCCTCTTTGGCTGCTGGTGTCCCTGAAGCTGTTTGTTCCATTGAGCCTGGGATCACCAAGGCCCCAGTAAAGCCTTATATATATTTTTTTTTTGGGTCACTTTAATATCTGACACCCTACACTTTGAGAGGGCAGGGTTACATTCTTGTGATTTCCCACCATGCACTGTTTATCTTAGGTCCACTCATTTTTTCTGTAACTTCAGAAACGTTTTTCCTTCAATAAATCCCTTTTATGGTTGCATAAGTCCTCTGAGTGTGGTATCAAGTGTCCTGCATATTATATGGGGATATACTGTGTATACTGTAAATGTGTGAGATGGCACACACACACTGTCTGTATAACATTTACTAATACTGTTCGGGTAGATCAGTAAACATTTAAAGACTTGTAGACATAACACTCACAACTGTTTTTTCTAACCAGTATGTATTTGCTTATTCACATAGATTCCTTCGTCAGCAACAAATGTCAGCTATGCACAAATATGTAATGTTCCCTGGCAAAACAAAAAGTAGTGCTTGATTAATATTTGCTTTTCATCACACTAGAGCACTTCACTCATTTTTGACCTTCAGTTGATAGTAAAACTGTACGTCTTTGCAGACTAAGAATGTCTCACACCACCTGTAATCTACACAGAACTACTGACCCACGTTACCATAATAACATGGGCCAAAACAGAAACCCCAGCAAGCAGTAGATTTAGTTCATGCCATATATGCTTTATGCTTGTATTTCTCTGCGCAGATATTTGGGGAATTTAAAGCATTCCATGTCTTATTTTGATGGTCAGAGCACATACATTAGGTATAAACATATTTTCTTATTTTGATGTGTAACACATTTTGCTGTGTTGTAAAAATTGTATGTGAAATGTAAATGCATGTGTGCAGGTGTACATATGTATGTAAATACAGTTTATATATATATATGTGTGTGTAGTATAAAATGTGACAATATAAACAGCAATTCTGCTATATTCTACAGATATGGGACTTGTTATCCACGGGACCTGGGGGATTTCCGTATAATATCTTTCTGTAATTTGGATCTTCATGTCCTCTGTTACTAGAAAGCCATGTAAACATTAAATAAACCCAATAAGATGGTTTTGCTTCCAATAAGGATTGATTACATCTTAGTTGGGCTCAAGTACCAGCTACTGTTTTATAATTACAAAGAAAAAAACAGGAAATAGTTTTTAAAAATTTGGATTATTTGGATAAAATGGAGTCTATGGGAGTCGACCTTTCTATAATTTGGAGCTTTTTGCATAACAGGTTTCTGGATAACAGATCCTATATCTGTACTAGATTTTTACAAGCGTTTATGAATAGGCTCAACATTAAATTCATTGCATGTAGAAATCAGCTGCAGATTACTTCAAAATAACTTCAACTACATTTGTAACATCAATGTGGAGGGAGGATCTTTTTATCTTCCATCTTCTTATCTTCGTATTCTTTGTGAATGGAGCAGCGTTTTGGCGCATGCGCAGTTGTAGCAAATTTCCAGGTTTTGACAACTACGCATGAACCAAAAGAGATGGGATATGCCAAAGAGGAGAAAGGAGACACAAAGATTACAAAGATAAGAAAATCCCGGCTGGAACTTCTGCTGCGCTAACTCTGCTTTTCCAGTCGCTATTTCTGGAGGGAGAAGGATTCAGGGGTAAGACAGGGGGGAGGCAGATGGGAAATTAACTTCAAGGGGGGTTGAATTCTCCTTTAAAGTAGTGTACTGGTATGGGATTCCTTATCAAGAAACCCATTATCCAGAAAGCAAATTCTTATGATTTTTTTAATCTCCTTTTCCTCTGTAGTAATAAGACAGTACCTTGAACTTGATCCCAAGTACTATATAATCAATGTTTCCTGGTGGCAAAACAATTCTATTGAGGTAATTCATGTTTAACTGATCATTTTAGGCAGATTTAAGGTATGGTGGTACAAATTACGGAAGATCCTTTATCAGAAAACTCCGGGTCCTAAGCATCTCAGACTATTGATCCTGTACCAGGCATATGAAATATATCAAACATTTGCAATCTTTAAAATAAATATCATCTTCTGTTCATAACATCAGCTAGTTGTTCTGTTGTAGCCTTTAAGTTACAGAAATGGAACCTTGAAAGCAACATCACGTGCAGGGGAAATTCCACATTTATTTTCCTAATGGCAGGAAAATGTTAAAGGATCGTCAACCCAAAAAAAAAATGTATTACCTAGCATAAAAGAAAGAACATTTTGGCGCCTGCAGGGGACACTAGGCCTGAGGCTCAGTTGAAAGCATGGGTTAAACTCCTACTTACATGACTAGGCTCACAATATGCAACTGTCTACGTACTTCTACTCAAATATGATTCAAACAGGACATTTTCAAACATGGACCAACAATAGAGCTATGAAGCCCTTCAACCATTCAGCAAACCTTATAAATACATTTGTGGAATATATTTATATGAGAGACCTCCATTTGAACAGCAATGAGCTGGGAACCATCAATAAGTATAACAACAATAAACCCAAGCCCTACAACCAAAGACAGTATTAACGTATCGCTAATAGTCAAGGAAATAATTAAAAATTTTATATACGGAGGCCATTTCCTATTCCCACATGCTTTGTATGCACATATATTCTTCATAAATCATAACACTGTCTTTTGTTATTTTAATGATGTCTTCTGTATTTCTATTTAACTTTACTGTTCCTGGTATGATACAGAATGAAATAAATATGATTGTTTTGTAACTCTGGGTGTCACATTAAAGACTGACTAATGTGTATTTGTGACAGGTCAGTGAAAGGGAAATGTGGTTGAGCTGAAGGTTATCGTGAAGTGCGGAACTTGAATTAAATGCAAAATGTGAAACAAAGGCATGCCCAAAGAAATGAAGTCCAGTAGCGTCAAGAAGACAAAGAGATAAAAAAATTGAAATAAAACGACAAGTGATGTCAGAAGCCAGTGTAGAAAAGAGCCATCTGTTTTGATACAACAATAGCTAATTATTACCACGGCTGCCTTTGCCTGGCAATCATTACTTTAGCTGGGCATCTGTACCAGACGATCACCTAAATTGTCTCGAGATTAGAAACCACACCAGCACCTGCAGAACCGATAATGAATATACAGAATGGATTTCCCTTAGGGCTTTTCCATGTGAGTAAATCTAACGTGTCTGTTTGCTGTGAAGGGTTTGATGGAAACGCACCAAAGAAAGCATAACCTCATGACATTGAATTATGAAGTCTATGTGACTCTAAGACATTACAGTTAACTAACAGTATAAGACTCAGCGATATACTGAGTCCATGCTGAGAAAAATGTAAGATGCAAATATAAGATACAATACATTTAATATGTTTATATGTTTTCATTATAATTAATGACATTCCAAGAAAAAAAAACATTATTCATGAATCATATAGTGAATAATGTTCCTCTATTGTAATATATACGGATATTGAAGTGAAGTCACAAAGGAGTTTCATGACCATTTAAAGGCTGAAATGTGCAGGGAAATCCACTGTGACATTTAATATCCTGGTAATAAACAACAGAGAGTATATTAGTCATGTGACATAAATGACATGATCTAATGTCCTATTACTGTATGTCACTTCCGGCCAACAATGCGCCAAGGCCTGTAACCTTCATCCCCCAGGGTCCGCCAGCTGTTCCGCAGTGGCATGGGGGGGATTTTATTTTTTCTTTCAAGAATATATTCCATCACATAGGCATCTGAAGGCCAAGCTACAAAAGCTGCCATCCTAGGCACAGGCCATATATAAATATGCCCCTGTGGGTCAGGAGAGAGTAGAGAAAGTACAGGTTAGGATTGGGTGTCAAAATAAGAAGGTAATAATGAAATACGTTTTTTAAAAAAATGAAGACTAAGAAAGGTTGCAAAAACTTTCTATTTTACAACATACTAAAAGGTAAACTACTACTTTATGGAAACAAAACACCCAAAATGTGTATATTTTAATACAATACTAATAACAAACATCCTAACAAGCTATAAATACATTCTATGTTATAAATGTCTGAGACATATTTCAAGCTGAGCAGTACAATTAAAAATTAATTGGTTCCAGAAATCCCCTCCCCTCTCTCTCTATACTGTATATATATATATATATAGTAACAGGCACCACTATTTTTTCACTAAAGAATAACATTTCATGCCAATAAGTTGACCTTTATAATTGCTGATGTGAACTTTTTGAAAGACAGCCACATAAATCACCTGCATAATCATGCAAAATGTAAATGTTGTTGCCTAGACCTATATTACAGATGTCCTTAAATACAATGACCTAAAATAAATAGGATTCAGGTGGGTTTTGCCAAAACTAGGGTTAGATCATAGCAAAAAAAAATTCTGTAAAATATATCAGAATGATATCTATTTAGAAGTGGTTTATGGAATGGAGTATTGTTTTCTAATCAACACACAATATTCAGATCTCATTCTGCTTACCCCAAGTATAGGTGAGCAAATTGTGCTACATCAAGCAGACATTGACAAAAAGGGCAGTAGCTAGCTGAGAAGATCATGGGAATTTAATCATCTTTTGCCTCTGTATCTTTGAGGTGAGGGAGTTCTTGCTTGAGTTCTTAAGCCTCACCTATACATCTTAGCTTTGGGCTGAACAGGCAAAACAATAACATTTTGATTCTGTTTATATATAACAATGTTTCCTTGTTAAAAATGCTTGATTGTGTGTGTGGGATTCCCATTTGTGATAGTTCCTTTATGAAGTTAGATATGCCTTGATTTACTATAAGGTCCATGCTTTCTAGCGACTTGTATGACTCACAACATTGTATGACTCACACAAAATTGAATTTTGTGAATTTTCTGAAACAGAAATGCATGAAATGTAATGCTAAAATTAGTTTGTGAATTTCTGTCAGTCTGACAAGTGGATTTTTTTGGTCGGAGGGGGATTTAGTAATTGATTTTATATTTATCTGTGTAGATGTAGTCTTGAAATATGACATTACGTGCAAATCCGGTTTCTCTTTGCCATTTCATGTTATTATGACACAATTGAATTGCACCAATTTGTCTTGGGTTCTTAGGTTTCATTGCAAACACATTTCTCTTTACTGATCTGATTTATCTTATCGCTTTTTTTAGATGCAGCATTTTAAAATTATATTATGGCCTTCTGTTTGTGAAAGAAGGAGGATAATAAAGTGGCCTGTAGTCATATAGGTGTTGCATTGGATTGTCAAACAATATTAACCAGCCATAAACATATTCACAAAAGGGGTTAGAATGGCTTCTAAAATGAAGTACTTTTATAAAAGCGATGTATAAGGTTACAGAAGCAAGATATGCCTTAGGGCCTTTTTCTGTGATCGAGAAATGCTGCAAAGAAAAACAAAATTTATTCCTGTCTAGAATACACATCTACTACTACCACCACGCCTGTACATTATTTTATATAATTTTCAGTAACATAGCTGTAAATGACTCTACAGAAAGGTAAAATGAACACAAAAGGGGAAAAAGTGCATAGCATTAAAAAAAACAATGAAGTGCTGTTTGTCTGGGGGTGTAGGCCAACCCTATTTCTATCACCTGCAATAAGGCAAGTATTTAGGACAGGACCCAATTCCAGCCTGCATCCTCAGTCACTCCCTAACTTCAATTATGTGCAAGAACGGAGGACACATACCTGCCTCCCCTCCTTCCACACTTTGGTAATCCCAGACATGCAGAAAAAGGCCAATTGTTGTAAATGACCCCTAGGAAGTATGTGGATGGTTTTATATCTTATCAATAAAAATAGCGGATTACAGTAATCTGATTGGTCAGGTGTGTGATTCTGGGTAAACAGATGGCATTTTAAGACTTAATACCTTTGAAAACCCCTAGTGTAGTGTTTAATAGCAACCCTTTTAGGAAATGTTAGTTGTTCCTTGTTCATTTTTATTACTTTGCAGCACTGCTGACATTAGAGGGTGCCCTCAGTAGCAGGCTAGATTACATCCTAGGCACTATGGTTAAGACAGTATGTTAAGCAATATGTAAAACTTTTCAATATGCTTTTTGAATAAAATTGAATCATATGACTTCAAATTACGGGTTATAATTTATTATATATTTATAGTATATATATTATAGTATATGGTTAATCTTTGTGGGGGGGCAGGGGTCAAGACAAGACCTAGGTAAGCATCAGGATTGCAACAAAACTGCCTATTCTGAAACCAGGACAAAACTCTGCACTGGAACCTGGAATTCCCAATCAGCCCAATCTCCGCCCCTTTATAATTCCATTGTAAGAATTCAAGAAGGTTTGCGGATTGGTGGGCAAGGGGTAATGCGAAGACATCACTTAGGAGAGACTAAAAAAAACAAAGTAATAAAAGATTACATTTATAGCAAGGACAACTCCAACAGAGGAAATTAAATGGGTGGAATGTTTACAGGATCTTACACTCACCACAGTGATGATGCTGAGCATTTTCAGATGTACCTACTGTATCATCACCTTCGCCATTACTCTAGTAAAATAAAAAGGCAGTTTATACAGAGTTTTAATTTTTGTTTAGGGTATTGAGACAAGATTGTTTTAAACAAAACCATTCAATAGTCCATGCCTCAAACCCCAGAAAATAATCAACTTGCAGAGGGATCCCAGGCCGATAGTCTCTTTACAGAGTCTTGCAACCCACCTGCTTCATTTTTTGCATTCAAATGATGGCCACTACCCAGAGGATAATGACCTTGCTAAACTTCTCTTAGACCTTGTAGACATACAGCCCTATAGGTCTCTATTAGCCTTGGCTAAACGTATGCCTACCTATTGGTAGGTGCATCCTCAAGAATTAAGAATTGTCTCTGACAAATATCTCAAACAAACATCTGTGTCCACTCCTCAGTGAACAAAAGATATTTTTATACCCCATCTTGGGTCTGGTGTCTGTTAAACTCAGCCCTTTGATAGCTGGTTAATTGATTGATTAGTCAATTAGGCCCTGCTTTTTCCAATCAGCTACATTTAAATTCAGGCCTAGTATTGGACATGGCACTCATGTCTGGGGCATGGCACAAGTGCTAACATTTCCTAAGTGCTAATGTTTTACAAGTGCTTAGAACTGGCAGTTACACAAGGCATTGACAAGGAAAAGGAACCGGATTATCCTCCATAAACCGTGAACCATCAACCTTAAACGGGCTGGGATAAGAAGAAAACAGTTTTGTTTTTACCTACCAATTTGTTACTTTTTACCCAAATTTTTTTATAAATGCTTCATAAAACATTTCTCACTATCTCCCCCACTTAGTCCCAATTCTATACAAATCTCGGCCTCTCTAATTTCCTCTCCTTCCCTCTCCACACATGAAGTATACAAAATACTCTGTTTAACTATTCCAGGATACTCCTCCTACTATTGCTGGCAGCTGGGGGCATTTCCCCAAACCCTGGCCCCTACCTGATCCCAGCTATGTCACGGCCACGGGCTAATTCTCTTCACTGCAAATTCAATCAGTACAGAACTCTTATTCCTATACCCAAAAACCCAGTTAGTCTTTCCTGTGCTCTCTGGAATGCCAGATCTGCTTGCAACAAACTCACTGCTACACACGACCATTTCATTGCCAATTCCTTAAACCTACTCGCACTTACAGAAACCTGAATCAGACTTTTGAAGCTACAAATCTGCCCTGCGCTCCTATAACACCAGCCTTTCCCAAACCAAACAAACATACTTTACTTCACTCATTAACTCCCTTTCCAAAAAACCGGCACAACTTTTCTCCACCTTCAACACTCTCCTTTCCCCTTCTCCACCCCCTCCATGCACATCTGTCTGTGCTCAAGACATTGCTGAGCACTTCAAAAACAAAATTGACACTATCAGAGGGGACATTATACTACTCAACCCCCCTAGGCTTCCACCACCCTCCCTCCACACTCCCCAGTCTCTTCTGTGCTCCTTCACCCCTGTTACTGATGAGGAAGTCTCAAAAATTTTGGCCTCCTCTCACCTTACCACCTGCCCGCTTGATCCAATTCCTTCAAAACTTCTCCGCAATACCAACCCTTGTCTAATCAAAGCCTTAACTCATCTATTTAATCTCTCGCTTTCAACTGGACTATTCCCATCTCAACTAAAACATGCTCTTGTCACCCCCATTCTGAAAAAACCCTCTCTTGATCCCTCTAATCTTGACAACCTCCGACCTATCTCTCTGCTACCTTTCATCTCTAAACTACTTGAGCGCCTAGTCTACAACCAATTAACCTCATTCCTCTCTGACATTAACCTGCTGGACCCCTTACAATCTGGTTTTAAACCACAACACTCCACTGAAACTGCTCTGACCCATCTAACTAATGACCTTTTAACAGCTAAAGCCAACAAAAAATTCTCACTACTAATTCTGCTTGATCTCTCAGCTGCATTTGACACTGTAGATCACCCTCTACTCCTCCAGTCCCTCCATTCGCTCGGCCTTCGTGACACAGCCCTGTCCTGGTTTTCTTCCTACCTCACCAATCGTTCCTTCAACTCCTACAACGTAGTAGCATCTTCCCCCCTACCTCTCTCTGTCGAGGTTCCTCAAGGCTCTGTCCTGGGACCCTTATTATTTTCTCTATATACTTCCTCCCTCGGCAAATTAATCAGCTCATATGGTTTCCACTACCATCTCTACGCTGACGATACTCAGATCTATCTCTCCTCTCCTGATCTTAACCCAGAACTCCTAACTCGTATCTCCTCCTGCCTGTCTGCTATTTCTACTTGGATGTCACAACGCTACCTTAAATTGAACCTCTCCAAAACGGAAATGGTTCTTTTTCCTCCAACTAACACTAGTTATATCCTGGAAGTATCCATTGTCGTTAACAATTCCACTATCACCCCGTCTCCCCAGGCCCGGTGCCTTGGGGTTATCCTAGATTCTGCCCTGACATTCAATCCTCAAATCCAGTCACTTGTTAAGTTTATGTCACTTCCACCTAAGGAACATATCCAAAATACGATCATTTATCACCCAAGATGCTGCCAAAATTCTTATTCACTCTCTTGTCATATCGTGTCTAGACTATTTTAACTCTCTTTTAATTGGCCTTCCTCTCCAGAAACTGTCACCTCTCCAGTCCATAATGAACACTGCTGCTAGACTTATGCACCTCAGCAACCACTCTTCCTCTGCCACGCCATTCTGCCATTCCCTGCACTGGCTTCCACTGCCCTTCAGAATTAAATTCAAATTAATGACCCTGACATTCAAAGCACTTCATAACTCTGCCCCTCCCTACATCTCTGAACTAATCTCCATGTACTCACCCAACCGCTTACTACGCTCCTCTACTGACCTGCTACTCAACTCTTCTCTCATTACCTCCTCACATGCTCGCATTCAAGACTTTGCAAGGGCTGCACCCCTCCTCTGGAATTCTCTCCCACGGTCTGTCCGACTTTCTCCCAATCTTTCAGCTTTCAAGAAATCTCTAAAAACCCACTTTTTTAGAGAAGCCTACCCTCACTGTTAACCACTCAATGCAATACCGCTTACATTACTACATCTCTCACCCACTTTACTCTGATCTTGCCCTCTCCCACACCTTGTGTATCACTCCCTTCCCTTTAGATTGTAAGATTTTTCTGTACAGGGCTTTCCTCACCTCCTGTACCCTTATTTTTTGTGATGTATGTAACCCCATATTTATTGTGATGTATGTTACTCATGTTCTATGTATGTAATTCATGTGATTTAGTTGTGTAATCACATTCACTTTACAGCGCTACGAAATAAGTTGGCGCTATGGAAATACATGTTAATAATAAATAAAATAATAAAAAGAACCTTGGAGGATCCTGATAAAATGAAGGAAATGGAATGGGTGATATCAGAGACAAAACATAACTGCAGGGACAGATTCCTATAAAAAATGTCTTTAATCAGAAGAGAGAAGGGTGCAGGAGGCCTGGGGAACCAATAAGTATAGACAAATAATGTACACTGAATGAGAAATCAAGAGGAACACTTTTGAGTAGTATTACTACATTGATAATTATGATAAATTATCATTTGCCTTTGAACAGGATTTCTAAGGACCTGTACAGAATGAAGAATATAATGAAGTCAGACTTGCCATAGAATATTCAGCTTCCTCAGTTCAATTCAATTCACTTCAATTCTTTGCGCATTCATGTAACATAAGTTTTCAACCACACACTGCATATCAATCTTTATGTTCTTGTCCTGCCCTTCAGGGCATGGCCGGATGAATAGCTTTCTGTTGTTCCTATGCCTAATTCATTTTCCATCTAAGTGAAAATGATTTGAATGCTTATGCTCAGTCATTGCTGGGGCACTTTTGTAAGACACCAGTACTATATAGATAGCTTACATGTCTGCAGGATTATTTATTGCATTCTACTCGCCTTGATATATTAAAGTTGTGCAGTAAGGTGAAAGAAGAAAGATGCATTCATACATTTACTGTAATTTCTGCTGGCTTCATTCCATTTCTCTGTAGCATAAAAGAAGTACAGTGTGTCAGATGTGTCAAACCTGAAAGGACAAAAAGAACAAGAGAAGATGGGGCCAGAGGGCATTTCTTTAGGAAATACAGAGGATTTCTCAAATAGATACAGGAAGAAGAAATCTATAATAAAATGAATGCTATTTCACCCTAGACCGGTGCTTTGAAACATATTTATTGTGTGTTGTGGGGGATTCCAACAACTAAAGTAGCAACACAATCAATGGGCAAATTTACTAAAATTCCCTTAAAATCCATCAAATCTATTTGAAATTCGATAAGCATTCGACTATCGAATGATTATCGAATTGTTTTAGGCTATCTTTTTCCTTGATATTCGATTTCTCGCTGAAATCGTACAATCGAATACCAATCGTTCGATTTCATGAAAAAAAAATCTTATTTTTTTCCTTCGAGCCTCCGAAAAATTCGTACGATTCGAATGATCGACGTGTTTGATTGTACGAATGGTATTCGAGCATTTCTTTGCAAAAGAAGCCTATGGGGGGGGTTCCCAGAGGCTTCTATTGGTATTCGGTAAATTCAATCTGGCGAAGTAGGAATTCGAAGAAATTGTAAATTTAAAATCCTTTGATCATAAAATGGTCAAATTCGATCATTCAATCTATTCAATAATTTGAATATTCGGTATTCGATGATCGAAGTGGCCAAATTTGCATATTCGAATATCCAAAAAAAGTACGATCGGTATTCGATCGAATTCGATCAAACTTCGATCTATTCACATGAATTTTGTAAATTTGCCCCTTAGTGTCCAGAGCAAAACATTTCATATGTAAGTTTGCATTAGGTTGAAGGTACCATGGGTCAAGCACACAATATATAAAAGTATTGCTTATATTTACCTGGACACAAGGATACGGTTATAAGAATAACAAATACAGTATTTAATTACATGTGAAAACAATGTTTTAAATATTTTACATAATCTTAATTGTTGTAGGGTTTGACTTTGGCTAAATTTTTTTGTGCTTGGCTAAATGCCAAAATTAAACTCTTTAAGTAATGGCACCAAATTACATAGAGTTGCATTTTTTATAATAATGCCTTTTTGGTATCTTGCTCTAATTTGAATACTTAAATCAAGAGGGTAATTTACTAAAATCTTCATGTAGCTTAATATTTTAATTAAAACAAAATGACCAAACTCCCATACCAATTTGACCTTATTTATTATTTAAAAAACTCGAATTGATCAGTTCCGGGACAAATGTGAAATAAAAGTACGGAAAATAATATATTTTTTTTCCCCAAATTTCCCAGACTATGTTATAGAATGGCCATTTCTAAGCAACAATTCTAAGACTAATCGTCTTCATTGTTTTTTTATAGGTTTTTAATTATTTGCCTTTATCTTCTGACTCTTTCCAGCTTTCAAATGGTGGTCACTCTCTCTCCTATTAATTTTTAAGTCTCTTATTCAAATCAGTGCATGGCTGCTGCTGAATAAAAAGTTAAACAGCTCAAAAATCACAAATAATGAAAAATTAAAGCCAATTGCAAATATTTCAGAATATCACTCACTACATCATATTAAAAGTGAGCTGAAAGGTGAGCAACCCCTTTAATGATATTATTACATAATCAAACACAAATTTCAGTCCACAATTTCAGGCATGTGATCCTTGAACTCAAAAAGGCTTGGATACTGAGAATTTCTCAGGTCTAGTTCTGTTGGTAATACACATAAAGTAGGGGTGGTGTGGAGAGAGCAGAATATAAAAAAACAGCAGTGACAAGAATGACAGGGCAGATTTGCACATCCTCATTCTGCTCAAAGGCTCCATAGGCTTCTTTATATGACATCATCCATCTATTCAATATGCAATCTGAGTAATAACCATCACATTCCATGTAAAACCGCACTGCTCTATGAAATTTGGCGCAAGAAGTAACAATTTCAATAGTGTAAAAGTATATTTTATTCTATGCTGTTTAATATTTAAACACATTGTTGAATATGTGCAATCTGAACTTGCCACAACAACCATTACAAGAGTCTCATTTTCCTTTTGATTCATTTTAGACCCCTCCACCACTTCTTATCTTCCCAATATACTTTATTGATTTAGGTTGTCTGATTAATATTTTCATGAAACCTTCCTTTTTCTTTTAGCTTTTCATTTTTTTTAACCTTTCTCTATTCTTGAATGGGTCTCTTGCCTACCTGCCTTTAGACATCAATTTTAATACCACCTTCTCTCTTTCACTTGAAATCACCTTTCCAATGTCATTTCAATGCACTGGTTCCAGCAAGCTAACCTGCCCCCTGTCCCTTCAGACACAGAGCTTACATATGCTCAATCAAACATAAATACAGAACATTCATTATTCCCACAAACCCACAATAACATTGAGAATGCATCTTAAAACACCCTTAAGGTGCCCATTAAAATTCTTTAAAGTAAGCAACAGTGGGAGTTGCTAATTTCGGTTGCATGAGATTTTTGAGTTCTCATTTTCCAGAGATTAGCATTTTGTCATTCATCATTTATAACCTTGGTCTCTGTATTAGAGTTGTGTGCTCTATAATAATATTGCATAGACATTGAGTGGCTTGCAGCATGGAATCATTCCAACAGAGATTTCCCTGTATTTTTTCAGCTGTTTAGATCATTGTTTTGATATTTTCCAACATTATGCTATAAAATTTTAAGCGCCTCAAACTTCAGAAATGTTTTTACATATTTACACAGTTGTTTCTGAGAGCTTTTAGCTTTTTATTTGCCCAGGACCTTTCACTTTCTGACAGGCCTACACAGCTCTAAAGTCTTGGAGCTTTAATGAGGCTGAGCAGCAATGCCTACTCTTACTGATATCAATAGAGATAAGTAAGCGGCAGCTAAACTGAAACTTATGGATGAATGGAATCAAGTAAGTTAATCATCTAAATATATTCGGTTCACAGTTAATTTGCATTGTCTAACACCTTGATCCAAGCAAAATATATTCAGTTATGGGACCTGTTAACCAGAATGCTGGGGATGTGCAGATAATGGAATCTGTCCATAATATGGATCTTCATACCTTAAGTCTGCTAGAAAATCCTTTAAACATTAAATAACCCCAATAGGCTGGTTTTGCTTCTAATGGTGATAATTATATCTTAGTTTGGATCAAGTACAAGGCACTGTTTTATTATTACAGAGAAAAAATAAATAATTTTTTAAAATTTGGATAAAATGAAACCTATGGGAGATAACCATCCCATAATTCAGAGCTTTCTGGATAACAGGTTTCCGGATAAGAGATCCCATCCCATACAGGCAATAAAGCTGAACCATTCACAGAACAAGCCTTGTTACATTGCATTTTCTCCAATATGAAGCCTATGCACCAAACCAATGATATAATTCACAAGGTATTTAAATGCATATCCTACACCCAGTGATCATCAAGCAAAAGGATACATTTTTGCCAAGGAAGAAATAAGAACTTATTATGATCTGCAAGCTGTTCCCATCTCTGTGACTTGTGCCTGGGGCAAGGCCAATGACATTTGCTATTTTCATGTGTAACAATAAAAAGCATTACTATCTATTTTGTAGTGCTTAAAATGCTTTAGAAACCTATTGCATAGAAATGTCCCATTCACTTGAGTGCAAGGGGTACTTGGAAAAAAATCCTTTGTCCTATATTTTTTAAATTATAGCCATACAGCAATACATGTGAGATGTAGAGAGAAAGAATGAGTTTTTCTGATACTTCAGATGCATTTGAATTATTAAATTACTCCGACAATCTCCAAGGTGTAAAATGAATCAAACGTCAGTCAAGTAAATCACTTTTATGCCTTTCAAGGTCAAAACAGTTTTCACCCGTTTCATAATGAGATTTATTTTGTGAACTCTCCAGTTTATTAATAGCTATAAAAAAAGTCTTTTTTTTGTATATGATATGAACTGTTAGCAAAATTTTCAAGACAATTCTCTGCTCTTTTTCTCTAAAACACAAATGCCATGAATTGTAAGAATGGAAAAAATGGTGAATGATGCACTAAAAAATCTTAAAATCTGATCAAAGGAGCTCCCATTGACTTCTATGGGACCTTGACTGCTTTTACTTGGATTTGGAAGTATTGTATTACAGTTGTTTATGATTTATACACTTAATAAGTATCACATTTTTAGAGTTTGAGAAATTAAAAAAAAATTCACAAAAGCAACATATATAAGGTAATGAAAAGAACTTCACTAGTTATATGACATTTTCCTCAACGTGGTTGTGTTAATAAAACGAAAGCCAGATCCAATAAGATTGGGTCTGTTCCACTCTTTCTGAAGGGAAGTGCGAATCAAAATTTAACAAACTTTCAAAATTTAGTTCACCGTTTACAAAGGATGGTTAATGGTGACCACGCACAAAACTTGTCAGACCTTAGTTTTACTCAATGAATAAAATGGAGTTTTAACAATCATCCGCTTCTGGTCTGGAATGTGTGAAACTTTCTTGTGATTAAAATTTAAAAAAATACAGAAATCTGAATGTTAATCTGCCCCCACACTTGCAAAGAACCCCCTCTATGATGTCTTCCAATGCACTTGTATTTAGTAATCATGTCCCCTTGGCAAGTGCTTCTTCTCCAGAGAAATCAATCCCAACATTAACAATCTTCCTTCAGTTTAGTTGAGGCTACAAAGAGGCAAAGTTATTGTCACGATCGGCTCCCTTTTTCCAGCACAGGTGTTAGGCTCCCTGGTCTTGACTGCCTTTAGCTGCCGCCTTTCATTTCGGGAGGAGCCCTTTGCTAATCAGATGCCGCCAGGTCTTAATAAGCCAAGCAAGAGTTCTGAACTGGAGCACGGACATTATAAAGGCTTTTGGACAGAAGGTACAGTTCAAGGAATAAACTGTGAGCGTTGTCAGACAGTCGATACAGCCAGAATTCAAGGATAGTCAGACAGGATGGGTCGGGAAAGGCAGCAGCGTTCAAGGATAGTCAGACAGGGAAGGGTGAAATCGTTAGAGTTCAAAATAGTCAGGAAGACAGGGGTCAAAACCGGAATCAGAATATGCAGACAACACAGCCCTTACAACAGGCTATGAGTTTGAGCTCAAATATTAGAATTTTGCGCCACCTGGCGTGATGACATCACACAAGCAGTGCATACACACCAAAGTGAGCAGACGCACGCACCATAGCACCGGAGAAAGGCTAGGACTGCGGGCGTCCCTGTGGCAGACCCTAGTCCCCGCTAGACCACCAGAGCTAGCCCTTACAATTATGTTTTCATACCTTGAGTTAAAGCTTTTTTTTTAACAATAAAGATCACTTTATTAACTTTAGTAGACACCGATACTAAAGTCTAAAGTCTGTTAGCCACAAAACTCAGAACATTTAAAATAATAAATTAATCACAAATACTTTATTTTTATTGGCCTGTTTTTTTATTATGTTGAACACATTGGGGCTAGCGAAAATTTGCCAGCGTTAACATGCACAGGGACATCGCCTATTCACTGGAATTCATTCACCAGGCAGCTTTTAGTTCTGCCGAAAGGCCGTCATGCTGCAAATTTAAAGTGTGGATTTTACTGAATGTTACCTCTTTCGCCAGATTTGAATTCACCACTTCAGACCAGGCGAAGTGCTAAAAAGAAGCTACATCTTCCTCAATCTTCGATCACATCAACATCATATCCTGTGTGCCGAAAATCATTAAAGTTAAAAAAAAACGCTGGTGACTTTTCCTTTTTTTAAGTGGGATTGCCTGCAAAAGTCCTAACTTTAACTTTTTTGGGTAACCGGTTTTCTCCAGACATTTTATAACATATGGAACATTCATTTTACAGTGGGCTTATGTGTAGGACCTTATATTAACTCTATTGTCTTAATTAATGTTCCCTGGATATTTGTAATAAAAAGTGGTAACTTCAAGCATTTGCACCAATATTTATAATAAAGACATCCATACAACTTTAATTTACCAGCCCTTTGCAAATTGACCTAAGCGCAAGATCACTAGTGAATCTTCGCTAGGCACAAACGAACGCTAGCGCATCTTCGCTATGAAATGATTGCACTGCCGAAGCACTCCGTATGCTGAAAAAAAAGTCAGTCATATGCGAAACTGGCATAGTCGTAGCACATTTGCTCCTGGCAAAGTAGTGCAAGGTGTTCAATACAATAACTTGAGATTTTTTCTAAGTCCCAAAAAAAACGCTGGCGTCTTTTACTTTTTTTTAGGTTGATAGTCTGAAAAATTGCGTAATGTTTTTGGGGGTTACCCTCCTTCCCCCCTACATTTCCTAACATATGGCAACACAACTATACAGTGGGCACATGTAGGGCAATAGGACAACTTTATTTTATTTATTAAAGGTTTCCTGGGCTTGTGTAGGTTAATGTATTGGCTGTAACATATACTTCTATTATACTTTCAACTTCGCGCTGTATGCAAATTAGGCATCGCTAGCGTAAATGCGATTTGACTGGTTAAGTAACGGTAGTGCAACTTCGCTAATGTTCGCAGCCTTGAGCGCAAATTCGCATTTTAGTCAATTTGCGTATCACTGGCGAAACTATGCCTGGCGAAGTTCGGCGAACGCTAGCGAAGCCCTTGCTAGCGCAACTTCACAGGTTACTGAATTTGTCCCTTAATCTACTATTTAATAGCTAATAATTTTAATTTAGCAGAACTTAATAATGAAGTCTTTGCAATAAAATTCATTATGTCCTTAGAAAAACTGCAACCCCTCTCTAACAATGACACAATAAATGAACAGTGCACCAATGTGCTTAATATTGATATAGCTCTGTGCTTTATATCTCTCAATCTCTTTCCTGTATTATTTCTTCTGTCCTTGACAGATATAGATGGTTGTACTTTTAAGTCATGAATCAAACAAGAGTAGGAGATTTTATTATGTTACCTTATTGGATAACTGAGATGGATAATGTTGCACACTGCTGACACAACAAGGTCTCGCAAAACTATGTAACATGCTGCAGCCCAATGAAGAGGTCCTGTTATTTTAAAACATTGCTTATGACTAATACTATGTCCACGTGGGCTGATATCGGAGATCAATTTAGTAATTTTTGGCATGATATTGGTCTCTGAGTGGTCCCAAGATTACTTGCTTCCCATACTGAAATTAATTCAAACTACTGACAGACTCAGAACCCC
The DNA here is from genome assembly GCA_024363595.1 of Xenopus borealis. Taxonomy (NCBI): domain Eukaryota; kingdom Metazoa; phylum Chordata; class Amphibia; order Anura; family Pipidae; genus Xenopus; species Xenopus borealis. The sequence continues at coordinate 194,460,438 of CM044431.1, read as the reverse complement.
CATATTGTGAAATACAGGTAATGAATTAAGCTTACTTCCTTTCTGAGAGTTATTTCTTGCTTACAAATATTAAATATATATACACTAAGGGGCAGATTCGTTAAGCTTTGATTTTTTTCCATGAAAATTTGAGTATTCAACTTGTATTTTTGGTCAAAAAAACTAGAATCTTTTAAACTTGAATATTTGAGATTTAGGATACCTTGACCATGGTTTGTTATGACCAAACTATTACTCATATTCTGACATATTGACACTAATGTTGTATGGCAGATTGGTAGCCTAACAATCTGTTATTTAAATTGAATACGCTTGCACCGAATGAGTAACTGATACAGCAGGGGCCAAAGTATGTGTGTTGACCCAAACATTTTTTTATGTTTGTAGTAAACTTGGTTAGATTTGTGGCACTTCCATTTTACTTAACTTTTACTTTACTTTACTTGGAGTGCTCCCACAGACCCCTTTGTATTTTTAAAAAAAGTTTTTCTGCAGAATGGTAGGCCAAACTTCTATGTGGTTGTAGAATAACCATACCCATTCCTTTAATACAGGGGTCCCCAACATTTTGTGCTCGTGAGCCACATTCAAATTTAAAAAAGAGTTGGAGAGCAACACAAGCATGAAAAAGTCCATGGGGATGTCAAATAAGAGCTCTGATTGGCTTTTTGGTAGCACCTATATGGACTGGCAGCCTACAGGAGAGAATGTTTGGCAGGACATCTGTTTTTTATACAACTAAAACTTGCCTCTAAGCCAGAAATTCAAAAATAAGCATCTGCTTTGAGGCCACTGGGAGCAACATCCAAGGGGTTGGAGAGCAAAATGTTGCTTGTGAGCTACTGGTTGGGGATCACTGCTTTAATAGCTTAAGCTTTTGTGAAAGGGTTTAAGAAAGGGTTGGCTTTGAAGATCTCCTATAAAGCCAGTAGTGGAGAGTCAGCCTGTGAGGTCAATGCTTTGGTAAGTACATATTTTTTCCAAATGTATACAACCAGCCAGGAGGGCTCCAATCTGTAACATTTGAACACAATTAAATAGATAAGGCAACCATAAGGGTTGAAGTTGATGTGATCTAGTGACTTGGCAACTTTATGATCACCAATGCAACTTGTAACTGAAAACACTTGTCTTTCAAAATATATGCACTTGCACAGAATGAGTCACTGATACATCCAGGGGCCAAGGAATGTGCATTGATTAACCTTTGGCATCATATTTTCTTGTTTGTTGTTTTCTTATCAAAATATGGACTGTAGGATATTTCTAATCCAAACAGGGAGTTGCAAGCCTATAAAAATATGACCAGAGGAAAATAATAAGAACCACCTCATAGGGTTTACTTTGTCATGGTATGGTGACTTGGCAACTTCATGATTATAAACTTGTAACTAAAACTCTTGTTTTGGAAAATACAGATAGTTGCCCATAATACATTAAGTGTTCACTAATTATAACTTCTCTCCACTGCTGTTTTCTTTTAAATCATTTATATAACGAATTCGAGGTGCACAATGTTCAGCTCCGCTGCATCAAGAACTATACTTTCACGTTTAACAATATATTAACAAAGGCACACTCACTTCACCACTTGGTTGAAAAAGGATTTAGATTCTTCTTTTATTCATAGTGAGATCACAGCAAACGTTTGGGGGCAACCCCCTTCATCAAGTGCTACTTACAATAAGTGCTAGAGAAAACATTTATAGGGAGGATCAATCTTGGTCCATCCCTCCAGTGATTAAGTGGTAACATCAAACACATGATTGGTATTACATTCCACAACAGAGATCTTGTTAACATTAAAAATACCTTAAAAATACCTTTATGTCAAAAACAGTCCATATATTATGTGTATCCAAATTCTCAATATTTTCAATTCTTGTGCTACGTCTTTACCCAATATCCATAGTGGCCGTGAAATGACTGTGGAATAAAATATACATAATAAAAGCATGTAATACAAGCTTAGCACTAGGACTGTAGGATATTTCTAATCCAAACAGGGAGTTGCAAGCCTATAAAAATATGACCAGAGGAAAATAATAAGAACCACCTCATGGGGTTTACTTTGTCATGGTATGGTGACTTGGCAACTTCATGATCATAGACTTGTAACTAAAACTCTTGTTTTGGAAAATACAGATAGTTGCCCATAATACATTACAGATACATCAGGGGCTGGATATGTACATTGATTCATTCCCTCTTTTTTGTAAAGTTGTAGTAAATTTGGCCAGATCAGCCGCTTTTCAATTATATTTTGTTTTATGTGTAGTGCTCCCACAACCTCTCTTTGAATTTAAGAAAATATGTTTAAATAATAAGCAGATTAATACTATTTCTCGGTAATAAATAGTTTCTTTAATTGTGTTGAAGCAATTTTGAAGTTGGGCATTTGACTCAAGGCTAAATGCCATTGCATTTTTGAAATGTAACCTTAGTCCTTGAAAACCTTTCTAACAACTGGGTACGTACATCTATCCTGGTGGATATCATTTTCTGCAGCTAGGTCATGACAAAAGTAAATATTCTTCATTTTCTGACATTTCTTGCTTGGGTAAAGGTTATTGGCTATATGCCAACTTGTCTGAGTTCATGTTTTGATTCCTCATTAGTGTTCTTTCTTTTTTCACTCTCCACTGTCCCTGTTTGCCTGGCATATATATTTCATATACAGAGTAAGAGATGACAGAAATGTCAAAGCCCAAAGGAACATGAATGGAAACCCTTCAAAATATGAACAGAACATTTGCTAGAGACTAGTGTTGGTATGTAATAGATCTGTTAAGGTCAAATGTTACAACTTAATTTAGTGAGAAATATATATTAAATATGAATTTAACACTTACAGTATTTGTCTTATTCCTGTTAAATATGGATCGCTGTAAAATGGAACGAGAGTGGCAATCTTATCAGGGATCCCATGGCAGTAGGGGATACAGACAGATGTGACAGTCCAGTTAGCGGATGGGGCTTTTGGGGAACTGGCAGATCCTGGCCGCATTTGGATGCAACAAGGTGTGCTTTATGGGAGTTGTCACACATGTTATATAGGAAAGCTCTTATAATTGGTGCCTCATTCTCTTTTCTGGCATTGGGGATTATTTTTCATGTGGCCAAACGCAGTGGGCTAATAATTTAGCTCCAAACAAATCACTGGCACACAGGATAAACAGTGCTAATTCTTTATTGCAGCATGCAACGTTTTGGGGTAAACCCCTTTTTCAATGATGCTTGGAAAAGAGGGTTACCCCAAAACATTGCATGCTGCAATAAAGAATTAGCAAGGTTTATCCTGATAGCTACTCCTGTGTACCAGTGATTTGTTTGTTGCATGCTGCAATACAGAATTAGCAAGGTTTATCCTGCTAGCTACTCCTGTGTGCCAGCGATTTGTTTGGATCCTTTGGAAAAGAAGGGGCTATCGATTCCCCAATTGCTGTGCACCGGAGAATCTCTTTTGGTGAAGGCCAGGATGTGTGAGTGCTCTTGGACTATTTTCTTATAATTCGGCTCCCTGGGGGACCAACAGAACTAAATAGAATGAGACCACATGGTTTATGATGGTGACCCTGCATTCAAAACAGACAAATGCATTGGATCCCCTTAAATCTAGACTGTTTTTAAACCATGAAATGTTTTGTAACAATTTCCTAACTTACTCCTTTCAAACAGTTATCAAAGTGGGGTATTTGAGCTGGTGATTCAAAGGGTTCTTCAGAATGAATGTACACTGATTTAGATATCATGAACTTTGTGGTTTTACACAGAGTTTCTTGTCCAATATAACCTTCACATACAATGAGTATAATTCCTTTCACATCTAGAAGGGCTATTGTTCCAAACTGTTTTCAAGATAGGCTGCCTGAAATGATTGGTTTTCCATATTAAGACCTTATCTTTCCAAAAACAAAATGCTGATCTAGCAAAACTATTTGCAGCATTAAGCCTGCATGACCTCAACAGAAACCAAAGCAATTTTGCTTCTCAGCAGTTCAATATCTGAGCAAGCTTTTCAATTTGTTAAATCAATGATAAGCCAGTTCACAGTTATGTCACAACATCCTGATTAATTGCCATCTTATATGGAGAAAGACAAGAGAGCCCAGAATGCATCGGATGATTTTTCACTCCTGATTCTCCCCCCCCATGACATGTTGATTTGGGGCTTAAATCTTTATTTAGCTGAGGTAAGGGAATGTCTTCACCTCCCTGTTTCCCTTTTCAATAAATTTAATGTGGAGTTACTAGAAAAAAAAATGAAAATAAACCCCTTCTCTCACTAGTATAATAATAAAGAAGAGGAATCATTGCTATCAACACTTCCAAACCCAAAGATTATGAAATACTATTAAATCAAACATTTGCTTTCACTTTTATTAATATCTGATATTAACCTTGTACTCATGCATGATCTGTATAATAGCTTTTCAAATGCATCTTTGAGTATTGCCAATATGTTAGATTATATGTCATTCACTCTCCCTGCCCCACTAAAATTTACAATCCAAGGTCCCTATCATTTACACACAGTAGGGTCGGTGGATAAGTGCAGTCATGTAAGTTCAAGCAACATGGACCATGGACTTGGTTGTAAGGAGTCAGTCCACCAGAACCTCCCGAGAACCACTCCCCAGTAATCGGGGGGGGGCAGGGGTGCTTAGCCTTGCAGCTGCATGGGAGGCAGGCTGCCTATTGGGCATCTGTTTCTAAGCAGATGCAGCTGACAGGCTGTGGTATTGGCCAGCTGTGTCAAGGCCCTCCATGCAGCCGAATGGACTATTGGCCAGCAGGAGTGGTATAAAAGGAGCATCTGTGGAGCCTTACCTGCAGATCCTCCTGCTTTACTGAAATGAGGAGCGATCTCCTTATGCAGGTTCACCCACCCTCCCACTCCTTATTGTTTTTGTTTTGTTGTATATAATAAATGTATTTATTTATATATATATTTTTTTTATTTTATTTTTAATTATTCGAAGATTATAGCAGTGATGATTAAAGTGGAGGAGTTTTTTATTTATACTCTGGGCCTAGGCTTAAAGGTCACAGCTCCGGAATTGGCATTGGCCACCTGCTGTCAAGCAGAGGTGTGCTTGGTATGTTACTAGTTGGGTATGTTTCTCCTGTTAGTTAATAGGTTGGCTTAATAAAGTTACTGCAGACTTTTTCTTCCACAGTAAAATGTTGATGTATTTTATTGGGTTTAGGCACAGTTACGTGCAGCATTAACTTCCCATATCCTGGTATCCCACCAGCCCAGTCCTTCCCTGTATAAAAAAGCCACTGCATGCAAATGTATATTAAAACACCCATGTGCAAGATCCCTAACACTTGTGCATGTTTAGTAGTTTAAGGCACACATCTTCCTCTAATTCCATTTAAATAAAAAACATACATACAATGTATGTTTAATAATAAACATGTTAAGCTTTCCAGCCTCTGACTGAATACTTGTCAGGGCTTTCTAAAATATAATATAGGCACCATATGGATAACACTTTTTTAAAACCCACAAGACTTTCTAAACTGCCAATGGTTACAGTGATAAAGCAAAAGTCATATGCATAGCGATATGTTCAATTACAAAGACTAGATTTGATAGGATGAAACTAATCCCAAACTGTATCTCATGAAATCACCCATTGAAATTGATGAACAACTGAATCTAGTCTAATATGAGAGGCTTGACCCTTTTCATTGTAGCTTACAATGCTCAAAAACAGAGACAGGGAAAGACAGTTCAAAAATTATATAAATAATAGCTTAAACTTAGAAATAAAATGTATTAATGGGAAAAACACATCTGCACAGGGTAACCCTATTAATGACACCCCAAAATGTGCAGTCTATACATGTGAAATAAAGAATTATTAATAATAATAATAATAATAAATAATTACTAATTTATGTGTTTGTATGATCTATAATATGTGACTCTCTGCCATTGATCATTGAGCTTTTATGATTTTAATTCTTCCACTTTTATTTTACATCAAGTGACAATAAAAATAGCAAAGAGAAGAAATTATGGTGAGAAGGTTAGATTAAGAAAAATACCCAAATATGTAGGAGAACTGCCTGGTTTTCTAATTATTAGAATATTGCCTGAATCAAAACTCTCTTGCTTTTGAGGCAGCTGCACCCCATGCTGAGTTTCATACATAATACATTAAACCCATATGGTATTTCGTGGTTCCTAGGTCTCTGGAGGAAATACACACGCTGCTCATTTCTCTGTATGGAATGGCACAAGGTAGACAGAAAAAAATTGAAAGAATAAAAGACAAAGCAGAAAAATTGTTTTTTGGACTGGATTTTTTTTAACCATGGTAAAGTCATCTGTAAAAACACAGAAATGGTTTGGATGTTTTTGTGTTTAGTTCACACAGTAAATTCTTCTTTGGGACAGGAAAAGGAATTGTAATTTGTTGGTAGTGTGACACATACAGTACATGTACCAACAGTAAGTTTGAATAAGTCTCTAAGTCTGAATAAACAAAAAAAATCATTAGCATATAACACAGAAATGTTCAGCGTTTTCAGCAGTTGTTTGTCTGATGACAACATCAAATATGTACTGACATATATTGTTACTCAGCATCTTATGCAGGAACATTCTGGTTCTGGTGCAACCTTTGAACTCAATTTTAACCTGCCTAACTGATTGATCCAGAGGAAGGCAAAAAAAATCTAAAGCCTCTGGATTACTTATATCAGATATACCATGACCTGGATGAATGAAAATCTTCATAGTCATAAAGCCTCTCCAATTTGCCTCAGGGGAAAATTCCTTCCTGACTCCAAAATGGCAATCGGACCAGTCCCTGGATCAACTTGTACTATGAGCTATCTTCCATAACCCTGTATTCCCTCACTTGCTAAAAAGCCATCCAACCCCTTCCTAAAGGAACAGTTCAGGGTAAAATTAAAAACTGGGTATATAGATAGGCTGTGCAAAGTAAAAAATGTTTCTAATATAGTAAGTCAGGGAAAATGCAAACTTTAAAGGCTGGAGTGACTGTATGTCTAATATAATAGTCAGAATCCAACTTCCTGCTTTTCAGCTCCCTAAATCTGAGTTAGTCAGTGACTTGAAGGGGGGCCACATGGGACATAACTGTTCAGTGAGTTTGCAATTGATCCTCAGTATTCAGCTCAAAAGCAACAGTTATGACTAATGTGGCCCTTCCTCAAGTCACTGATTAGTTACTGCCTGGTAACCAGAGTAACCAGTCAGTGTAAACCAAGAGAGCTGAGAAGCAAGAAATAGTGTTCTGTTAGGTTAGACTTAACAGTCACTCCAGCCTTTATACATTAAATTTTTGCCATTGACATTTTGTACAGCCTATCTATTTATCCAGTTTTTACTTTTATACTGAACAATTCCTTTAAAGCCATCTAATATATCAGTCTGTACCACTGATTCAGGGAGAGAATTCCACATCTTCACAGCTCTAACTGTAAAAAAAAAAACCCTTTCTGAATATTCAGGTGGAGCCTCCTTTCTTCTAACTGGAATGGGTGACCTTGTGTCAGCTGAAAAGACCTAGTGGTGAATACAGCATTAGAGATTAGAGATTATTATATGACCCCCTTATATATTTATACATAGTTATCATATCACCCCTTAAGCGCCTCTTCTCCAGCGTGAACATCCCCAGTTTGGCCAGTTTTTCCTCATAGCTGAGATTTATGAGGATTAAAATGCTACCTGCTCTCTGGTTGATATGGGTTACTAGACAAGTAGCAAACTAAATACTGCTTATTACATTATACCCTTTGTTACATAGTTACAGACATACAGATGCAGCCACTTGGATTTGTGAGTTAAATGCGTCATGACTCAGGGCTAATTGAAAAAACTGTGTTATCTTAACTCATTTAATGTATTTAAACTTTTCATTAGCATTCCAAAGCACCATTGTTTTCAATGGTGAACTCTTTAATTGGATGGGATGTTGTGACACAATATTCTGTGCTAAGTGGGATAAATGGGATAGATGAGTTAAGTTTCTGTGTCAAATGCACAGTCCATCTGTAGTTAAAAAAAGACAAAGCCCATCAAGTTCAACCCCTCCAAATTCAAACCCAGCACACACACACACACCATATATGTCTATAGCTATACTAACTGTTTAGTATCACAATAGCCTTTGATATTCTGTGTGTCCAAAAAATCACCCAAGCCCCTCTTAAAAGCATCAACAGAATCAGCCATCACAACATCACCCGGCAGTGCATTCCACAACCTCACTGTCCTCACTGTGAAGAACCACCTACACTGCTTCAAATGAAAGTCCTTTTCGTCTAGTCTGAAGGGGTGGCCTCTGGTGCGGTGATCCTCTTTATGGGTAAAAAGGTCCCCTGCTATTTGTCTATAATGTCCTATAATGTATTTGTAAAGTGTAATCATGTCCCCTCGCATTACACTTTACAAGTACATTAGAGGACATTATAGACAAATAGCAGGGGACCTTTTGATAATAAAGGTCCCACCCCTTCTTGCTTCTTTTTTTCACTTTTAACATATTTAAAAAATAATTTGGGATTTTTTTTCTGCTTACTGCAATATCTTTTTCCATATTGATTTTAGCTTGCCTGATTTTAGCTTTGCATGATTTATTGGCCTCCTTGTACCTTATAAATGATTTGGCTGTCCCAGCTAACTTGAAAGCCTTAAAAGCATGTCTTTTCTTGCCCACCTCAACACCAACACTTCTATTGAACCAAAAAGGTTTTGCTTTGCAAGTTAACAACGTTCCTAGCTTATATACTGACGTATATTCACTAAGCACAGTGAAAAGCATTTCCCACTTAATATGTTGCAGCGATGCCCTTATACTGTCAAAGTTTACACGCCTGAAATTCAATGTTTTTGTTACTCCCTTATAGGAGGAGGCCTCTGCAACAGAATAGTATGATCACTATTCCCTAAATGATCACCCACACAAATGCTAGAGATGAGTTCAGTAGTATTAGTTATTACAAGATGCAAAAGAGCGTTATTCCTAGTAGTTTCATGAACAAACTAGGATAAAAAGTTGTCATTTAGCATATTTACAAACCTACTAGCTTTATCTGTCTTGGCAACCCCATTACCCCAGTCAATGTCCGGATAATTAAAGTCACCCATAATAATAATAATAACTTGACCTAGTTGTGAAGCCGCTTCTATTTGTAAAAGTAACTGGGCTTCATACTCATTACTTTCCAGCGAAATTCGCGAATTGGTAAAACATTAGCGAAAGAGTCACGTCACGTTTTCGTTTCGTGAATTTATTAAGTTAATATTAGTCTATTTTCCTTCTAACAGAGGGACCTCCTTAGCTGGTAAACTGATCCCCCCTCTAACTAACTTACTAATTCCACTACCCCATCTACCCTAGCTTCCCCATAATTCTTAATCTCACCCACCCCACCCCACCCATGCCTAGTTTAAACACTCCTCCAACCTCTTGGCCATTCTTTCCCTTAGCGCAGTGGACCCCTTTCATTGAGGTGCAATCTGTCACAACTGTATAGGTTGTACCCCAAGGAAAAATCAGCCCAGTGCTCTAGGAACCCAAATCCTTCCTTCCTACACCAAGACTTGAGCCACGCATTTAGCTTCCTAAGTTCCAGCTGTTTACCTAAACTTGCACGTGGGACAGGCAAAATTTCTGAAAAAATGACGTTGGAAGACCTTCCCTTAATCTTAGATCCTAGAACTCACTCTTTAAGGTCTTCCATCTACCATTCATCTATTGTCATTAGTACCGATGTTTACTAAAACCGTTCGGTCATGCCCAGCCCCACCCAATAATTTGTCTACCTAATCAACCACATGCCGAACCCTGGCACCATGTAGACAGCAAATTGTTTGGTTTTAGCGATCTGGACGACAGATTACCCCATAGACTTTCCTAATGATTGAATCCCCTTCAACCACAATCTGCTTAGGCCTGACTCTGCTCTCCTCCCCACCACTACTAGAGAAACTGGTCTCCCGGCTGGCAAAGCTGTTGGGATGTATAAACCCAGGATCAGTCTCCCTTTTGCCCAAGTTAGATTTTCTAACTGTCACCCAGCTAGCTGCCTCAACATTCTGCTGCTGTTCATTTTCCCACAAACTATCTGATCCCACTAGGTCCTGCTCAGTAAGCAAGAGACTCCTTTCAAGATTGTCAATCGACCGCATTGTTGCAACGTGTTCCTCTAGTGCTCTAACTTGAGCCTCCAAAGTGGCAATTTACTCACATTCACCACAGAGGTAAGCAGTTTGGATCTTTTGTTCCAAATCTGCCTCTGTGGGATTCATTTAAGACTGCCCTGACATGTGCTCATTTACATCCTACATGAAGTGGGGCAATGCTGTATCATGGCATGCAGTCCCTTGCCACTCCCTAACTTGTATGTCTGTATGTATGTTTGGGCATGGCTAAGGGTGGGGGAGCACACCTACCTGCCTGACCTGCATGAAATCTGCAATGAAGGAAGCCTGTCTTAAATGAATCCGAATTCTAAACAGGTAGAATGGAAAAGAAAACCATCATCAGACTGTAAAAGACTAATATTGCCAATAAAATTAACACATGGAAGACTCTCAAGGATTAGGTAGGGGGCGCTGTGGAGATTGATGAGAGAAGGGTGAGTCTTTGAGGCAAGAGCTGGTTGTGCCTAGGGAACATGTAAAGGGAAGGCAGGAACAGGCTGAAGAGGGCAAAGACTGGAACAGGTTGGCTAGGACAAGACGGAGAGGTGCCGACTAAGACTTTAACAGACTGGCTAGGACAAGATGGAGAGGGCAACAACTCAGACTGGATAGGACAAGACAGAGAGTGCAACGACTCAGACTGGAACAGACTGGATAGGACAAGACAGAGGTCGAAGGTCAGGACAGGAACAGACTGAATAGGACAAGATGGAGAGGGCAAAGGTCAGGAAGGGAACAGACTGGAAAGGACAAGACAGAAACGGTGAAGGTCAGGACAGGAACAGACTGGATAGGACAAGATGGAGCAGGAGGAGATAGTGGGAGCAGGAGGAGATAGCTGGAGCAGGAGGAGGGGAAAGAGCAAGAAGAGAGACAAGGGAAGATATAGGCAGGGTACAAGTCAGAACAGAAATGGAAACAGGAACAGGCAAGGCAAGGTCAAGGAAAAAATAGGTTAAGGCAAGTTAAAAAGTAGAGCTGGAGCAGAACTGGGAAGGAAAGACAAGGCAGGAACAAAACAAGGAAAGATAAGGAGGAAAGGTTCAAGTAGGGCAAAACAGGACAGGACAAGGCAAGGAGGCTATAGCTTAAACTCTTAGCTAGGGGCAATGCTACACTGCTAGTCTGAGAAATAATGCTCCAACAAGGAGTGTTTTAAGGGCTGGTCTTATAAAGGGCAGAGCCAGCCCTGATTGGCTGACTGCAACCAATCAGGCTGCTGCTGGGCTGGGCCTGCAGAGGCCAGGTAACAAATAGTAACAGTTAGCTGCTCACCTGGCCCAATGGTTAAGACATTGAGCTAGAAACCCAAAGGTCCCTGGCTCAAAGCCCAGGGACTTCTTAACTTAAAAAGTGGAAAACAGTTTACGTATGTGAAATAAAATTATTTGTGTACAGTTTTTAATAAACTCATTCAATTAAATGCAGGGAATGATCATACTAAAATAATACATTTCATATATGATTAAATGATTTACAATCCATCATCTGTTGAAGAGTAATTGCTAGAAATATTGAGATGACAGAGGACAAAAATCCTGAAGTGAATGTACATTTTAAATTGAGTCTTCTGAAAAGCTTATTAATCAAAGCTAAAGATGGATGAACAACTATCAACAGCTGCACTTAGCTACAGGCACATCCATGCTGTTTGCCAAGGAAAGTCTATTACTGTGATTATGATTAGCATATTTCACATTTAATTTTTCTTTGCTCTACCACCTGTGATTTTGATTTGGATAAGATGAGTTAGCAAAGTTGACTGTAACTTAAAAATATCTTGTTCTTTATGTGAATAAATCTTTTACTGTCATTTAACCACTTTAAGGGGCAGATTTACAAAATTTGTGTGAAAAATTCGAAGTCTGATTGAATTTGCATAAAAGTCGAATTTGAATCTTTGAATATGCAAATTAGGCAAATTCGACCATCAAATATTCAAATTCGAATAATTTGAATAAAATTTTATTCGAATATTCGAATAAAGTACTTCCTCTATTCGACCACCTAGTTCGCCATATCCAAGCTGCCAAAAATTGGGGACCATTATTTTTGATCGAATAAAAAAAATTGGTTTGATCGATAAAATCGTTTGAATCGATGGATTTGAATGATTAATCGATCAATCTAAATTTTTCTTCGAATATCGAATTCAAAGGATTTTACCGCAATTTGATCGATCAATCAATCGATTTAATTCGAAATTCGACCACTAGTTAATCTGCCCCTAAGTACTGCACATTGATTTAAAACCTTCAAGGATTTGACCTGAAGGCCAAGGGGTTTAATATAACATCACTGGAAGTTGGTCAACCTAACAGGACCACAAATGATGGTCTACATGTGAGTGACAACCAGTTTCCGACATACCAAAACTCTATGTTAGCATTGGTTTATCTAGCGCAGTGATCCCCAACCAGTAGCTCGTGAGTAACATGTTGCTCTCCAACCCTGTGGCTGTTGCTCCCAGTGGACTCAGGTGATTATTTTTTAATTCCAGGCTTGGAGGCAAGTTTTAGTTGTATAAAACCAGATGTACTGCCAAACAGAGCCTCAATGTGGGCTGACAATCCACATAGGGAATGCCAAATGGCCAATCACAGCACTTTTTTGGCACGGCAAGAACATTTTTCATGCTTGTGTTGCTCCCCAACTTCTTTTACTTCTGAATGTTGCTCATGGAAAGATTGGAGATTCCTGATCTAGCACAATGCTGGAAATCTTGACAATTCATGCTGTTAATTACACACGAGGCTCATACTATAAGCACAGTTTTACTGTCAGAAATAGTTAAATTAGTGCTGCTCTTGTACTCAACCAATGGTATTACAAATCTGGAGGGACCTAACTCAGCACCAAGCTATTTTGACCAGGCACTAGGGTTAGGTAGAAGAGTAAATAAATAACAACTTCATATGGCACATTAGTCCCTTTCATCCAGCTTGAGTGGAGGTCCAGGACGCAATGCTGACTTTCAATGGTTGATTGGGAGGTAAAAGCCTTTATACTTTAATACCAGAATTACTGTAGGTATATGTTCTAGTTCCAGTGGCCTTTCTGTAGTTGTCAAAGTTTAGTGAGACCACCAGCTTTTAAATTAGGTTAACATGTGGGAGAAACCAGCATCACTTAGTCCATAAAATAATTTTGCAAGGCCCTGATTTATTTTACTTCCCTTCATAGGTTGTCATCCCACATATATCCCACTATAATTCATTCTGGCATGATACATTGGACATTTTGTGAAACTATTCTCTGCATGGAGAGGCTTAGGTTATAAGAGCCTCTACTGAGTAAGAAAATGCATAATCGGTATAACATTGTGGCTCAATGGACAGGAAAGTGTGCAGAACATTTTGAATATGAAGATGCAGGTTGTAATCTTGGCTAGATACTGACATGTATAATAGATGGAAAAATGACATATGAAATAGACAGAGAAGTGAAGATCAGTTTGGACACATTCATTTAAAATAATTTGCTATAATGTTTCATAGTAGCACAATTAGTAATAAAATGAGAAAAAAATATCTCATGGTTTGTCACATGATTCAATTTAATGTGAACAACTATTATCCTAATTCAGTTTCAAGTTTTCTCATACATGGCCTTTCTCATGATAAAACTTTTTCTCACTGAATTGAATGTGAACGTAAGATCCGTATCACACACACAATAGGATTGGTGGCAATTCAAGCAATTTTTAAATACATATATATATACCTTTTTCACTGGCAGTTCATAACCTGTATCTGATGCAGAGTAGAGGATCTCATAAGCAGCACGTCCAGGAGAACATTTTCTCCAGTGGTAATGGTTTTGGTTCAGTAAATGAGAGGTTACATTCCCAACACAAAGAGGTAATATCTGTGCATAGAATTATAGCTTATAAGGGTTTTTTTTGGCTTTTAACATCTTTACATGGGTTATAGCAATATAAAAAGATGTAAATCTAATAGTAATTAGGGAATTCTTAATTGGTTATAAACTTTTAGCTATAAGATTCTTTGGATAAGTGTACATGGAAGGGATCTGAAAAGTAGTAGCCCTTAATTTTATTGCAAAAATACATGCTGCAACCTTAATAAAAATCCAGATCATACTCATGTTGAAATATGTAATGTCCTGATATTTCAGTGTCTTTCATGAGCTGTTTTTTATAAGCAGACAATTAATCAAGTGAGAAGTTCCAACCATCATCACAAATTACACCACCAAATGGTCCCCCTGATTCAAAGAACACCAGGGTTCTGTTTCTGCCTACTGTAATATATTATTATACTGTATGCCTGCTGTATAAAACAATTTGTGAAGCACAGCATGTGATGGAAGTGCAAAGCCAGGAAAACTGCATTTTCAGAATGTTGTTCCAGCCTTTTGAGTCTCAGTGTGATGCTAATATAAGCAAAAGGAGATGGATTGCTCCTTTGATTGTAATTGCCTACAATCCCAGAAATCAGAAATATGTGTGTGGCATTGAGTTGTAAGTGAGGCCTTGACACACCAGAGATGTGAAATGCAAAGTTTTCTTCTGTCACTAAATAGATTTATAGAGATATTTTTGACTCTTTGACCATGGAAAATTTCTTAAGGTTGGATGGAGAATGAAACACTGTAAGGTAAAACCTAGTCTTAGCATCAACTGGCACCAAATCTAATGGGTGCCACAGACCATCAACTATGCTGAGTATGGATCAAGTACTGGTAGTGATGCCTTTATGTGTTGTTGCTATCTGGTCATTGGTACAGATTGCTCTTCGGTCAATATTAGGGAAGGAAAGTGCCTTTCGTGGAAAATAAAGTAGCCAAAAAGTGGAGTATTTCCTCCCAGTGCTCTGGTTTCCTCTAATAGTCCACAGCATACTGTAGGTATGGGGCCTGTTATCCAGAATGCTTGGGACCTGAGGGTTTCCAGATAATGGATCTTTCTTTAATTTGGATCTTCATAACTTATGTCTACCAGAGAATCATGTAAACATTAAATAAACCTGATAGTCTGGTTTTGCTCAGAAAAAGGATTAATTATAGCTTAGTTTGGATCAAGTACAAGGTACCATTTTATAATTACAGAAAAATGTTTTAAAAAATTTGGATTATTTGGATAAAATCGAGTCCATGGGAGACTGCCTTTCTGTAATTCAGAGCTTTCTGGACAACAGGTTTCTGGATAGTGGATCCCATACCTTTAGTAGGTTAACTGATATTAGCTTGGTACCTGTTAAAAGATGAAACCTAAATCACAAAAATGTTGTGCTACATTTGTCCTTAATTTTGTGCACCCAGTACAGGAGCTGTATTAAAAATTTTAACAGACCCAAAATACAGCAAATCACTGGCCAATATTTGCCAAGTACCAAAGCAAATGCTTATGAAACATGAACAAGTAAGGCAGAGTCAGTATCAAGGGGGAGGTCTGCAACCCAAGTCAGAAGTAAAATGGCTATATGATATATAATGATGTCTTGGGAATGAGCAGAGATGAAATATAAAAAGGCAATAAGGTAGAATACAGGACTGATACAATGTATGTTGTGCTTACTTAAAATGTTTGATGGAACTAATCTTATGAAAGATGCCCTTCCATATTGAATGATACGGAAAACAATTGTAAAGAAAAGGTTTGTTGTCTGGATGTTGTCATTTCCAGTTTTTGGTCAAAATGACCTTTGCACATTATTCTTTTGGTGCAAGTTTTTTGCCTTCATTGATGCAAGCCACTGCCCCTCTTAAATGTGCCCACGGAGGCACAGGGAGAACCCCAGTGCTGCGAGACAGTAGTGCTACAGTGTTGGTATCTCCCCTCTCTCTCCAACTATAAAAATCTAAATACTAACCATACCATACATGATATAATTACTTTTTGTTATTCATTTGGCAGTGAAATTATATTATATATTACTATATAAAATAGTAATTATTATTTTATTTATATTATTATTGTAAAACATTATAATATTAATTATTATATAATTAATTATATGATATATTACTATATTAAATTATAAGATGAAATGCACAAACATTAGTGCATACTCATCTATACTGCTGAAACTGTAGTTATCCTACACAGACACAGGAAGAACAAATAGTGCCTAGGTTGAAATCAAATTCAGGCCCCAATGCTACAAGTCTAACCACTGAGCTACAGTGGGCAATATTGTTAATATAGTTGAAATATTATAAAATAATCAATTCAAAGAAACAAGGCATGAATAATCAAACAATTAAAAGAATGTGTGTGCCTCAAAAATTCAGAACATCTTAATATGGCTTGCCAAATCAATCATTTTTTTATAGATCATTTTTATTTTTCAGTTTCTGTAAATCTGAACCACAGTTTATCAGATGAATTCTAAAACATTTATTAATTTATTTTCATAAACTTTAAATGAAAAATGTATTTTCTAAAATCGAAAAGAACTGGAAAGTTAAATCCATATTCAGGGAACAAGTCAGTGAGATATTACAGAGCTTTACATGTTACACAGCATTATTTGCTTTTTTTTTGCAATATTTTACTTGAAACCATCAGCTAGAGCAGAGGTTAATATGTCGGGTTAGCATGGGTCAGGATACCACATATGTGTCTATTGAGCTTAGCACAATGATTGCAGTGTGAATAGTATGAGATCACTGCAGATGTAAAATGTGAAAAAAAATCAATGCAGTTTCTAAGCATTCTGGGTGTTTTGCTTTGCAAACAGAATTATTATTGTTTTTGGTTATACTGCTTAAATTGAGTTACTTTTTTGTGATTTTTAAACTATTTATATAATTGGCTGTTAACACTGAAGCTGTTCAAAAAGTATGCACAACAACTAGTTTCGTAGATCTCCAGTAATGCATCTATGGAAATAAAGTTTTACATTTGAAGTTTTGACATTTGCAGTATTTTTAGGAATATTCAGCAAGTTACTATGAATTTTCAAGAGCATAGACTGATATATTTTAATACTTTACTACTGTTTAATATGTACAAAGTGAGAAAGAGAAATTATATAGAACATAGTTGATACCTTTTCTATATAGGAAACATTCATATGAAAATCATATGAAGAAAGGTTGCCATGATAATGGAATGAATGTGGATTTGAACCAAAGGCAGAGTAAGGGGAAAATTTACAAAATTCACATGAATTCATGAGTGATTCGAAATTCGATTGAATTTTCGAAAAGATTCGAATTCGAATTTCGAATATGCAAATTAGGCAAATCTGACCATCGAATATTCAAATTTGAATATTCGAATTTAATTTTATTCGAAAATTCGATGGTCGAATACTTCCCCTTTAAATTTTAATTCGACCACCTACTTCGCCAGATTAAACCTACCGAAATGGGGATCATTCCCGAAGATCGCTTAAAAATCTTTCGAATATTCGATTAGAATTCGATTTTACCTCCCCACTATTCCCAAGGTCGAATTTCGAATTTTTTTTAATTCGACCTTTAGCAAATCTGCCCCTAAATGTGACAAGATCTGAGGAAGCTGGTTGGTCAGCGAAATGTGTCAGGTGAGGTCACATCCGGGATCGCAAGCAAAGAAACAGGGAGAGAAATTTCTCCCACACTTAGATGTTACGCTTCTTTGCTATAAAGCAAATACCGAAATGCTTGATTTTAATCAACAAGATTGTGAGTGCAATACTATAGTTTTTAGAAATCAAAAGGCTTTATGCTATGGGTAGTTTCTCATGGCATCGAAACCAAATTTCACATTTCACCATCTCTGAATATTTCTTCAAAACATCAATTTATCCCAATGATATTGCACTAAAAATCTTGCCATGAAAAAATGCCCTTTGACTTCAATATGTTTTGCAAATTTTTTACCAGTTTCTGGCAGGACAGATTCACTCATCGTTTTAACATTGCATCTCAAAGGATCCTTGCAGTAACTCTACACTCATCATTATCTGCTCCAATTTATTTAATGACTAGTGTAGTTGGAATCCAACTTCCATCCAGGTTAGGCATGCTTTAGATTAGAGGAATATGCTATTGGCACTGGGATGCATTAATTTGCAAACAAAACACATTTACAACTAAAATTGCTCCATTCAGCTTTACTATTTAAATTGTTTAAAAAAAAATGGAAAAATAAAATAACTAATGTGAAATAAACCTTCCATGAACTTATATGAAACCTTCCAGATTTTACCTGCCATTTTTTTTTCAATTTCAATTTTGCAGGATTTCAGATTGAAAAACAAATTTAACAAAATTTTCTCAGATTGTGGATAAAATGCAGTCTGGATTTTAATTCATGTGCTTGTTTTCTGTTATTCTACCAATTAGCTTTTTCTGAAACTGCATTTTATTAAAAATTTGATTTGGCAGCTAAAAACATGCAAGCTTCTGTATAAGTCAGTGGGATGGCTGTTTTCAACATTCAAACTAGTAACCAGATTCAAATTAGCAGATTATGAGGCTGATCAAGGGGTCGAATTTAGATTTTTTAAAACTAGCCTAAAACTCTCACAAATTCGAAATTCGACCTTTAGCAAGTTGTTTAAAAATAAAATTTTTAAAAGTCGGATGAATAGGATTTACCCGAAAACTCAAATCAAATTCAAATCGAAATGTCAGGAAGGCTGCAAATAACATTGATTCCAGGACATATTTCATAGGCTAAAACTGCAATTTGACACGTATTAGGTGGCGAATATTCAAATTTGAGTTCTTAAAGTGCCAGGTATGATAAATCTCGAAAATTTTATTTGAATTTAAAAAAAACTCAAATCAAATTCTAACAATTCCCTAGTCAAATTTGATCATTTTGGCCAAAAAAAACCTTGAAAATTAGAATTTTAAATTCAAACTTCGAATTTGAAAATTCAAATTTTCACTTTGAATCTTGATAAATCTGCCCCTAGGTGTTTTTTTTTTTAAATTAAATTTGCAAAACACCCATTTTAACAAACACACACACAAGAAAAGCTGCCCTGTCTTATCACCCATTTTAACACACACACACACACAAGAAAAGCTGCCCTGTCTTATGACTGAACTTCTTGCTATCTTTGGGGCAGAGAGTATCAAAAACACTACGATAGATTTTATACATTTATACAAAATAAGGATCTGTTATATTACAGGAAATATCACAAATAACCACTGGCAAAAGTACATAAAAATGTATGCAATTTCAATAGAAAACACTATTACTCTACTGTATAATGTCATATAGGTTTACTAAAAATATACTATAAAATTTGTTATGATACAGTTTTTTTCAGAACATATACAAACGAATAAATCACTATATGAATTATGCACAGTAAAAGATTTGTTGATTTAAATAAGACGTACAGTAGATGACGAGTGATTTATCCATGTCAGTACTGAACAAGCAAAGCAAAGTGTACAGTATTGTGTATACAAGTAGTGTTATATAAATAAAGATACATACATAACAGACCATTTAATGACTTTCCAGAAGTGTTCTGTGACACCACTTGCTATGAACATGTTCCACATAAGGTTTATTTTCCTTTCCACGAATCGCTTTGCAGATATGTATTGTATGTCTTTAAATGCCCTTTATGTTTCTCCTTCCAAATTGTAAAGTGTTTACATGTTTTATATCAAAGCAATTATAACAGGCTTGGTTATCCCTTTTTTTGAACTCTTTGATCCTTTTCTAAAACAGCTATTTCTATCCCAGGCATTAGTAAATTAATACTAGCATTTGAAAGGAATATCCTTTTAAATGTCAAGGCTTTCTAATAGCGTATTAGTAATTTCTAATACTAAACAAAATGCTAGTCAAAGTCAGATGAGCTTCCTGAACACTCATCGATACACTGGTTCTCTATTTCTGTGGATCTGATGTCACCTTTGTTCAGAAAATATTTTTATTGCATGGAAGTGGAGTGCTCGACCCAATCCCAAAAAAACAAAAAAACACTTGTCAGTGCAGGGTGCTAATACGAAAAACCCCTCCCTCGCTCGGGGGTCATTAGAGTAATTGCAAAAAATTCAGATGCACACCTTTCAATTGCGATGAGTATCCAAACGGTGATTTATTGAAGCCCAAAAGGGCAACATTTCGGACCCCTCCGGGTGAGGCTTGATAAAGGACCCGGAGGCGATTATAAAAATGCTAAAATTCAATAATTTTATTCCAATCTGTCCGTTCCTGCAAAGCCAATACATGTTACTCTTGCCTTTGGTTTCTCTTGTTCCAATAGAAGGGGAGTTAAAATACAGTAAGTGTCAATATTTGCTGTTGAAGCATACAGTATATGGCATCTTGAGGCAGTGTTCAAGATGGTGCATTAATTGCTTTTCAAACTATCCTGTTTTTCTTTGAGAAATGTACAAGTATCAACACCTTCTATAAATATTAAAGGAACAGTAACACCAAAAAATGAAAGTGTTTTAAAGTAAAGAAAATGTCATGTAGCGTTGCCCATCGCTATTAAAACTGATCTGTTCATAAAAACAAGCTGCTAAGTAGCAATGGCGGAAATTGAAAAACGGCTATATGGCAC
>CM044431.1:194335763-194423036 GCA_024363595.1 Xenopus borealis | reverse complement strand
TTTCTCAAAGTGAAGTGGGGGAACAAACACACGGGATATATACACATAGTTTGGCGCCAAACATTGCCTTGAAACAGGGGAAGTGACATAAAAGTGGCATCATACAAAACACGTAAATAAATAACAATGTTGGAAAAGGAATTATAATAAAAATCTACACTCCAGGTGTTATGTTCCCAAAGTAAAAATAATCGTGTATCACAGACGGAATGTAAGTGCAAATAAAAAGAGGTGTAGGAGCGCACCTAATCGGGTTTTTCCGTATCTCACTGACTCACGTGATGCGTTTGCTAAATGGGAAATAGAAACATTGTAACATGATACTTGAAACAGTAACAACAAAGTAACATTAAAGGAAATAAATATAGTGGTGTAACAATGTCCCGGGAGAGAAATAAATAAGTAACCAATACTCCGAGAAGTGTGAAAGGCGTATCGGCCAACACAAGATTGGACCTCACAGTGTTAGATACTAACCAGGTGATTGACAAGATATGCCGGAATGAGCGTACCAGTAACCATTTACCTGCTCCAGACAGGACAGATTCAGAGGCGCTACATGCGGACCCCATCACCCAGACACTTACATCAATACAAGGACATCCAGGTACACTTTACCAACCTGGAGCGACACGGACCTCACAAACCGGCAGGCGGAACATTTACAGACACTGTCCTTTAGTGCGCCTGGCCAACTAACAGCGCCTATCTGCCTACAGATGTATGTACAGACAAGCTCTTAAAGTCACCTAAGTCCGTAATAGATCCTAAACTGCCAGGTAAGTTGGAGTTTCGAGTGACTGGTCGCTTATTTATGCCATTCAAATATTGTACTGTTTTACTACTCAAACGGGTAGGACTGCAAGACACTTTTTTTACGCTCACTGTTGCGACAACCTGATTGAATTGCATAAATGAGAGTTTTTATTTTTCCTTAATAATATTTTTTATTTTCATTGCTTTTTGTTCAATTTAATTAATCCTTTATTTTTTATTGTTGTTTTATTTTTTAATCTTTCCTTTTTCTTTTTTATTCCCTTATATTCTTGTATCTCTTCTCTCTTGCTACATATCTTTGAGTTAACCGATATGCCTTTCACATTTCTCTGAAGATTGGTTACTTATTTATTTCTCTCCAGGGATATTGGTTACACCACTATATTTATTTCCTTTAATGTTACTTTGTTGTTACTGTTTCAAGTGTCATGTTATGATGTTTCTATTTCCCGTTTAGCAAACGCATCACGTGAGTTAGTGAGATATAGAAAAACTTGATTAGGTGCGTTCCTACAGATAACTTAATTTTTTTTGCACTTACATTCCGTCTGTGATACACGATTATTTTTACTTACAGAACCTAACACCTGGAGTGTAGATATTTATTATGATTCCTTTTCCAACATTGTTATTTATTTACGTGTTTTGTATGATGTCACTTTTACGTCACTTCCCCTGTTGTGTATATATCCCATGTGTTTGTTCCCCCACCTCACTTTGAGAAAGGCTGTTGTATCAGTGAAACTTCAGCTCTGTTTCATAAATAAAAACCTTTTCTTCACCATTTTAAGACCTGTGAGTGAGGACTTCATCTATTCTCTACACAGTCCAGGTAAGGGACTGCACCCAGACATACCTGATCACATTTTCATGAGTGCCGTTTTTTTTCCCACTTCCATTTATATATATATATATATATATATATATATATATATATATATATAGTTGTGCAAATTCTCGCTTAGGGGTTAAAGGTTGGAGTGCTGGGGAATTTTCTTGTTTTTTATATATATTATATATATATATATATATATATATATATATATATATATAATACAAAAAATGACCGCACCCCAGGAAACTTTCTCAAGTGAAAAAAATATATTTACAGAAGTAGTTTCAACGTTTCGGCATCAGAACTTGTGCCGTCCTCAGGAAATTGAATTCCATATGTGCATGTTCCCATTAAATACAGTGTTTGGCGCCAAACGCCCTTAGTGTGACATCATCAAGCTGTGACATACATCTTAGAAGTACTGTACAGGATGCCAAGCGCAAATCTGGACACGTATTGCATATCATTGCATCAAATGTGCAAATGTGCTTGCAGGTCCAGTATTGATGAACTACTACAAACATAGAAAATGTTGTGGTCTGACAAGTATGGGGCGGGGGTTGTCAGATTTTCGCACAGGCACTTAGGAGTCTAGTTACTCTGCTGTCTTCCAAATATTTTTATACCATAAATAGATACTATAAACTATATTACATGAAAATTAAAAATATTAATGAAGCATAAATGGATTATGGATGACTCTTCACAAATAACATAAATAACGGCTCACTTACTAATGAAAGTGCAATCTTAACACAACAAGCTAGGATTTTTTCTACAATGTGTTACTGTGGGTTTCCCCAAACTGAATTGACATTATACAGATATCAATAGTCTGTGTCAGTAACACCTTCATAGGGTACCCAGGGCATGTGGTTTATAGAGATCCCAAAATATAATCCGTATTATTTGTTTAAGACATTTGAGCCTCTGCAAAAAAATCCTATCCTTCATCAACAGCTCAAGTAGTAAAGATGCCTCGGTTATAGCGTTTTTATTTGGAAAGCAGAGATCCAAAATATGGCTTTGTGCACAAAACCAGCAAATAGCCAGTCTTTTCTAAACACAGATTCAAGGTAAATTTTCCTTAGGGCCGGGACTAGGGTTAGGCAGAAGAGGCACATCCCTTGGGTGCAAAGCTGGAGGAACGCCAGGCACGTACTTCTTCTGCTGCCTTCTCCTAGTTTGGGCCCCTGTGTCAAACAACCTCTGGCAATACTTCCTACATCCTTCATGATGGTAGGCTTTTACATGAGCTTTTACACGCATGCGCAAGCTAATGTGTGCTCGATTACATGCGTGCCAAACAGCAATGGCAACATAGCTATCCAGGTTGCCTAGGGTTCCGGCCAGCATTAGAGATTCCAGTGAGGGTAGTTAAACAAAAACACACCACATGACATATTGTGACTGCCAAGCATTTCATAACACAATAAGGCCCATAACTATTCAATAACACTGTGGCCCCCATGACATAAACTGTAGTGGCCTAGCAGCACTCTCCAGGGGGGGTGTCTATATTTAATATATTGAGGGGAGTGATGACACACCTTTACCTTGCAAGACTGTGAAGGGCACTAAAAAGTAAAAATTCAGCTCTTAAGAGAAAAGTACAGTTTAATTCACAAGCATAAAACAGGAAATGAAAATGAAGAGCTGTCAGATTGTGCAACCAAAACTGGAAGTAATTTTAGGTCTTTAAAGCTGATTAAAATATCTTTTACCTTCTTTTATGCCAAAACAACTGACATCCTTATTACACTCATTAGCCCTTAGTAGGTTGTCTAGGTTCTGATGACATTTGGCCAAGAAATACATTGCAGAATGTTTCTCTTATTCTACCCTTTTTTCTTTCATTGTATTTTTCATTCTCTGGCCTACCAAACGGAGGAGCATATGAGGGGCCTTCCATTGTTCCAATCCTTTGTGCAAAGAGGACAAAGCAAGAAGTGAAGAGGAATCATCTTCATTTCCTCATCTGCTGATATGTTAGAAATTAGCAGATATGAGGTATTAACAGATTAAATGTGTTAAACAGCCCAATACCCAGGGCTGCTGCTTCCATGAAAAACTCACCTCTGGTGACAGCAACCCTAAAGTTACCAGGTGAAGCACAAACCCACTATTAGTAACTTAAAGAATCAAAATTATGATTTTTAAATTGGAATTTTGGCACTATTGCACTCTTTGCACTATTTGTTGCAACTTGGAGAACTATAACTCACACCTATTTTGCTCTACATTGCAGTTATTACAAGATTGGGGGACTCACCTGATATAACCTAGGAGAATAATTTTTATCACTGTGATTCATAATAAGTGACCACCTACCTGAAACATTTTAAATACAACTTTTTTAATCTAACACCTACGCCAACACCAAGGGTTGAATTTGAGGGTTCAAAAATATTAGTAAATATTAGTAAATATTCGATTCAAACGATTTTAACCATTCGATCTAATTTTTTTATTCGATCAAAAATAGTTAACAGCAATTTGGTAGGTTTAATCTGGCGAACTAGGCAGTTGAATAAAAAATTAAAGGGCAAGTAATTCGACTGTCGAATATTCGAATAAAATTTTATCCAAATTATTCGAAGCATTCAATTCGATCAAATTTTCAGAATTCGGTGGCCTTCAAAAATGTTCGAAAATTTTAATTAAAATCTTTTTGAAATTTCAATCGAATTTCGAATCATTCTTGTGAATTTGATAAATCTGCCCCTCTAAACTTACCGATATCTATAGTACATGTGTCAGAATTGGCAGGCTCTTAATGTAGCAATAATCACCAAAAAATTAATTTGTTACATACATGTACTCATGTACTTGACTTTAATGCTTTTGAAGTGAGAGAAAACTCCCATTGACAATTCATTTGGAATAATAAAAAACTTGAGAAGAAACTGCCTATTGAGTTTAATGCAATTGGTGTGAGGAAAAAAGTCACCCATAGACTATAACATATTTTGCAACAAAAAAGCCACCAAGGCTAATATTTTTGCATTAAAAAGTCATCCAGAGACTTTAATGCAATTTGTGAATTTTTCGTTAGTTTCGCTAATTTTTTGTTGAAGCAAATCAAGGTGTTGATAATCATAATATCATAAATTCCCAGGTGAATGTGCCATGTCTTAAATACATTTAGGTTATAGGTAGTGATGGGCGAATTTATTCGCCAGGGGCGAATTCGCGGCGAATTCCCGCGATTCGCCGCTGGAGAATAAATTCGCGATGTGTCAGGATAAATTCGCGCAAAAAAATTCGCCGCCAAAAACGAGTCGCACGTCGCTTTTGACGCGACGCGCCGAAAACTACGCGTCGCGCGCCGAAAGCGACGCGACGCGTCGGAATCGACGCGTCGTTTCGCGAATTTCTCTGGAAATTCGCAAATTTTTCGGCGAAGCGAAACGCGCCCGTTTCGCCCCTTAACTAGTTATAGGAACCTGGGAAGTTAATTGTTCAATTCGAATGATTGCCTCCAACAACTCAAACTTAGCAAAAGACTCGGCAATTCGGCAGGTTTAAGGTGGCTAATAGTCAAAGTTGATGTTTTAAAGAGACATTCATTCAAAATTTCAATTGTCAAATTTTTTTCAATTCGGATTTTGGCTTATTCGGTAGTTGAAGTACCCAAAAATTACTTTGAAATTTAAATTTTTTTAAATTTGAATTTTCACTTCGACCCTTGATTAATCTGCCCCTTACTAGTGGACAGATTTACTAAGGTTCAAGTGAATATTCGAAGTTAAAAAACTTTGACCATTGAATAGGCTACTTCGAACGTTCAACCATTCGATCGTTCTATTCGTAGTAAAATCCATCTACTTCGACAATCAAAGTACTGTTTCTTTAAAAAAACTTCGACTTCAATACTTCACCAAATTAAACCTGCCAAATTGGTATGTTTTTTTAACTTTGAAATTCAACCCTTAGTAAATCTGCCCCTAGATGTATTAATATTTGATATTTTGAAGATCTATTAAAAGTGCAATTTTAAAAACACAAACAAATGTAAAAAATTTATTCAAATCAGGCACAGCTCATATTACAATTGCCATTATCAGAGAATTTTCAGATGTGGCTACTTTCTATGCATTCAGGCAACAAAAAATATACTACAAAATATTAATGAAGAAATCAAAATAACATGAAGAATTTTTAGATTAAATTTCCTAGCTATGGATACGTTTAATAAGTTTAATGTTCCAATGAATCTAATTTCTCCCATCACAAGAAGAATACTTTATACCTGAAGGATAAAACATTCATCCAAGAAATTATAAAACAAAAGGTTAAAAAAAATGATGTTCAAATTTCTGCTGAAACATTTCACATTCATGCCCTTGTGAGTCTTGTGGCTGTATTTAATGTTCGCTTCAAGTCTAATTTACTGTAATATAATTTTTGCTAATCTCCTGTAATTGTTATGGTGCATCAATCAAAATTCCACGCAAGGAAGAAGAAAAATATGTGCAATTTATTTGTACAGGCAATTTGTAATTATCTCTGAAGCAATTACTTAATGAATGGTTTGAACAGATGAAATTATGGACTGTAGACGCCTCCAAGAGATCCTTTCAGCCTGCAAAACAATGAGATTTTCAGTTAATTTTGCAAACTGTGATATGCATTTGTGATAGGGGGTTTGATTAATGTATGCTAAATGTGCATGGGCAAAAATATATCTTTAGAATTCAATTAAATTAAAAAAAACAGAAGAGACTTGCCAGTATACTGCATGCAATGAATATTCAATCACTAATACTGTATGTTACTTCATGGCTGTCCTGGAGACCCACAATAAAAATGTTTGCCTTTTAACATTAGCAACAATAACATTGATAATACCCAACAGTGCCATAACATTGCAGCAGAAAATCAAAGTAAATGCAAATAGATATCATCCTTCACTGATGCACCCCATATACTGACTAAAATTAATCTAAATAATTGTTTGGAAGGACAAATATTAGGATTATGGGGATAATGTGAAATCAGGAACACAAGGTAAGATTTCCAAAATTATTTAAAAGAGTTTATAAAAATTTGAATGAATACTGGAAAAAAATAACTTGAGTTTTTCAGTTAACTCACAAAGCTTTTAGATGCCAAGATTTTCCAAAGTTTCTTGATATGTTTCTATACCAAA
The DNA here is from genome assembly GCA_024363595.1 of Xenopus borealis. Classification (NCBI taxonomy): domain Eukaryota; kingdom Metazoa; phylum Chordata; class Amphibia; order Anura; family Pipidae; genus Xenopus; species Xenopus borealis. Next base: position 194,416,272 of record CM044431.1, on the reverse strand, counting down.
CATATGATTTTTTGAAAATATAACTAATATAACTAAGACAAATAAATGTGAGTTTTTGTGCAAAAAAAGTGCTAATATTCCATTAGTGCTAATATCCCATTTAAAATATAATAATCACAGTTGACATGCTGTTTGGTTACAAGTAAGGTTCATGTAAATAGGATTTTGCATATATTTGTTTCATCTCTCTCTCTCTCTCTCTCTCTCTCTCTCTCTCTCTCTCTACTCCTATTTTTGTCCTTTTTTTGTTGCCAACTACTGTTATAAATCAGCTGTTTCCTTTTTTCCAACCTCTCCCTGCTTTTATTTGTTAATCTTACAGGTTTACTAGTCAGTAAATTATTTATTAAAATGTGTTCCCATTTTGTACTCAGCAGTGTATGAGTTAAAGACCAGTAACATTTAGATGTTCCATGCCAGGGCAGATTGGTTCTGCTCTCACAAAAAGGCATATATTCAGGATCAGTACTGTTTAGGGGTCAAGAAGGATTTTCCCACTTAGAAACAAAAGACCTGGCAAAGAACTTGGATTAACTGTGCCAAAGCAACACTGAGAGCTTAACAGGCTTAAGTATTCTTCCAACTAAATAATTAGGCAATTATGTAACTTTCTACATTAAGGACAAATGAACACAAAAGCCTGAAAAGGATTGTTTTGCAAACTTAATCACAAGCTAATCTGATTTGCCCATGTAAGGTGAAGTAAGTCATTATTTTTTATTTATAACAAATGGTTTATAGTCAATTTCTGTAAAGATAATTTTTCTTTACCCTATGGTTGTTAAAGTGACTAGTTCCACTATCTGTGAATATTCACCTTTTATATAAGTTATTTCAATTAATGGAAAACAAATGAAAGGTGGCTTTTGCAGTAGTTATTCTCACAAATTGATATTATTGTAATGTGGTTAACAAAAACCTCAGTGAAAGTGGCTTGTACGATATTGTTAAAATTCGAATTTTCAAATTTTGAAGTACTGGCCCTTTAAAAAGCCTTTGAAATCTACTATTCCCCAGCTTTAATCTTCAAATTGCCATTTTAGCCTATGGTGGACCTCACAGAACTTGTCCTGAAAATGTTTCTAAGTTCTGAGAAATCGAAGGATTTTGGTGAAAATCGTTTGAATCGTTTGATTGAATTGAATGATTCAAAGATTTTAATTAGATTGTAATGGCCATATTCGATCGGAAATGACCCCCAAAAATTTTTTGAAACTCAGCCCCTTAATGTATAGTTGGAAAATGAAAAAACAGAAGATGGACATAGAGGTTGCTAGCTTTTGCTATTACTATTTAGAGATTCCACAAAGAGGGAGAATGGCAGGACACCAAGGGCTGTGTTCTCGTTAGTTGCCTTCCCTAGTACTCAGAAGAGAGCAATTTAGCCTATAAAACCACAAACCCAAGCTACCTTGGAATAGAAGGTGTAAATGTATACACAAGTCTGGAGAGATGTTCCCCACATTAGGCTGCTTAAAACACAAGTGCCTACAATACCTATGTTTTGAACACAGCGACTGATAATTGTAAAATTATATATGAGATTGAATAAAACCAATACAAATTATTGTGTGCATTAACGCCTGTTTTACTTTCCGGAAAGTAAAACATGCATTATGGCCCACAATTATTGCTATTGGTTTTATTCAATCTCATCTATTAAAAAGGAAATTAAAACATGCGTTAGGGCACATGATTATTAGTATTACTTTTATTCAATCTCATCTATAATTTTATAATGATCAAGATGTAATGTTTGGTTGTTTTAAACTTTAATTGCACAAGCCACTTTAGTGGAGGTTTCTGTTACAAACATTACAATAATATCCATTTGTGAAAATCAACATTGCAAAAGTCCCCTTTCACTTGGTTTGACTGAATTGAAATAACTTATATAAAGGTGGATATTTGTAGGTAGTTAGCACTAGTCACTTTAATAACAACGAGGATAAAAAGAAATAATCTTTACAGATTTTACAAGTAATTTGAATATCGGTACAAGCCTACATTTAAGTAGAAGTAGATTGAAGGATGTTTCTTTTGCTATATCTTATATACAAATAATTCTGTTCCCCCTAATCTATTTAGCTTTGTTAGAGCAATATGTAATAAATGTAGTATATTGACACCCTTCATTTTCAATGAGTTTGCCAAATTAATCTCAAAAACACCACATGAAAAATAGCTAGAGAACTTGAGAATACAGCTATCATTGATGTCTACATGAACATGCTGGCTTTTACCCGTTGAATTCTGTTTTTTGTGCTTTTATAAATCTTGAAATTTCAAGTTTTAGAAAATTAAATCTGAATCACGGTAAACATGCAAAGTCAAATGTTGACAAATCCGTTCCTTAGACAATCTAAGGGGGTTATTTATCAAATGAGAAAAATTCACTGAAATATTTTCTGAAATCTCAAATAGTCTGGAGTTATTAAAGAAAAATAAAAATGCAAAAAGTGACCAGAAAAAGACCAGCAAGTAAAAGTTGGAAATCAGTGGGAAATGTATCTAACAATGTTATTTCTCCAGTGTAATATAACATTTGTGTTCTTAGCCTCACTAAAAATGATTGAAACAATGTGAATTTTGCTCGTGTGAGAGGTTTGTCTTTGAAAAAAGTTTCTGCAAATTCTTTCACATTTTTTTCTTCAACAAGGTGGTGCTTGAGATTTTTTTTTTAAAAATGATCAAGGAAAAACAGGTCTTGTCACATTTTTTATTTAGGTATTTTTACCCTCGACCTCAAACATTTGTACACAGGCCTCCCCAACTCTCATATGTAAAAGGTAAGTCAGACAGTGGTGCTGTGCTACTATTTCTGGATCCATTGCAAGTTTTCCTATAACAAACACCGTCCTATGGAAAAAAACAAATAAACAAGTCTTTCCTTATCTTTTAAATCTGTGAAGGAATTGCATTTTTATAACAGGGTATAATAATTCAATGCATACGTTAAAAATAATATGATGTGTACAAAATTATGGAGATCCGAGAATTTGATTTATATGAGTAGGTTTGAATGAACTTTTGTTCTAAAGAAATTGCATATTCCCTTTTCCGCTATTATACCGAATGACTAAAATTGAACATTAAAAAAAATCTCTGCTGATAATTCCTCTGTTCTTGAGTAAGCTCCTTCATAGGCATCTAAAGCTGAAAGCTGGCCTTAAAGAACTATTTATTTTCTTTTTCACTCAAGCTGAGCATTCAAGTGAAAGAGATTGTGTTGATGTGAATTCACACCCTGAAATCTTTTTGAAAACACATTCCAAGACATTCTTAATGGATGTGTGAAACATCTATAACTTGGGACATGTGCAAATAAATGTACTTGTCTAAATGCCTGAACAAATTATACGTAAGGCAGCAAAAGTAAAATATAGATTGAACTCAGTATCCTGCAGATAAATGTGTTGAAATTGTCTGTGACATGCAATTATACATTATTTCACAGCTTTAAAACACTTAAATCTGCTAGGTATTTTTTATTTTTGGAGCTGACTAGCCTAAAATTCCTTAGTATGAATTCATTAAACAAGTAATGTTCCTACAGAAGATGTTTTCATGCAGAGCATCTATCATAAAACTGCATATATTGAATACAGAAGTCTAGTGCACATTGCACATTGGCTGAATTACTCAAGGACCTGAAAACAGAAAGAGTGCCCAGATTTGATTTATTAAGGACTTTAATAACCTTGATATGAATGGAAATAAAGAAAATATATTCTTCAGCCTCCTAACCTACTCTAATCACATCTCATAGGGACATCGCCTTAATCTTTATATAAATATGAAGGTCCTTGACTTGGCCAAAGTGTGATACTAACATCTTATTTTTGTAATATTGATTAACAGAGATTAATTCACAGCTGTGAATATAAATATGTATTGTTTCATAAATAACTCATTTCTCAGATGATTCTCATGTAAATCAAAGCAACATGTTGGGGCAGATTTAGCAACATCGCATCTGCAATTCAAGTTCAAATTTCCAAAAACCAAAAACATTATTAATATTATTGCAAAAACATCTGAAAACTTGAATGTAAATATTCAGTATGTAAAAGCTGATGAGATCCAACGGAAGCTGAATCGTCAAAATTCAAGCTATTTTTCAGTTGTTTTTTTTTTTTCAAGTATTTGAAGTTTTCAATAAATAAGGGCACATTCTAGGTTTTCAAATTACCAAGGATTTTTTTTTCTACAAAGTTAGAGAAAATTGTATTTTTTTTATAAATCTTCCAACCCTTGTTCCAACATTTCCAACTTGTTCCAACTTTCCAACTTGTTCCAACATGTACCTGTGTGTGGTGCATATAGTACTATTCCTTGTTTTGTGTCATGTATCGACATTTATTCATGTAAGTTGGTGACTTACAAGTTCATATGAAAACATGAAAAGATTTCCACAAGGTCTCCATGTATTAAAATAGAGATAAAAGTGTATAAACAAAAGTCTATAGAAGCCAGCCTGCACATTTATTAATAACGGCCTGTCTTGCCACTGCTTTTTTTAACATAAGACTAATGCCCTAAAGGGCTGATTCTAGCTGATTAGTAGTGATGTGTGGGCTGACCTTGCTCCCCCATTTGCAGGTCTCCCGCCCGCAACCTTAGACTGCTGGGTTCTGATTTCCGGCTTATGGTATCATAGATATGTGCCTGCACGCCCCACCCCTTTTGTGACATAATCGGTTGAGCAGGTCTATAAAAGGAAGGGGGTAGTTGGGCATGGGTGGGTCTTGTCAGGTCAGGTCTGGTGTTGGCCCTAGAAAGCTCGACCCTCACATCACTTTAGCGTTGGCCAAGTGTAGGCACAAAGAGTGGATTTTGCCATCAAAATATATTTGTACCAAAATCCTCTTTGTATGTCTACACTTGGGCCAACACAGCGATTCTCTGAGAAAATCAGTCCCATGCGGCATTAGCCTTAGTATAGACATAATCATTTTTCAGCTTTCTGTTACACCACATTAGTGGGTAGTCAATGCCAGATATACAATCAATGCTGCCCAAGGCTTGGCCCACTGCCCCCCTTCCTGACCAGTACATGCTCTGAATGTGTGATGATTACCTAGGACAGAGTTCCCCCCCTGCTCCTCTGCTGAATTTAGACATGATCATCATGTGGATTTCCCCCCCCCCCCCCATGTAGGCACTATAGAGTGGGGGCTGCTCCCCTAAATCTGCCAGTTTAGGCATAAACTCTCAGATGCCTATTTAGCTAATACAGTCTTGTTGGTACCTTTGCAGATTTGACATGTTATAATAAATATTTGATGGTATGTTCTGAATCAGCTGACGGCAGAATACTATTGCTGAAATATTCGTTTTCACGCTGGCATGAACAGGGGTCAACATTTGTGCAGATGAAAGATTGAATAACTTTCCTATGTAATCATTAACATATTCTCCTACTTGACCATTGCCATTGACTGAACATAATATCTGTGCACTCACATAGAAATATGAACAAAAAATACTATGAAAAAATACTTTAAAATTACAGTAATGGGCCTGATCCCTGGAATAAGCAATTGAAATCTTTTGTGAACTGTAAAGGAACTATTCCACTAGAATACAAAGAGCAATTTATTACATAATAGTTTGATATGTACATTTAGCCCTATTCATACAGGGTGGATTTCAGGTGCTTTGTCTGCCACCCTAAATCACCCCCCCCCACCTCTCATTGGACGACTGAAAAGGAAATTAATAAAAGCACCAGCACTAGCACTTTACCATTTAACTCAATTATTCAGCATTATTAGTGCTGCCCTGACAGGCAAAAGGTCTGAAATTCATCCTGTATGCAATAAACCTTAATCTGCAACAAAAAACCAATGGTGACAAATAAGTGTGCAGTATATAATGAAAATAATCTGAAGTTAATGAAATGAAAAATCCCACTAAAACAAGTTTATAGAACTTTTCATATACCGGCAAATTATATTTATAAAACAAAATCCCTTAGGAAATACAGCCACATAGACTTCAATGCAAAATTAGTGAAAGTAAATGTTTTTGATTAGCAGCAGTTCAAGTTTCCTTTCAATGGCATGAAATGTGACATTTATACTATATCCATTTTTTGTACGAAAGTTTTTAATATTAACATTTATTTATTTATCACAAACATATTTCGCAGCGCTGTAAAGTAAATGTGTTTATACAACTAAATCACATGAATTACATACATAGAATATATGTATATTTTTCATTTTGAAATTTAACCATCGATTTTTTTAAGGGTAATTTCAATCGAATAGGTCCGTTTTTGATCAAATAAAATCGTTCGAAACGTTCGAATGCATCGTTAGATTCGAAGTATTTTGTCCAAAATCCTTTGGATTTCCAATACTTTGTAAAAATTACTGTAAAAGTTCCAGGAGATCCCCCATAGGCTAAAATGGCAATTTGGCAGCTTTAAGGTGGCAAAGTGTTGAATTAAAATTTTTTAAAAGAGACATTTTCTAATTTTTTTAATTCAAATCACATTTTGGGATATTCGATAGTCGAAGTTACCAAAAATTACTTCAAAATTCACATTTTTGAAATCTGAATTTAATTCAAATTTTCACTTCAACCCTTAGCAAATGTGCCCCATGGAGTTTAATGCATCACAACAAATACTGGTACAAAAGGCGAGGAAGGCCCTGTAGGGGAATTATACACAAGGGGGCACATTTACTAATGGTCGAATTTCAAAGTGAAAAAACTTGGAAATTCAACCATCAAATTCTTTTGGGGGGGTCATTTTGGACTGAAAATTATCTAATCAAACAATTGCATTGTTTGAATCAAACAATCACATTGTTCGATTCAAACGATATCCCTTAAAAAAACTTTGAATTTGCAAATCTTGCCAAATTGCCTGTAAAGGCTATGAGAGGTCCCCCATAGGCTATAATGGCAATTTGACAGGTTTAAGGTGGTTAATGGTTGAATTCTAATTTTTTAAAGGGACAGTACTTCGAAATACGAATTTTTGAATTTTCAAATTTTTTTCAATTCAAAATGAATTTTGGACTATTTGATAGTCGAAGTAGCCCAAAATGACTTAGAAATTCGAATTTTATTCGAAAATTCACTTCGACCATTAGTAAATGTGCCCCAAGGTGTGGGAGTGGGCTCGATCAAAATTGAGAGATGTGGTACTGTATGTGGAATTTGGTAGTTAAGCAGCATGAGGATAGGCTTCTCTAAGGCGAAGATTTATCAAGGGTCGAATTGAAAAATGAAATTTTTTAAATTAAACTTTTGAGTTTAATTTCAGACTAGAGAATAGTCAGAATTCGAATAATTTTTTTAATACCTTGAATTGAATTAAATCTAATTCGATTCGATTTGAATTTTCAGGTACGTCCAGGTACAGATTAAAATAACTCCCATAAACTCGAAATTCGACCCTTGATAAATCTGCCCCAAAATGTTTAGTTGATTCTTTAAAGTAGGAAAAAAGAACTTGTGGAGGTCTATTCATCAGAGATTTTAGTGGTTTTAGAGGTTCTTCAAACCACGACTAAATTCACAAATGTATATATCATGAATTGTCATGACAAATTACACTGAACAATGCACTAAATATATGAATACCTCTAAAAATACAAGTTCTTCAGACAATTCCTAGCAAAAAAAAATCCAAAAACTTCTAAAAGTCCGGAATGATTTATAATGGTCCAATAGTATCAGAGAAGCTCCCTGGACTGTTTTTGATCTAATAGGTCAGTTTTCGATCTAATGAAAATCATTCAAAATGTTCGATTCGAACATTCAACCGATTTCCACAAAAAATTAGATTTTCAAAAATTTTCAAAAACACTCCTTAAAGGTTATAGGAGGTCCCTCATAGCAAATCAGCAGGTTTAAGGGGGCGAAGGGTCGAATTCGCAGTTTTTAAAGAGGCAGTACTTCGATTATCAAATGGTCGAATTTTTTCATTCAAATACAATTTTTTCAATTCAACTCAAAATATGCCCTATTCGATAGTCAAAGTACCCAAAAATTACTTCAAAATTTTAAATTTTTTTAATTTCTACCCTTAGTAAATCTGCCCCTTACTAAATTTTTTTTTTAAAATAAGAAGCCCACAAATGTTTAGAAATTGGTGAAATTTTTTTACATTTGATAGTTAGTAAAGAGGCCCCTTAGAGACTGATTTATCCATTTTTTTATTTATTTATTTTTTAACTCAGTTGTGAAAAAAATGATGATTCATCTTGATTTATCAATTTTTTTCTCAATTGCTATCATATTGACAAAAGAACTTTCATCATTAAAATACTGTAAATTCAGTCACAATGGAAACACCATTGTTCCATTAATTATTACATATTTGGCTTGAATATAAAATAGCTAAGATGTTGAAAATACAGTTAACTTCTATAGTTGCTAAATTTGTATGATTTTTTTTGAGTAATAAACTTTATCTTCAAAAATTCTTGTTTTTTTTACCAGCATTTTCTTAATCACAAAAAACAGTCTTGCATTTTTTAAATAAATTTGCCCCTTAATGAAGTTGTCTCCTTTATTATAATTTCCAATGCATTGGAATGAATTATCTTTTCTCCACTTTTTTTCCTCACCAAACTTTAAGGACCCTGGCGGTCTATCGGGCAGCGAGGTCCACCGCCGCTCCATGCGTGGACACTCGCTGCACTGCTTCTTCCCCTTCTGTGGCACTTCCGGGTTTATGGGCCGGCGTGATGATGAGAAATTCAAATAGTATAAAAGGGGAATTTAGTCTTCTACACTTTGCCTGTTGTAAGGTTTTATTAGAAAGTTCCTGGGTGTTTAATCCTTGTGATTCCTGCCTGATCTACTGTATATTGACCCTTGCCTTGACAGACTACTCCGATCTTTCCAATCCTGACCCTTACCTGCCTACTCTCTCCAATCCTGACCCTTGCCTGCCTGTGACTATTGTGCTCTCTCCAATCTTGATCCCGGCCTGTCTGACAATTCTGCTCTGCTTGTGCTGGCCCAGCCTGCCTGTTCCACTCTGTGGCATCTGGTGGTGTTCTTCAATCCAGTATCCTTGATGAGACGATTGTGCCCCTTTGCTCATCCAGAATCTTTTTGCTTTGCTCCTCTCTCAATTAAGACCTGGCTGCATCCAATTAGCCGAGGGCTCCTCCCGAGGTGAAAGGCGGCGGTTATAGGCAGAAGTGAGAGCCGAAACCAGGAAGCGTAGCTTGGGTTCTGGATTTAGGGTGCCATTCGTGACACAAACGCATTAGAGACAATGGGTGTTTTTTCTAGTATTTTATTCCTGCATGAAAAAACAAATTGTTTCAGACTAAACAAAATGTATGGCAAAATTTTAGATCAGATTTGTGAAAATGTTTACCACTAACAAAAACATGATTTTCATTTCCACATTTTATCAGGCAAAAACATTTGCTCATCCCTATACTGTATATGTGCTTTAAGATGAGTTATAAACTGGGCACTCAAACCATAAAATCTTTCTTCCCCGTCTGATAGGGTTCCTAAAAACTTTCTGAGTTCCAAACCATAAAATCCATAAAATCTTTCTTCCCCATCTGATAGGGTTCCTAAATACTTTCTGAGTTATATTCACTCAAAAGAAAAACTGTTCACACAAAGGAATCATTTTTCACACCACAATTTTTTTTAATGGATAATGGTCTAGTCTTATATAATATATAACTTTGGGCATTATTTTGCTTTTAAACATATTTACCCATCACATTGTTTGCAAAGCATTCTTTAATCCAGGGCAAGAAAAACCAAATTGTTCAATTCCCTTCTAATGTTTGAAAGAGCTTTTCTCAGAATTAGACTTGACACCCTTCACAGAATCACATTTGATGTTTTAAGTCTGCATGTTAGATTCTTGATTTCACTGCCTTGTTTGGAACTTTTAGGCACCTGTTTTGGTAACTTTTCTGCTTGAGTTCTTGTGATCTTCTTCTGGTTCATTACACATTTTAGGACTTCCTGACATTCCCAATACTTTGCTTGTTTCTACAGGATATTAATGGCTAAGTGTAAAGTTTCTCTATTGCAGGTTCTTAGACCAAACAAAGTTACATTTGTTAAGTAGTGTCACAGGGTAGCACGTATCAGATGAACAGGTGATTGTGACTTCAGCTAAAAGTTATGCAAACCAGTGATTAAACAACAGAAACTGCCCTTTAACTACGTTCAAACAGATGGCCGGAGTGAAAAGGATTCTTGTATTGGATAAAGACAATACAAAAACACCCTGTGTTTTACCCATTTCACCATATTAGCATAGCATTTGATACTCTGAGCCATTGTGGGATGCCTCTATCTCCTTAATTAATCTGTGCTTCTAAGAAAGCCAGCATTACTTGTTTTTACTGAGATGGTGTTTCAAAAGAGAGATAATAGATCTTCCTTCTCCTCTTACTTGTGTGTAATTTGTTTTATGCAACAGCAATCAAAGATAATCTTTATGCAATTGATTACAGGTTATGTGCCTCCTCAATGACATGTTGTTACACAGTGATATGGTTAAAAGATAGAAAAAGAGTACAGCCATCTATCAGCAATAAAATGTTTATTTGTTGCATGATTAATTAAAAATGGCAAATTAGAATATAAAGCATTCACATCAGCTTTTATAAACTATACATATTTATCTAGTAAGCAACTAGGCATATGTCATGTAACTGGAAAAAGGTGCACACATATATATATATATATATATATATATACATATATATATATAAAATGTGTGTGTGTTTTTAGTGCACTTACTTCAAATGCAATAAAGAGCTCTTTGTTAGTTGTCCAAACAGAGTCAAGTCATACTCTCCTGGATCTGTTGAAATGCATCTAATGAGCAGCTCCAGACTTACTTCTGCTGAAATACAGGCTAATTTCATTGCGCAAAGGGCCAGCTAAATGTCCTAGTTTTATACCAAATAAATATTTGAGAACCTTAATTGACGCTGAATCGCTTGCATAAAAATTATGTCTACGTCTGAGGCAGCAAAATTACACACATTCATTTTTTTCAGGGGGCCAAGGGGGAAATTCGCAAAGTCTTATTAATCCAACACTGGACTTAGATTGGTGTTACTAATGCCAGAATATACTGGTTTCTTAAAGGGGTCATATTGTGAAAGAACTCTTTTCTGTTTTCATTTTAATGAAATATAAGTGATTCACCCTATCACATTCTGTTTCAGAAGTAGTAGTCAACTGGTAGTGCCAAAACAGACTACTTTTCTTTTTTTAACTTATTTGAAGAATACAGTCTGTATGTGCCGATTAAATCACATTTACTCTGGATTTCCAATTTTGTTCACCTTGATCAAGTCAGTATCAGCTCATTAATATGGTCAGTTCCCATTTCCCCTCCATGACATTTTCTTTTGCTATTGTTTGTGCTGTTTGAAGCCCCCCCTTCCTTCAGTGACACATTCTATTTTCTTAATCTTATTTTGGTCTTCTTTTTTGTCTTGGTCTTTGATGCCTGTGCATTTTTCCTTTGTAACACTTTATATTGCCCTCACATACTTTCTTTTTGAATTCCCAGGGGTCTTCAAGTTTCCACAAAACCAGTTTAAAATAAAAAAAAATTGCAAATGTCAATAAAATATTTATGACTTGCCCTTTTCTCTCCACTGAGAGTGACTGCCTCTTTCAGTACAATATTATATTATTTCATACAATCTGTTTTCTTCTAACCATTCTAATGATGCACCACATGCCTACATTATTATTAGCAGTATGTTTTATCATTTATATACATGTGGTATCTGCAAGAAACATTTGATAGATTTATAATAGTAGTCATTAGGCTGCCTTAAATCAGGCCATAATCTATATTGATACAAATCAAAATACATACCTTAATTTCAGGGGCCAATGGAAACATGTAGCAGCTAAAACCTGCAGAAATTAATAGGAGGTGTATTCTCAATATTTCAGCTATTTCAATATTTTGGTTGTTTTTTTAAAGACATATGTGTGAAAGTGATTGGATCAAAAGTGAATGGATCAATTTTAAAGGTTAAGATGGAAATAGTTCATATAATGCTATGATAGAATAGCCCTAAAAATCCATGGTCGTGCTGTCCCTTTAACTCTACTCTGTGAGTAGGGTTGCCACCTGGCCGGCCTGGTCGGGAAAAATTATGCTTTACGACAATGTTATTAATAGGAAAAATTTCAAACTGTGGCAACCCTATTTGTGAGTGAAGTGAGTACTCTCCTTTTCTCCAAGCAGCAGTTAATTTAGGAATATTTTCAAACCTGATAAAGCATCTGAGGGTTGCCTGTAAGGGAAACAGCTTTTTAGGGCTATCACACAGAAAATAAAGTTATTAATAGAAAAAAAATATTCAGCAAATTGGGAATTCTTCTACAAATTACTTTCAGAAGCTGAGAGTATGACAAATTAATAAATAAAAATGTACCGCATAACGGGTAACAACAGCTCTTGGAAAAATTGATTTTAATTATATGTGTTATTGTATTTGATCATATTTCTCTCAATTTATTTACTACTGTCATAATAAGAAGATGGTTCAGTAATGCTTACCTAGGGAACAAGCCCTTTTTCAGCTTCAATAAATTAACTCTGTAGAGAAATAAAAAGTAATCATGAAGGAGAAATGATATCTGGCATGGGATTTTCTCTTAGTCCTTTTATAACAAAAAAAACTTGTTTTTTAACACAGTATGAGCAAATCTTTGAAAAACCACAAGTAACCCTTTGGCTGTTTCATTTACAGTAGCAGCATGATTTCCTATGGGTCTACAGGGAGCAGGTGGGAATGTAGTCATGTTATTGAGTTAAGCATTTTGTAGATTTCAAAGCTCAGCTACAATTCTTTAATAAAAATATTGCTTTGTGAAGAAATCAGGTAAATGCACCTGCTACCGAGCTCTGCCTGAAAACATTTCCCATAAGGTATCAGCAAAAGTGATCATAGCATCTCATTTCATCAAGTAAAAGTGATGTTCATTTGAATAAGAAAAGAACAATACAACTGAACACATTGGAGCAGATTTACAAATCTTCACACTTTTGGGTTTGGGAAACAATTGTAGGAACTGCGAATTCCTGACCTAACTCATATTTTCTCCTCTATTATTTGGCTTGCTGGCGAATAGGTTTAGAAAAGTGGGGGGTTTTCTCCACCCATAAAACCCATAGGACAGCAAGCCATAATAATCAACTGCAGAAAACATTAGTGAGTTGAGGAGTTTCTACAAATGTTTGCCCAAACTTCAACAGGCTAAGATTTATACATCTGCCCTATTGTGTGCATGTTGGTATGCACACTTGTGTGTTTGTTTAAAGATACTTAAATGCTAAGATGTACATGAGAAGTAAATACAGGTATGGGACCTGTTATCCAGGCTTTTATAGACAATATATTGGTATCTGTATTTCGATCTCCAAACCTTAAGTCAGAGGTCTCCATTTTTCCCCGTGAGCCACATTCAAATGTAAAAAAAATGGAGAGCAACATAAACATGCAAAAAGTTCCTGAAGATGACAAATATGGGTTCTTATTGGTTATTGGTAGCCCCTATATGGACTGGAACCCTACATTATGCTCTGTTCTGCAGTACATATGTTTTTTTTGCAACCAAAACGTGCGTCCAAGCCTGGAATCAATAAATAAGCACCTGCTTTGAGGACACTGGGAGCATCGGGCCAAGGGGTTGGTGAGCAACATGTTGCTCACAAACCACTGGTTGGAGATCACTGCCTTAAGTCTAGTAACAATAATTTAAACATTAATCAAACCCAACGGGACTGTTTTACATCAAATTAGATCTTAGTTGTACAATGTACCATTTAATTACTACAGAGAAAAAGGAAATTATTTAAAAATGTGAATTATTTGTTCATAATGGAGTCCATTCCATTATTCTGAGATTTCTGGATAATGGGTGCCCAGATAATGGATTTACTAACTGTGCCCAGGTCTGGATTTGTGGCCTAGGGCGGCTTCATGGGGAGCACTGGGGACGCCGGGGATGGGATAGGGACACTGCTAGGACCAAAAGGCCTAGGGGCACCCGCCTGGAAATCTAACCCTGCCTGTACCTTAGTGATTGTGATATTCTGGACTGAACTCAATCCCGTATAAACACTATTATACTTATACATTAGTACATAAATAAGCTGCTGAGTAACTATGGTGGCAGCCATTCAAGTTGAAATAGGGCTAAATGGCACAGGGTACATAGCGGATAACAGATATGCTCTGTAGAATACAATAGCATTAGTTCTTACACAGGAATCTCAACATATTGTATTCTATAGAGTTTTTCAGCTACATGTTGTTTAATATGTGCCATTTTCTTCTGTTTTCAGACTAAATGTTTACTCCCATGTCTACACAGCAACATATTTATATGAACTATAGTAGTTTATCTGAAGCAAAAACACCAGCTTTCCCCCTGCAAGGCAAGGAATCAACCACCATCTCAGCAATATCTCTTAGGGTAGAACTACAGGGAAGTTTTTACTGTGATTAGATCTGTTTAACGTTGCATGTTACATCTGCAAAAGGCATGACAGATGTACGCTGCACAAAACGATACTTGCGCTCGCACACCCTGGCCGTCCTGTAGTGTGAGCCCTGGTGCTCAGAGAAGCAGAGGCGAAGGCAACCTCCAAAACAATTGTAGAAAAAAGGATTCACCGGCACAACAGGTACTTTCAAGTAGGGAAACCCCTTACTCGTTTATTTTGCGGATGCAACGTTTCGAGGCGTAACCCCTTGACAAAGGGGTTACGCCCCGAAAACGTTGCATCCGCAAAATAAACGAGTAAGGGGTTTCCCTACTTGAAAGTACCTGTTGTGCCGGTGAATCCTTTTTTCTACAGATGTACGCTGCAGCAACATCCGACATTCCTATAACTTACCTTAGATTTGGCACATCTGACGTGACGCCTGCACTTTGTTGCATCGCGTAAGGTAAACACAGCAACGTCCATGTAGTTTTACCCTAATGGTTCCAATACAGATTGATACTCTATAAATTAAATCTCATTTTGCAATTTCTATGCCTATTTTTCCCTACACCTTTTATATGTGCGCAAAACCAGTCCTAATCCTACTATTCATTTAAGGTATCTGAAATACATTTGACCATTACCTGAATTAAGTTAAACACACTAATGACCAGAAAAACAGTAATAATCTATAGCAGATGTAGCCCCTGACGCCCACAAGCCTACAAAAATAAATGAGGCAAATTTAGACGTGTTTATACCCATGTATCAGTTTCAAAAATATTTACAATGACAATGTTTAATTCACGGCTGGCAATATCTAGCGATCAAAGCCTGGTACTTTAAGCCCTTATTATCATTAGGATTTTGTCATCAAATAAACTCTTCCCGGTAGGTGGTTAGTGTAATACATCACATCACTGATTCTGTATAACATATAGGAGTAAATTGTTCCACACAAACAGATAATAATTTTCAGCAAAGGTTTAACATGTTTATCTAAAAAGATAATTGTTAGCAGATTAAATTGAAGGAGTTGCCTGTTTATTTTTAATATGATTTCACTGAAAGCATAGGGGATAAATACCGTACATATTTTAAAATCTGCTCAATTTGAGTCTCCAGTTAGGTGCATCATTTGCCAATTTACTCAATGGCACATCTTGCAAAGACTCTATTGCACTTCATAGTTTTGTATTAAGAGGACAGAGGGGCATACTTGACTGCTCGTTTTTTCTGAACTGAAATGTTCCCTAAAATAAACAGCATACATTTATACTAGCACAGGTATGGGATAGACTCCATTTTATGAAAATAATCCAATTTTTTAAAAATAATTTCCTTTTTCTCTGTGATAATAAAACAGTAACTTGTAGTTTATCCAAACTAAGATAAAATTAATCCTTACTGGAAGCAAAACCAGTCTGTTGAGTTCATTTAATGTTAACATGATTTTCTAGTAGACGTAAGGTATGAAGGTCCAAATTACGGAAAGATCTGTTATCCTCCAATCTGAGGCACTATTCAACTGATTGTAATAACACACTTTTTTCCTATGTGACCCTGCTCTCTAGTGCCACTGATGAACTACTGCTGGAAAAAGGATTCCCCTGTATCTACAGACCCACCTCCACAGTGGGTCCTTTAACTGTAGAGAGTGATATTCTGAGAGTGATATTCTGAGACAATTTTAAACTGGTTTTCATTTTTTATTATTTGTGGTTTTTTTAGTTATTCAGATTTTGATTCAGAAGCTCTACAGTTTACAATCCAAGCAATCTGGTTGCTAGGGTCCAAATTACACTAGTAACCATGCAACTGATTTGAATAAGAGACTGAAATATGAATAGGAGAGGGCCCAACTAGAAATACAAGTAGACAAAAAGTAGCAATAACAATAAATGGTGAAGGTGGCAAATATTTAATTTAAAAACTATTAAAAATAAATAAATAATATTATAGGGCCCCTAGTCAAAAAAGTAGCAATAGCAATAAATGTGTATATCTAGCAATAGTAAATATGGGATCAGTGACAGAAGGTGGCAAATATTTAATTTAAAAATAGTGATGGGCGGCGAATCTATCCCGTTTCGCTTAGCAGAAAAATTAGCGAATTTCCAGTGAAATTCATCATCATCATCATTTATTTGTATAGCGCCGACAAGATACGCAGTGCTTTCCTTAGTTATAACAAACAGGGAATAAAAGTGGATAACAATCAAGGATATACAGATACAATAGGATTAGAGGGCCCTACACATTAGAGTTTACAACTAAAGGTTAGGGTACAATTGAGACATTAGGGTTTCAGACACAATTTGTGATTTATGATACAGCAGTGATTGATTATTTAAGGTACATTGAATAAGCTTCTCTAAACAGGAGGGTCTTTAAGGAGCGTTTGAAAGTTTGGAAAGAAGGAGAAAGTCTGACAGCTCGAGGCAGAGAGTTCCAGAGAAAAGCAGAAGCCCGAGAGAAGTCTTGTAGACGAGAATGGGCAGAAGTGATTAGAGGAGAAGCGAGGCGAAGGTCAGAAGCAGAGCGAAGGTTGCGTGTAGGAGTGTATTTGGAGATCAGAGAAGAAATATAGGGAGGGGCTTCATTGTTAAGGGCCTTGAATGTGAGGGTTAGTAATTTGAATTTGATTCTGAAGGAGATTGGGAGCCAGTGAAGGGACATGCATATGGGAGCAGCGGATGCTGAGCGGTTAGATAGATGAATAAGTCTAGCAGCAGCATTTAGAACAGATTGGAGTAGTGAAAGTCGACTTGTTGGAATTCCTGCAAGGAGTAGGTTGCAGTAATCAAGTCGGGAGATGATAAGAGAATGAATAAGTGTTTTGGTTGATTCTGAGCTGAGATATGATCGTATCCGGGCAATGTTGCGTAGTTGAATACGACAGGATTTTGCAAGTGTTTGAATATGTGGTGAAAAAGACAGATGTGAGTCTAGTATAACTCCTAGGCAGCGTGCCTGTGAGGTGGAATGAAATGTAGTGTTGTTTACTGTGAGTGAAATCTGAGGGACAGGGGAAGATCTTGGAGGAAAAATAATGAGTTCAGTTTTTGAAAGGTTCAGTTTCAGGTGGCGCTGTGACATCCAGGAGGAGACAGCAGAGAGACAGTCTGTAACTTGGGAAAGGACAGAAGGAGAGAGGTCAGGAGTGGACAAGTAGAGTTGGGTGTCATCAGCATAGAGGTGATACTGAAGTCCAAATGACTGAATAAGTTTTCCTAGTGAAGTAGTGTAGAGCGAGAACAGCAGAGGTCCTAGAACAGAGCCTTGAGGAACTCCGACAGAGAGAGGGAACGTAGTAGAAGTAGAGTTAGAGAAGGCAACTTGGAAGGAACGGTCAGAGAGATAAGATGTAAACCATGAAAGAGCAGTGTCACGAATGCCAGCGGAGTATAGAATGTCGAGGAGGAGTGGGTGGTCAACTGTGTCAAAGGCTGCAGAGAGATCTAGAAGGATGAGTATGGAATAGTGACCTTTAGACTTTGCCAGTAGAAGATCATTGGTTACTTTAGTGAGTGCAGTTTCAGTTGAGTGTGTTGGGCGGAAGCCAGATTGCAGGGGATCAAGAAGGGAGTTGTCAGTAAGATGCTGGATCAGGCGTTTGTAAACAAGCCTTTCCAGTAATTTGGATGTGAACGGAAGAAGGGAAACCGGACGATAGTTAGCGGGAGAGCTGGGATCAAGGGAAGGTTTTTTGAGGATAGGAGTGATTAGTGCTTGTTTGTACGAGGATGGGAATGTACCAGTGGAGAGTGAAAGGTTGAATAGGTGGGTAAGTGCAGGAGAGAGTGTATCAGAGATTGGATAGAGGAGGCGAGAGGGTATGGGGTCTAGGGAGCAGGTTGTGGGTTTTGAGCAGGCTAGAAGTTTGCCGACTTCATCTAGTGTTGCGGGGGCGAAGGAGTGTAAGGTGGATGTGAGTGGACTGCAATTTAGTCTGAGATTGTTGTCGGACGGTATGCTCAGTCTAATGAGATCTATTTTTTCATTAAAGAAATGAGCAAGATCTTGGGCAGTTACATTAATCGGTGGAGGGGGTGGAGGGGGGCATAGAAGTGAGTTAAATGTGGCAAACAGTCGCTGTGGTTGAGAGGACAGAGTGGAGATTAAAGAAGAAAAGTACTGTTCTTTAGCTATTGATAGAGCTCGATTGTAGCAGGAGAGCATGAATTTTGTGAATTGGCGAAAAATTAACTAAACGAGTCGCGGCACGGTTTTGACGCGCGACGCATCGATTTCAACGCGTGTTGCGTAATTTTTGGCACGACTCTTTTTTTTAAACACAAGCAAATTTTCGGCAAGCGAATTTTCGCTGGCTGGCGAATTTATTTGCCGGCGGCAAATTGCGGGAATTCGCCGTGAATTCACGCCTTCCGAATAAATTCGCCCATCACTATTAAAAATAAATAAATAATATTATAGGGCCCGTTTATATATATATATATATATATATTTTTTTTTTTTTTTTTCCCCCTCTTCTTGACTCTTCCCTCAACTACATTAATGTTTAGGATTTCTATCATTCATATGGTTATGTTACACATGTAATATGCAAATGCCAGTTCAGCAAAAATGTAAGCAAACACAAATTACTGGTTCAAATTAAAACATCTGTAATGTGTTTTATTGTGAAAAATCAATAAAAAAATAAGTTACAATAAATAAACAAATAAATAAATAAATAATGAAGATCAATTGAAAAGTTGCTTAGAATTGCCCATTCGGTAACATATTAAAAGTTATCTTAAAGGTGAACCACCCCATGGTTTGTAAATGAGCCCTTAAATATGCATATGGTGCCTTACCAAATGGGTCGTACCAAATCCCAGACAGACAGTTTAATGGCACATTATAGAAATTCAAGGGCATTTTCTCATCTTTGCTGAACCAGATTTAAAATTCACAGCTTAAGGTCGAAACTGGTGTTGGGCGTTTTAATAAATTCATTTAATTTTTTTTTAAATTGGGTGTGCTATCCATTACTTTAATTACCTTTAAACTTCACAGCAGCAGATGAAGGCTGTGTATTTGTATATGTCCCATGTATCTACTTACCTAATTTACATATTTCTATTATTGGCCCCTAGGCTTATGGCTTCCAGCCACACTTTAACATAGAGTCTGGTTAGGGGCAGATCTTTCTCTGTGGCTTGCATCTGTTGAACCAGGTGAATGCTACAACTGAGCCTGGGTTCAACAAGGCCCCAGAAAAGCTGTGCTGCCTTAGACAGACATGCAACTCTAGTGAAAAGGGAGCAGGCACCCTGAGAATGTGGCTTAGCCAGTGAGTATCTCCAGTTAACTCACGTCATAGCACTTCCTAGGAAAGTGAGACAGAGAGGTTAAATATAACAGACAGCCTGTGCTCCAACAATGATTGTTGTAGTGAGTAGCTCTCCCTTAGGCTCAGAGTTTCCTTAAAGTGGACCTATCACCTATATTTAAAAAAATGTATGATCAAAGTCCTTTGCAAATTAAACATCTAACCAATTATAACATCCATGCCTGTTATAAAAGTTTTTAAATATCTGAGCTGTCAAATATGACCTGCCTCACCTATATACCTGAGGAATAGAGGTGGAGCAGTCAGTGACTTTCACTTTCCATTCAGCAATTCCTAGATGTCATTGGACTCCTCACATCCCCCTGCCTTCTTCACTCTCTGTAACTGTGTAGAGGACTATGCATGGGCATTAGGTCCCCCATTCTGGCGAATACACAAGATTTTGGGGTGATACATAATTTGTCTTAATAACATACTACCACAAAAGTGTTCCTGTCTGCTTGCTGTAAAAGTGTAATCCAACATTTAAATAATAAATATGGTGTAAGTAAAATTGATTTTGCTTAACTAACATAATAGAAAAGAATTTGGAATTATCTGTTAAGGTGACAGATCCCCTTTAAGGTGGTGGGACCGCAGTTTGAAGAGGGATTCAAGCATAGTCTTCTCCCTGATCCATTTCACAGTATGGGATCTGGACCATGATGGGGCATTCCAACCTAGCTGCTTCCACATGGTGTCACATTGTGCAGCATTAGATTGACTGCCCTGGCATTGTACTAATTTGTCTACCTTGCCTCTGTGGATTTGTGACTATTGCACCAGCAGCTCATGTGTGGGTAAATAAACTTGTGCTGTTTGTTTGCTGCAAAAACCTCCTGATGTCCGTATTACTTTATTTTAAAGGAATTGTTCAGTATAAAGAAAAACTGGAAAATAGATAGGCTGTGCAAAATAATAAAATGTTTCTAATATAGTTAGCCCAAACTGTAATGTATAAAGACTGGAGTGAGTGGATGTTTAACATAACAGAACACTACATCCAGCTTTGCCACTCTCTTGGGATTTCAATTGTTCGGTTACCAGGCATTAACCAATCAGTGACTTAAGGGGGGCCACATGGGCCATAACTTTGCTTTTGAGCTGAATGCTGAGGATCAATTGCAAATTCATTGAACAGTTATGTCCCCCCTTAAAGAAGCTGATTAACTCAGAGTTAAAGAGCTGAAAAGCAGGAACTGGGTTCTGTTCTGTTTAGTGATGTGTGAGTTTACCCACAGGTCGGGCGGGTTTGGGCCAACTAATGGACCATATCTTCAGGTCACAGGTCTAGCCTCTCCTGCTCTCCCCGCCTGCAACCTAGCACTGCTGGCTTCCGGTGCCTAGATTTATAGATTTGAGCCTGCCCCCACCCGTTTTGTGACATCACAACGGGGCAGGCGCGGGTCTAAAATAGCATACTTCCCAACTGTAACATTTTTAGAGGGACAATCCCTCTTTTGACTTTGCAGTCCCTATTTTGGACTGGAAGTCCCATTTTTCTCTGCACTGAACAGCCATAAAAAGAAACAAAGTTTCTAACTTCATTGACTTTTGGCAGAGAGCCCAGAACAGCCACAGCAGAAGCCAAGATACTTTTGTAACAATTTCTATATAAGCAATTAAGTAATTGTAACAATATAAGATAAAGGTAGGCTCACAGCTTAAAGGGCAATTCACCTTCATTAGCAAAACTGTAATAACTGAAAAAAAACACAGAAATATGTTCAAACTTTCATAACCTGCCAATTTTTTTTAAATTAACTTGGTAATTAGGGGTGTGGCCAAAAAATTGCCGCAACAACTTTTTTGTCCATCTATTTATTTCCAAAATTTTGGGAGGTATGAAATAGGGCAACAAAAGTGGGGTGTGTTGGATGCGGTTTTGGCTGGTTTGGAGTTAAAGGGCCAGTAACATCAAAAAATAAAATTGTTTTAAAGTAATAAAAATATAATGCAGTGTTGCCCTGCACTGGTAAAACAGAAGCACTACTATTGTTTATATAAATAAGCTGCTGTGTAGCCATGGGGGCAGCCATTCATAGGAGAAAAGGCTCAAGTTACAAAGCAGATAGCAGATAAGCTCTGTAGAACATAATTTTATCTGTTATCCATTACTTAGCCTGTGCTATATAGCCGTTTTTCAATTTCTGCGATTGCTACACAGCAGCTTGTTTATATGAAGTATAGTAGTGTTTATGAAGCGAACAGATCAGTTTTAACCGCAGGACAACACTACATGATATTTTCTTTACTTTAAAACACTTTAATTTTTTGGTGTTACTGTTCCTTTAAGGTCGGGTGCGGGTCAATAATTTCTCAACCCACACATGGGGAGATGCTGTGTTAGATATTCAGTCACTCCAGCCTTTATACGTACATTATTGGCTTACTAACTATATTAGAAACATACAAATCTTTGGGTATATGGGCAGGCACTATTCCGGATCAAGCAAATAGTCCAATCCAGGAGCCAATATTTAAATAGTACAAAAAAGTCTTTATTTTAAATCATGTATAAAAAACAAAAGCCTGACACATTTCATGTCCCTCAAGGACACTTAATCATCGGCTAAATTGTTACTGACATAAACACAATATTTAAAGAACAAGGAGCCAATGGTAGAAGTTGCAGGCGGATTCAAAGTTAATTGACAAATTTCTATAGGTTCGCTCCCATAGTGACTCATTATTAGAATGCATACTAGAGCTAAATAATGTTTAAAACACAAATAAATGCTTTGAAAAGGATCAAATATGTTATACATGAATGTATAATTTACCAGTATGAATAATTAATATAAATTGAAATACAAAAATGCTTTTACATAGCATGTACAAAAATACAAGTATACAAATAAAGCAAGAGATATCAAACTCATAATTTAACCCATAACCCCATTAGGTTTCAATTATGAGTTTGATATCTCTTACTTTATCTAACACAAAAAAACCTTTTCTGATATGTGTATACTTGTATTTTGTACATGCTATGTAAAAGCATTTTTGTATTTCAATTTATATTTATTATTCATATTGGTAAATTATACATTCATATATATAACATTAATGATCATTTTTAAAGCATTTATTTGTGTTTTAAACATCATGATGTATAGCAAAAACACCTGTCTCAAATGTTTAATGCATTCAAGAATAAGCTTCTACAAGTTGGCTGGTATTAAAAAATAATAATAATAATAATAATAATAATGAAGTAAACCATTGCCCACTAGTACTGGTATCAATGACAAATTATCTCTGAAGACAAGGAAACGAAAGCACTTTATTTGAACTGATTAGCGCAAATAATATTAACTGTCATTTATATAATTACTCTCATAATTCTTTTGTGTGCAAATAAAGAAATGCAGCTCGTTCAATGCATCAAAGATTAAATCTGTTATAAAAAGCCACAGGATTTGAAAGTTATGGAGCAGATGGCAAAACATCAAATGTGAGGCACTTGCTTGCCAGCAGACATGAAGCTTCCATAATGAGCAAAAGCAGCAGCAGTCATAATACCATTTTCTTCCATCTGCAGGAATGAGCCTAGCTTCTCCCTCTTATAATTCATTCCCGTGCCTTTATATTACATATTTATACTGCTTTCCATGAAATGGAATAACAGCTTGCCTCTCCGGCTCGAGCAATCGCATGCAGTTTGATCAACTAAAGATGTGTCTTGACTTGGCTCTTCTTAACATAAGCAAAGCGGGAGTTATAACATTTCCATTTTAATGATGACACACATATAAATGGAGTTATTTTATAGCTTCATCTTGTTATAACAAGCTTACTTTAAACTACATTGTTGATGTATCCTGAGGACTGATTGAAGCGCTTCTCTGTTGAAAAGCATAGCATTTCCTCCAGAAGAGATAAAAGGTAATTGCCTTGGTAGTTTAAATAAGAAACTGTTGGGTTAATGTTTGGGACAACATTTTTTAATGAGACAACAAGATATACATTAAACGAGAAAGTCACCTTTGCATTAACCTTTACTGTGATGTAGACAACAGTATTTTAAGACAATTTGCAATTAGTCACAAACATATATAAGAATTACAATAACATTGAGCCGTCAAGGTTATTCTGATTTTGGTTGCCTGGGTCAGTGACCACCAACAACCAGATAGCATTTGCAGCTATAGGTTGGAAACAGAACAGAATAGAAATGCACATTAAAATAAACAATGGACTTTAATATAAAGATGGACATGGCCTTTTACTAAAAACAAAAAGGAGGATGATGTGAAATACCCAGGCAAATAGAGAGGGTCAAATCAAGACTGTGATACTAAAGACAGTAAAAGTTAGGAGCAAGACATATAAGTATTTCAATAACACCTTAAGGTTGTGCTTGCCAGAATCTTCTCATATTATTGCATTTCTAGATATGTTTTGACACTAGAAAGCACAAGAGTCTATCCCTGCTAGGTTCTGTTTTCCTATGGATTATTTTGCAAACTACATTCAGCAGACTGAGCCCCCAAGCTCCTAAATCTCCTTTTGGCAAGGGGAACCCTGAAGCTACTGGCATGTCTACAGTGGCATTTAATAGCTTAGGCTAGATTTGTGAATTGATGACCCCTACTAGTAGTCTTCTGATGCTCTGGACCACATTTTGTTAGTTCACAAAACATGGCTGCTAAAGAGAAACCTGGAATTAAAGGAAAACCACCCATATACAGAGAAAAGCCCAGATTTTCCCCTTGAATATAATATAATCTATTTTTTAACATTTGGAGTCCCTAAGAATATCTGAGGAGAACATAAAATCATTTAAATTATTTGTCAATACATTTGCTCTTTTACAGAAACATGATCAGTTATTTATGCAAAATTACTAATAAATATTAAGCCTTAAATATGCACATTCCTTCCAGATTGCAAGTCTTGCAAATGATGATTTTAAGCCATGGTTTCATGCTGCCTAACAATTAACTTCTAATGGATCTCTAACAATTCAAAGGCATGAATACATATAATTTAGCTCATGCTAATGTGATTGTTCTTTGGAGAGTTATAATATCCAATGAATGTAATTAACCAGGCAGCTCTCGATTAATATTTACACAAATCCATCATACCATGCATGCCCACGTTAGCAATTAAAAACATATTTTAAAAATGTAGAGAGCTTATTAAAGATAAATATGAGAAAATTAATTTGCACTGAAGAAACATTAAAGCAATACTGACATGTCCCATTGTGTTTAAGAAACGTCAGCAACACATTAAAATATTCCCACTGGTTACTTTAAAATAAGTAAAATTCTAATTCTTGCTGGACCAACTGGGCTTAGGCAGTCCCTGGTGCACCACTTACTGTAACTGGTATCTCTAGTTGAGTCTTTGATCACAGCTAGAAAGAAGTGTCAAGTCCTACACAGGCAGGTACAAGAATGTTGAGGTCAAGGGAATGGATTTGAACACGAGCAGCATTTATTTAAAAGTGATGAGGTTTTAGTACTTTAAAACTCAGTGTGATTGGAGCTTTCCTTCATTTTGCCAAGAAGAGGGTTGTGTTTTAAAGGGCCAGTAACATCAAAACATGAAATTGTTTTAAAGTAATAAAATATAATGCAGTGTTGCCCTGCACTGGTAAAACTGCAGTGGTTGCTTCAGAAACACTATTATTGTTTATATAAATAAGCTGCTGTGTAGCCATGGGGGCAGCCATTCAAAGGAGAAAAGGCACAAGTTACACAGCAGATAGCAGATAAGCTCTGTAGAACACAATGTTATCTGTTATCCATTACTTATCCTGTGCCATATAGCCGTTTTTTAATTTCCGCCATTGCTACACAGCAGTTTGTTTATATGAACTATAGTAGTGTTTCTGATGCAAACAGATCAGTTTTAACAGCGCAGGGCAACACTACATGATATTTTCTTTACTTTAAAACACTTTCACCCTAACTAATAAAAAAGAGAAAAAAAGGGGCGATGGCATCCAACAAACACTGACCTCACCATCTGATTCACATTTAAGGTCCCATTTACAGATGCTGGCAGGGTCAGACAGGAGTGTGTAAGGTCCACCAGTACTGCTGCTTCATGGGCCCCTAACCACCCTCTGGGGTCACTGCCACCCACCTAATCACTTGCCAGCAGCCATCTCTCCTCCCACATGTACTGTTCACTTACTTTTTTGTGTGACAAGGGATGAAAGTAGGGCAGCGGGGAGCAACAATTGAGGGCAGGAGGGGATTGGCTCTGGGTCAGCGAAGGCCCATGTGAGCTGGAACCTAGCGAGTTTTTTCCCGGCATCCCATTGGTTCAGTAAAACCTGGATGTTGGGGCAGAGAGCACAGTTACAAAAATGACCAATGGATACCTCTTTAAGAAAACAAGAGGGCTTGGGCAGTCCTTGGTGCACCACATACTGTATCTCTAGTTGAGTCTTTGATCACAGTTAAAAAGAAGTGTAAAGCTGAAGTCCGACACAGACAGGTAGAAGACTGTTGAGGTCAGGGGAATGGATTTGAGCAAAAGCAGCATTTATTTAAAAGTGCTTTAAAACACAGTGTGATTGGAGCTTTCCTTCATTTTGCCAAGAAGAAGGTTGTGAATTAACTAACCTCCTTGGTAATTAATAAAAAGAGAGAAAAAAAGGGGTGATGGCATCCAACAAACACTGACCTCACCATCTGATTCCCCTTTAAGATCCCATTTACAGATGCTGGCAGGGTCGGACAGGAGTGTGTAAGGACTAACGGTACTGCTACCTCAGGGGCCCCTTACCCCCCCATCTGGGGTCCCTTCCACCCACCTAATCACCCGCCACCAGTCATTCCCCCCCACCCCCGGGCTGCACCGTACACTTAATTTTTCTGTGCTAGGGGAGGGAAGGAGGGGAGCAACGATGAGGGGCAGGAGGGGATTGGCTCTGGGTCAGCTGGGGCTCATGAGAGCTGGGGCCCACTGAGTTTTTTCTCAGCATCCCGTTGGTCCAGTAGAACATGGATGTTGGGCCACAGAGCACAGTTACACAATTGACCAATGGATACCTTTTTAAGAAAACAAGAATAATGCTAAAGCACTGGTATACATATTATAATTTTCACGAATGTCTGTAACATTTACAGTGTATATCCTGTATTTACATTTTTTTGTTTAAGAAAACTCATTTGCTCATCTTCTAATGCAGCGGTCCCCAACCATATTTGCAGGGACCAGGGGGTGTCAACTGCACACGCCGCTCAAATTCAGGAGAGCCAGCATCAAATTTCATGTGCCCTGTGTCAATTTCGGGCAAGCCAGTGTCAAATTCGTTTTTTTTGCATCAAATTCGGCGCGTCCATGTCCAATTCAGTGCTTCCACATCAAATTTGGTGTGTCCGTGTCAAATGTAGACTTGGCTCAGAGGCCCAGTTAAGGTATGGCAGCGGCCTGGTAGTGGGCCATGGCCTGGTGGTTGGGGACCCCTGTTCTAATGTATCAATCTAGCTGCTAAAATGGAAGCAGTATTTTAAAAAAAAAATTTATGTGTTGTTCTCAATAAATTAGGCTCCATTTACTTAAATTTACATTACAAATACTCCTTTTCATAGTAAGTTTACATTTTAGAAATTAAGAACATGGGTAATTGTGTAAGCACTTAAATTCCATCACATGCTTTTTCGTTTTTCTCTAAGTCACCTCTGCTGTTTATATGCATCTGCATTTTAAAGTTTTAACAGCCGGAGCTTGCAATAGAATGCTTGAGAGAAAGTGGCATTGGGGCTTTATGCTCAGTTTCAGTGGAATGCAGTTATGTCGGCTCCCACAGAGAATTTAAAGCACCGCTATAGAACTTCCTGAAATGAAAGACAGGATGCTAAGGATTTTATTGAAAACAAATTGTTTGTATAATCCCTCCCTTAACAATCGGAAAATGCTGACAATGTCATGTTCCCAGCATTTGCATCGCAGACAGGGTGATAATTTATTTGGAGAACTATGAACGAGCATTTTCAATTGGCTTTTATAAATCCAGCTACAAAACATATGTTTAGACATGAAACATGCCTTGTGGTTAAATCTCAGAGGTAGGCAAAGGCTCAAATAAAAAAGAATGTGAATAATGCGAGCCGTTCGCTAGTGAAATAAAGGCGGGATCACTACAAATAATATTAAAACAGTCAATATCGCCAATGCATTGAAAACAAAAGTGTTTGATGCTTCTTACTTCAAACTACTAAGCCATGTGCGTGATAAGTAGCAAATACTGGTAAACATGACATATATAGACAAATACATCTTTTTAAAGAGCAAATAAATCCATAAAGTGAAAACACTTTGTTTGCATTTGACAGTTTTGCTATTCTAGAGATTGGAGTGTCAGTGACCCCATGTCCTGCTACTGCTATATAGTGACTATAGTAAAATAATGATTACAGCTGATTTTAAGACAATCTTTAGTTCCCTAAGACCAGCAAATAAACTATTAGTCCTTTTTCATATAAGAAAAGTTTTCAAACTATACGGGGAATGTAATAAAATTCGGTAATGGAAAAATTATTCGCAATGCGAAAAGTCTTTACAGAAATTAATATAGCTTTTGCGAACCCAGAAACTGTTGAGCGACCACCGACAGTGGAAGAATTTCGTAGCTTGCGCTAATGCGTAATAAAACTTCTTACTGAAAAAAATATGTTTGCTGCAAAAGATTAAGGCACCTTCAAGCACTTCTTAAAGTGCACAATTAAAATTCGCAATGCGCAATTAAATTTTCAGTGCAATAACAGTTTAATGAACAATGTTACATTGTGAGATGTGAATTTTTATTCTTATTGATGCGAATTGTTTTTCTCTTTACAACTTTTATTACATTGCCACCATAGAGTCATAGGGGCAAATTCACTAAAGCTCGAAAATGTGCTAGCGACAGCTTCGCCGGCGTTTCTCACTCTTCGCCAGGTGAATTTTCGGCAGCACTGAGCAAATTCACTAACATGCGAATTTTGCACAGGATGGTGAACGGTAGCGAAGTAGCGATACCGTTACTTCACCAGGCAAAGCGCATTTATGCTAGCGATGCCTAATTTGCATATGTCGCAAAGTTGAAAGTATAATAGAGGTGTATGTTACAGCCACTACATTCCACTACACAAGCCCAGGAAACCTTTAATAAATTAAATAAAGTTGTCCTATTGTCCTACATGTGCCCCCTGTATATTTGAGTTGCCATATGTTAGGAAATGTAGGGGGGAAAAAGGCTAACCCCAACAAAAAAAATTTTGCTATTTTTTCACTCCTACAAAAGGTAAAAGACGCCAGCGTTTTTGGGACTTAGAAAAAATGTCCAGTTTTTTTTTTCAAACTCCTATCTATTGTATTGAACTTCGCCAGTTCTGACTTGGCGAAGTAACGTCTAGCATATGAGGTAATGTTCAGAAAAATGTTCATCTTAGTGAATTAGCGTAGTTACGTTCCTTCGTCAGTGCGCAACTTTGCGAAGTTGCACAACTCTATCTACTTCACTAGCGAATTTTCGCCAGGGACACTGTTAGTGGATCGGCGAAGTTGCGAATTGACGTCACACTGACGAATTAGCGCTAGCGTTAGACACTTCGCACTTTAGTGAATATGCACCATAAAGAGCAGTGCCGGTCTTAAGCACAATGGACCAATTTGGTCCAATTGGGGGGGGTCAGGAATGTACCTTCTTTGCCTTTTACCCCTAGTCTGGCCCCTGTCTCCACTCCCCTTACTCATGCTTGTCTGCAGAGAGCGAGACTGTCCACATCTATGTTTGCTCTCATTCTCGCAGTGCACACTGGTTTGTTTGTGCCCGTCATGTGCAGAGAGGCGATGTGACCTACAGGTTTGTCTAGGGCACCCGCATGGCCTGTCCTGGCACTGTCTGCTCTAAACCCCGACAGGTGCTAGAATGGCAGCTACCAGTGGTACATAGTATCTTATTTAGATAAACTATATAGTAGTTTCTGAAGCAAACACAACTATGTATTATATTTAAACGGTGTTAATGGCAAAACAAGAGATCAGGGCAGGCTTCAGAGAACTGATGATCCACGGTAAAAGGTCAGGGCAGTTTGGCAGCAACAACAAGAATAAGAGAAAGGCTAGGGGTCTGAACCAGTTAACTGAGGAAAAGGGAAAAAACTAATAGGAACTTTACTCCTAAAATAAGTCAACCCCAAGATTCCATAATCTGAACTGTATTAATTTGGAGAAAGTATAGACAACCCTGTTGTATTCAAAAGTAAAAGGAGAAAGATAAATGTTCAATAATTCTACAAAGTAAATCCCACAGACGTTTGCAACCATGAACTGTAAAATACCTTTTCCCTTTGTGGTAGAGTTGAACATTTACTGGCAATAATAGTCCCAGCCCAATCTGTCCAATTGAAAAATTTCCTAACTACTAATTCAACTACAATTAGGTGCTTAAAGTCATCAACATAAGGAATAACTAGGGCCCAAATCTTAAAGTGCTAGTGCACTATTTTGTGTTAGCCAATTCATTAAATATAATTCACTTTTGTCCCTTCTAGATTAGTGGGATCAAGATGACGTCCTCATTCATCAAATCTTAATGATAAAACGCCAGTGCTGTTAAATTAATTTCACTATAAAAGTAGTGCCAATAACCAAAATAGATTTTAAAAGACACAGAGCTTCCATTACTTAAGTTGATGCTTTCAAAATCATTTATATTTTAAAATAATAATGGTATGAAAACTGAAAATTGATAGAGGGAGATGTTCATAGTTACAATTTTTACCTTGCCTAATGTTTGTGTAGAGACTATATAACCTACATGGCTGCAAAACCCAAGGACCATAGAGAGAAAACAGATTCAGAGAAAGAAATCAAGGGAAATATGTAAAATCAATTAAATGTTATGATAATTTAACAAAAGCTTACCCAAAACAGATACCTCATTCTTTGCACTTGCTATAAAAAAAAACTGAGTTTTGTCTCCACAATTGCCCTGGGGTCAGAACCAGATGAAGAGTTCCAGTATCAGGAGAGTGAAGCAACATACTCACAAACAGAAGCTGGGGCCTTAAGGGCTAGATCAAAGGAAAAGGCTTCAAAGGGATCCAGAACAGGATGAAGAAGAGGCAAGCTTAATAGCTTCTCAAATGAGGAATTACCTGCAACTGCAAAAAAAGGCAGGGAGAGGGAAAGAAACCCACAAAGCCTCTTCTGGCTCAGACAGTAGTAGTACAAGTCTGCTATTACGGTTCTTGGTTCTAGATACAGTATGTTTGTTTCATATAAGCGATCATGCATTCTGGAATACCCTTGAGTCTCACAATGATGTCTCATTTACTTATGTAAGGAGGAATCACCAACATTCACTGACCCATGAGTCCAAATATTGTTAATGTGTGGATGGTCTAAATTTCCATGATAAAGATCTGTAATTTAACCATTATCTGTTGTATCTGTGATATTCATTTAGCAAGTAGAACCACCTAGTGACATTCCTCCAGATCCCACTAGGTGGGGGCTCCATGATAATTCATACCAGGTACCAAGTCTCTTAACAAAGCACAGGGAGATACTGGGGGTTCTCCTGTGTTAGCAGCTGAGCATCAAACGGAAGGTACCCTGAAGAATTATAAAGTCAGAAGATATAAAAGGCCAGGTCAGCCATTGCATTACGTTTCTGCCATATATTGCACAATGCATCAGCCAGGGATTCTGAGCTTTAAAAAAAAGAATGCATGGAGGGCAATGCTGGGATTGGATCAGGAAAACACTTAAGTGACCAAATGTGTGGGATCCCCCGTTAGATTGCCAATACCGGATTAGCTAAAAAAGGTGCAGGAGTCACAGGTATACAGTAAATGCATACATTTTTACTTTTATATCAGCTTTTTTACTGTTGCTATTCAAGTTATTATTGGGGTTATTTATTAAAGGTGGAGCGTTAGAGTTTTTGTATACCTCAAATGGACTCGAAACTTGAATGGTATCTTATTTAAGAAAAACTCGAATGGCAAAAACCAGATTCTGTGAATCAATTAAGTGATCGCCAAAAACCTCAAATCACTCAAATCATTTCAGTTTTTGAGGAAAACTCTCAGAAAAAAACTCAAGCTCAAAAACACAAACATCAAACAGGCTGTTAACATCCTCAAATGGTTCAAGGCAATGCCCGAGGCTGCATGGATCCTGCGCCAGCTGCTTTGGCTCATGACGTCCCCCTGTGGCTGCAGGGTCCAAGCGCTGTCCACAGTGCTCCTAAGGATGCGGCTGGTTGGCATGCCATCCCTAAAATTTCATCTCGCCACAAATCTGGGCATGGTACAAGGGACCTCTACCATTGACTCCTACATGACCTCATCAGGTTTTAGATGGTGTATTTTTGGATTCAAGATATTTCCAGGGCTAGGCTATAATAAATGTAGAAAATTCTGAGTTTTGACTAAAAAATGCAACTCGATTTTCGTGGGAAAACTTCAATAAATCTGCCCTAAAAGCCCCACATTAAACAATTTCATTGCCCTACCTAAGGTTAGAAACTCAGGCATTAATTGGGTATTAATCAGAAAATGGAAAATGATTCATTTGTTATCTATAATGTCTAAAAATTAATTCCCTTTCCCCCGGGGACTTATATTAATATTTTCCTGGTGGGATAAGGATTGCATATACACTGAATGACACAATTACCCTGTGCTTGTACTATTTCACAGGGGAATCAATTCCAGGGGGTTGTTTATCAAAAGATTGAGTTGTGTTTTAAAAAAAATAAATTAGAGTTTTCAAGGGTAGTATCAGTAAAAACTAAATTTTTTCTGGATTAAAAAAACATTTATTATGCCCTGAAGCTGCAAAAAGCTTGAATCTGAAAATACTCCAACTAAAACCTGTCAAGGTCATGTAGAAGCCAATGACAGAGGTCTCTTGAACCATTTGAAGATGTTTTTGCCTTCATGATTGGGGGGGGGGGTTGGTGGTTTGTGCTAAAAAAAAATCAATAAATTCGAGCTATTCAAGTTTTTTTCCTGATAACTTCATCAATTCGATTATTTGAGTTTTTCCCCCTGATTGCTTTCGTTCAAGTTTTTTGCATTCAAGTTTTTCCATAAATAAGCAAACATTCAAACATTTTGAGTTTATTTGAGGTAGAAAAAAACTTACAAACTCAACCTTTGATAATTAACCCCCTTAATGTTATTGTCTTGCATGTGATTAACCTTTTCAGTTCTTCAGTCTTTAACTTTATTTTTCTTAATCTGTATTACAAGTTTCTACGCTCATGTACATCACGTTGCAATCTTATAAATGCTGCTTGTACAGTATGTTAAATTTTGGTGCTGCCTCTGATGAAAGCACATCACATACATAAGTTTCCTGAAGAGATGATTGATTTACAGATACAGTAGACAGTGAGTCATGTATATTACTATTAACTATACATATTATTTCATAACTTTACAGCTGCCAGCAGATAGTATATATCATTTTTTGCGAGTTATTTATTAAGGTTTGATTTGTGTTTTCACTATATGAAGTTGTTAATAGCCTTCATGATGTTTGAAAACTCGATTAATTTGAGTTCTTGGGTGTTTTTGTTCGCTTATTCGAGTTTTTTCCATTCAAGTTTTTCTTAAATAAGAAAACGTTTGAGTTTTGAGTTCATTTCAGGTATAAAAAAACATTCAACCTTTGATAGATCACCCCTAATTGATCTATTAAAGAATTGGAACATAGATATCAGCAAATATTGCCCTTTAACATCTCTTGCCATTTTGAGTCACCATTTTGAAATGTGAAATTGAATTTGCTTTAATGCATTGGATGCAATTACAGTAAACACAACTCTGTACTCATCTGCATGAATTGTGGGCAAAACACATACCCATTCACATCCGAAATTTGCATTTTGCTCACAGCACTTCTGGTCAGACATGAGCCATTTAATTAATACTGCTCAGACTGAGGCATCATGAGCTACATGACTGTACTTTGGTTTGTTTACAACTCTAAAAAATTATTGGAAAGTTCTATTTAGGGCACTTCAAGGCAAATAGGACTATCATTTATGTATTAAGAGCTTGCCTGCTTTGATGACTAGGCTGTTTGTTTGTTTGTTTTTTCTAAGACCTGAAGACATTTCGGTCTGTATATTTTAAAACTGTTAGATGTATTAGTGATATGGAGTTTGCTTTGTGATTGTTTCTAAAAAGTTCAAATGGAATCCCCAATATAAAAATTCTGCATTTGCCTGTGAGGATCCCACTAGCTACAAAGATTTTTAGCTTAGTTTTCTCCCAGCGTGTTCAGTATCAAGGAGTGAAAAGAAAGAATAATGTTTTTCAAGTCACCATATAAAGATTTTATGCTTTTTTGTGACTGGAATGCAGACTAGCTAGGCCAGCCTTGGCCGTACACCTGTATTTGTGCCATTTATCACTGACAGATTGCTCAGACTATACAGGATCAACACATTCTTACCTTGTTTTCCTCTTTCTTTAAGTCACTTTGTATTGCATGCCCTTTTTGACACTCAAAGCAAATTCTTCATTTTATTCAAGTGTCTGTCATGTTTTCAACACCTCAGAAACTAAATGCTTGCTCTGTATAGAGAGTTCACGGGTGAATTTTTTTCCGCCTGATTTTGCAACAGCAAATGTTCTAACACTCTAAACCTGGATCAGACTAAAATAAAAATATTTTATCCAAGTGGATCAAAAAAGTAACAAAAGGCTTACAAATATAGAAAGAAGAAAATAGATGTCCTGTCCTCTTTTCTGGAAGCTTCATTTCTAATGATGACATGCTATAATTTATATGTTTTGAATTATTTCTGTTCCTGCTTCTTTTATCTTCATACATTTGTTTGACAACATATTTAGAATTACTGATCAACCTTGGAACATTGTTTATGCTTTAGGGCAAAATAGCTACAACTCAAATGAAAGCAATCTCCATTGGTCACTTCTTATTGGAAACAAACTGCAATTCATGTGTTTTCTTTTTAGCAACAGCTGGAGGCAGAGGTCTTCTCCTGGTACTACCCTTTAGAGACAGGGAGAGCAGACTGCTGGTACTTTGATTGAGATTATAAACAAATATCATGTGCCATTGTTTTTAGAGCAAACAACAACAATGAGCATGTTAAACCACAACTCACGTATCAAACTCACTTAAGGCAAATGTTTTTTAAAAGGCCATGAAATGGAAATACCTGAAAAAACATGTCACCATTTCTAAAAAAAAATTAAAATATTTTTATTTGAAAATAGAGTTAGAGATATTTTGAGGGAAGTTCATGAATATAAATTATGTTACACAGTTAAAGTGGGCTGAAAAAAGACAAAGTCCATCAAATTCAAACCAGCCAAATAAAACCCAGCATCTATACATACACCCCTCCATTTCTTATGTTTATGGAGATTCTCATTCATCCAGGTCATGGTATATCTGTAGAAATAAGTCAAATCAACTGGACTTGCTGTGTTTTTTCCTTGAAGATTTTCCACCACTCATCCTACTAGCTTTCTCAATTCAGAATAAATAGGACCTTTCTTCATAATATATGCTCTGGATTTTTGCTCCAATCAGCATATTCTGTTTATCATAATCCACAATGATGTCATGAAGTTAGGTGTTGATTGTATTAGCAAGATTGGAACTTCGAGGTGTTATGTAATGTGTTATATAATGTAATGTAAACTCCTGACATTACTGTTCTACCAGGAGTTAGTCGGTGATAGACTCCACGACCCAATATGTTATGGAGGATATGTAATAAAAGTCACCAAGTTTGTCCAGGAGCAGTAACCCATAGCAACCAATCAGCAGGTAGCATTAACTGATCACCTGTTTAAAAGCAAACATCCCATTGGTTGCTATGGTTTACTGCTCTTGGGCAAACTTAGTGCCTTTTAATAAATACTGTATGGGGTATATATTCTAATATAGTATATAGTAAATAAACACAAATTCTATGCAACACATTTTTTGACTCGTTTTGCAAATTATTCGCCAATTCGGCGACACGGGATAGATTCGCCAATCACTATTTTTGACACATAAGGGCAGATTTACTAAGGGTCGAAGTGAATATTTGAATATTTGAATTAAATTCTAATTTAGAAATTTGAATTTTGAAGTAATGTTGGGCTACTTCAACTATTGAATAGCCCAAAATTAGATTTCAAAGTACCATCTCTTTGAAAAAACTTCGAATCTGACACTTCACCACCTTAAAGCTGATGAATTGCAATTTTAGCCTATGGGGGACCTCCTTGAACCTTTACCAAGATTTTTTCTAAGTCCTGGAAAAACTAAGGATTTTTTTGAACGATGCACTTGAATGATTTGATCGAAAACGGACCTATTCTGTCCATTTTCGATTGAAAATGGTCTTTAAAAAATTGTATAAGAACTAAGCATGTGGATAAAGGCCAGTTTTACTAAGGGTCGACACTTAGTAAATGTGCTCCTTAACCACATGCTTAGCTCTTATACAAAACAGACTGAAAAATGGCTGTGTAAATCAGACACAATTTCATATCAAATGATCAAATCAACGAGGCCAGTGTCAATATTACTAATTTACTTTTTAATTGAAAAAATTTGTAATTTGGGGGAAGTATATCTACTACATAATTACCCTGAATCCCCATAGGACTCAGGTGTTTGATAGCTGCTTAACCTTACTGATTAGGTTTTTAATTAGGCAGAGAGATAGAGGAAATGAGAAGGATTCAGGATAGCCTTAAGAAATAAATAGATAATCGATGATGTAACAGGAAAGTTGAACTGATTTGAGATGAGAGTGACCTTACTGTGAGAAATAGTATATTTTTAAATAAGGTATGATATGTTGCAAAGTTAAAGTAAAAAAGTAGGGGAATAAAACAACAAAAATGTTAACACAATAGAAATAAAAAAGTAATGAGTAATTTACCCCCCACCTCAATATTTTGTATGTGCCATTGGGGCTCCTGCAGCATATAAAAAACAAAAACCTGACTTGTGGGTGCCTTTGTTTCTGTGCAAGCAGCAACCTGATTTCCATTGTTTAACTGTAGTCTACATGTCAGATGCACAAAAAAGTGTAATCCCTTGGATACTGGGAACTGGGAATAGCACTACTAAAATACTGAGATGGCTAGAATTCCTGTCAGTATGTAGGAACTGAAGTGAATAATGAATCTGCCCTTACATCTGAAACACTAACACAATACAAAATAACACAGAGCTATTAATCCTGTATAAAATGCATACAATTATAAGTATAATTGTGCATTAACAGTATTGTAGTTTGTTTAATGTTTTTTATATATTTATACCTGTTCAACTGCAAATTGATACTCAAGGAATTCAATGTACACAAAAACACACTCAATCCTTGAAACGTTATTTTATCAGGGATGACATTTTGAAGGGATTTGGATAAATAGTTATAGAAACTTTAGTTTTCAGTTGGTTTTCATTTTTCATAACGTTTGATCACTAACAAAGTTTTGTGCCCTATCGCCAGGCGAATTCTCACTCAGGCAAACGAATATTATTCTGCAAATTCATTAAAGTGCGACTTTTACAGAACATTACCTCTTTTGCCAGTTTCCTTCGCCAGCTTAGATTTGTTGAATTGATAAGAAGAAACTACATCCTCCTCAATCCTATGTCAGTGACATCATATCCTGTATGCCGAAGAGTCGTAAAAATTATTTTTAAAAAGCTGGTGTTTTTCATAAGTGGGATTTTCTTTATAAGTTGTAACAGATAAAAATTTTGTTTGAACTTTTTTTTTAACCATTTGAGAGGCATACAACAATTGTTTGCGCTCATGTCTAGGACATAAGAGGATCTCTTTTGTCTTTATTTTGCTTCTTTAGGCATGTTTAATTATAAGTGGCCACTTCAAGCATTTGCACCATCTATAATTAAGACATATACATGACCACTATGTACCCGCCCTATTCAAATTGACCTAAGTGTAAGTGTACTAATGAAGTTTCACTAGGCAGAAACGAACTTTAGCAAAATATATATATATATATATATAAAAAAGTAAGTGCTCCCGCTGATGAATTAACGCTAGTGTTTGTCTGCAGACTCAACTTCGCATTTTCGTGAATTACCGAAGTGGTAATGAATTTGTGTCTGATGAAGTTGTGCAAAGTGTGCAAAGCCTTCGCATGCAAAATTTTTCCCTTTAGTGAATTTGTCCCAGTGTATATTCTGAAGAGTTATTAATGTCAATTTATTAATGATCGGTCAAATCTTAACAAGCATTAATGATTAAACTTTATTTAAAATTTATTTTTAGCTGCCATTGCTGCTAAAATAGAAAAAAACATTAATTTATATTTTTAAAGATTTAGTTTCGACATTCTAGATCATTTTAGAGAGCCCTGTTTGAAAATTAGACTAAATATGCTCAGGCTGCTACTGTCGCCTAGTCAGATTTTCTTCAGTTTTGTTCTTTACCTTTTTCTGTTTGTCCTAGGGATTAAATCAGTAACATTTTCATTCATTCTGTTTGTTTCATCCCCTTTGGTATTAACTGCTGCCAAAACTTGGATCAAATTCCCTTTTCTTTGCAGGTATTTTGTTTGCTGCCAAAGTAATGAAGGATGTGCTGCTCTGATTTTACAAGCTGTGATATCCTCTGCTGAACTGATATTTTAGCTGATGGATCTGTGCAAGCAATTTAACAATAAATGTATGCTTTTTGCATGTGGGTTTTAACATGAATCACTTCACTGAAACTGTATATAAGGTTATTCTGTAGTTAAAATATGTGTTTATTGTAAATGTACCAACCTTTCAGGGTGTAACTGTAAATTAATTTTCTTATTGCCCTTAGAGCCCAGGTTACTCATATGACTATTTCTGTATGTATTACATTTGTCCATCTTAATAATAGGGCCTGGCTGCATATATATTTTTTTAATCAGTACAAAGATGTGGTTTGCGCTACTGACACAAGTTAACACCAACCAAACAATAATGCAGATTGTGCCATTTTATCTGACAGATGTGACAGCTGAGCTGTGATTGCTTTTAGAAAATCCCAGCTTGTTCTTCCTCAAGAGTCATCAAAAGAAATGAAGCATGGGGTATGGACAGGAGATATATTAGATGGGAGAATGAGTAGCCACTGGCAGGGAGCCCATGCAAATCTTTGAAACATGTGGACTGGGGCCCCAGGAGATGATTCTGTCAACCAACTGGTCTTTAGTCAAAGGGATTATTCAATGAACATCTTTGTAATTGGATAGTTTATTGTTACGGTCCCCATATAACAGTGTAAGGAATGTTTCACCTTATGCTTATCTCTAAACAGTATGAGATGCGTGTGCATTCATCTCATATATCTGTTTCAAATATGTCCTATGGGTCTTTTATGGCTGATTAATTTATAAATTATTTGTCATTTTAGAGGCAGATATATTCACTACTCTTATGCTTTGCATGTTTTCCACATTATAATGACTTTTCCACATTGTAATGACTTTTTTTGTCCTCATTTCCACAGTATACACATGGTATACATATGGTATACACATATACCTGAGTATCCTTAAAGGAGAACTAAAATCCCTCCTAAATAGAATCCCGTACTTTCCCCTATTTAAGCCCCCTCCATGCTTCCTCCCCGCATAGTCCACTTTGCAGGGT
Source organism: Xenopus borealis (assembly GCA_024363595.1). Classification (NCBI taxonomy): domain Eukaryota; kingdom Metazoa; phylum Chordata; class Amphibia; order Anura; family Pipidae; genus Xenopus; species Xenopus borealis. The sequence continues at coordinate 194,376,841 of CM044431.1, read as the reverse complement.
TGGACTGGGCTGGCGGGACACCAGGAAAAAACCCAGTGGGCCCCGGCTCTTGTGGGTCCCACCAGCCACCACCTGCCTAAGATTTAAAATGTTCATTGCACTTTATGTCTGTATGCTTGATAAAGGGGATTACCCCGAAACATTGCATGCTGCATTATCAATAAATTAGCAAGGTTTACCTGCTAACTGTTCATGTGTGCCGGTGATTTTCTTTGGATCTGCTGTTTTGGGGATGCCAACTTCACCTTCGCTGTGCACCAGGTGATCATTCCCTAGAAGGCCAGGGTGTGCGAGTGGAATCATTATTCCCCACCAGCCCAGACTAACTCCCTGCACTACTTCTCCCTGCCATGGCCTCCCTTCTTCAGGCCGGTCGTGGCAAAAAACACAGTGTGCACACCCCAGGCCCCCCCAGACAGACCTTGCCACTATTTAGAAAAGTGTGACTGAATGTCACACAAAACTCTCCTTATAGAGTAGCTCACAGGCACCGTCTTCGGTATCTTCAGACACATTCGCTAAACAACTGCCGACACAAAGCTTTTTCGCGCATGCACAGTTGAAGCTGTTACATGTCTACTGCGCTGTACCGGAATGGTCTGTAAGTAGCCTTAGGGAACAAAAGGATCCAAAGATGCCAAAAATGGTGCCCATGCGCTTTGCTGTGCTACGCTGCATGGAGAGGTCTGTGTGACATTCAGCGACACATTTATAAATAGTGGACTATGCAGGGAGGACGCGGGAAGGGGGGGTGAATGTGGGCTAGTAGATGGGGACACTCTTTAGGAGGGGGGTTTAGTTCTCCTTTAACTGCATAATGACCAGTTTCTTGGAGCGCTCAACATCAAGGTGTAATGCTCTCTTAATACCTTGATACTGACCTATACCTGTGAGTACCTATATGCATAGTGTGTTTGTTTGGTATTATGTTTATAATAATCCATACATATATTGAGGATTTTGGTACCATATTAGCAATGGTGTAACTATAGTTCTAGGGAGCCCCATACAAAGGAACATCTGGAATTGGGACTGGTTTCATGGCACAGGGTATGCATGGACCTTATTTACTTAATTAAAGCACACTGGGAACTCTCTCGTTTAAACAAGATGGTGCTTCACTTACCTAAGGGCAGCAGTGGAAATTAGAAGGAATACAAATAAAAAGAGGAGACAGAAGCACTGCAGATCTAGGCAAGTTTTATAAAGACATTAAGGGGCAAATTTACAAAATCCACGTGAATAGATTGAAGTTCGATCGAATTCGATCGAATTCTGATCGAATTCGATCGAATTCCGATCGTACGATTTTTTTCGGATATTCGAATATGCAAATTTGCCCACTTCGATCATCGAATACTTCAAGCGTTTTTTTCCCGTGAAATCGAATGATCAGTATTCGATTTCATCAAGAAATCGAATATCAAGGAAAAAATAGCCAAAAATTATTCGATAAGCATTCGATAGTCGATTGGGAATTTTTGGTGAATAATAGTAAATTTACCCCTAAAGGTTGAATCAATGGATGAGTCTTTTTTCAACCTATGTTACAATGTTACTATTTTACAGGTATGGGATCCATTATCCGGAAAACCCATTATCCAAAAACATCCAAATTTCGGGAAGGCCATCTCTCATAGAATCCATTTTAATCAAATAATTCAAATTTATAAAAAAATATTTTCTTTATAATAATTAACCAGTACCTTGTACTTGCTCCTAACTAAGATATAATTTATCCTTATTGAAGGCAAAAGCAGCTTATTTGGTTTATTTAATGTTGAAAAGCATTTGTATGTATGTCATGCACCACTCTCTTTGTCAAATAGGGGTACTTTTAGAAGACAGGGGTTGTTTTGCTACACTTATGTCTGGTTTATTTTAAAGGGTTACTAGAAAGAAATCTCTTTTTAAAATATTCAATTTGACAGATAAGCTTAGTGATTGTACTTGTGACCCAGGGCTAATTCATCAAAAATTGTTAAAGGGGTAGTTCAACTTTACATTAATTGTTAGTATGATGCAAACAGTGATATTCTGATACTTTGTTTGGATCTATTGTGGTTTTTTTAACATTTTTTTTTTTTTAATTATTTATCTTTTCTTCCAGTTTGGAGTTCAACAGCTATTTTTCACTAGGGTACAATTTACCCTAGCAAAGATGCAGTAAATTGAATGAGAGACTGGAAGATGAATTATGGCATGTTTAGAGAGGGCATGAATAAAAAGATAAGTAACAAAAAAGTACCAATAACAGTAAAATTGTTTTTCTGCTTCAAGGGCCAGTGATTCCCATTTACAAGCTGGAAAGAGGTAGAAAGGGAAAGCAAATAATTAAAAAAATAAAAAACGAAGACTAGAACCAGGTTTGCTAAGAACAGGCCATTCTATAGCATAGTAACCTGAAGGTGAAGTACCCTTTAATGGATTATTTAAATTTTGGAATTTATTTAAAATGCAAAACCCTACTGGATCATACCTTTCGATTCAGAATAAAAGGCTCTGACAAGATCCTATGCTAATCTTTAGGGAATGGATAAATTCAATCAATATTAACCTTATAGCTTTTATGAGATTTGACATCTTAGACTAGTTGACCTGAAGGCTTTGTCAGTTGCTTAATATATTTACTGTTTTAATTGAAGGCCCACTAAACCAATTCAGGTAGAAGGGATTTCTAAAAATCCCAGAAAAGCTTATACAGTACACATTGCATTGGTTTTTTTCAAGGCTCTAAGACATTTTTTCAGTCAATATTAAAATACCACACACAAATTTTGGAAAGCCAAAAGTAATGCAGTGGTGACATGCTTAAGTCAAACTTTATCATACTTGGCATGAATATTACAGCATAAATAATTATTTAGGCCTGACCTAATTTTCTGGCCTTTGTTGTTATGTGGTGTTGACTGAAAGGCACCTAAACAAGAGAACTAGAGAATAGGCTAAAGGGAACAGATACCAAACCCTAAGTTTGTTCATATCACCGCACTGATATAGCCATGAGGAAAGTAATGGGGGGAGACAGACGGGGAGAAATATTTGCCATTATTTTTGTTTATGCATATTGTTTTTTAATGCTATTGCATTTATTTTTACACAACAACTTTGGGTGTTGTAGTGCAGAAACAGGAACAATAATATATTCTTTGCATTCCATTTGGCTAGAATCAGTTTTCTTATTTATAGGGACAAAAAAGTAACACATAAACCTAAAAGTGTTGCCAGAAATAGAACACATAGCCATTAATATATGAAATGGACTTGTTATGCAGCTTAAATTTTTTTACCTCTTACAAGATATATCCCTCTGTGGTTCAGGATCCAAAGCATGTATCTACCCAACTTTTTCTGTGTGTTGGTTGCAGAAGAATGTAGAACATGCTATTACAGCTATATATGAAATTAAAGTATTAAACATGCATTAAAAAGAGTTGTTTAGGGAAACTGTCATGGGAAAACATGTTTTTTTTAATGCATCAGTTAATAGTGCTGCTCCAATAGACTTCTGCACTGAAATCCATTTCTCAAAAAAGCAAACAGATTTTTTAATATTCAGTTTTGAAATCTGACATGGGGCTAGCCATTTTGTCAATTTCCCAGCTGCCCCTGGTCATGTGACTTGTGCCAGCACTTTATGAGGGAACTGCTTTCTGGCAGGCTGTTGTTTTTTCTTCTCAATGTAACTGAATAGTATGCAGTGGGACATGGGGGTGATATCACTCCAACTTGCAGTACAGCAGTAAAGAGTGATTGAAGTTTATCAGAGCACAAGTCAAATGACTTGGGGCAGCTGGGAAATTGACAAAATACCTATCCCCATGTCAGATTTCAAAATGAAATATAAAAAAAATCTGTTTTCTGCTCTTTTGAGAAATGGATTTCAATGCAGAATTCTTCTGGAACAGCACTATTAACTGATGCATTTTGAAAATATTTTTTTTTTCCAATGACAGGATCCCTTTTTCTTGTAAATTATAACTTTTGTCTCAAATTCTTAAATGTAGCACCATGGTTTGGAGGAACATTGTTTTGTTTCATTGTGTACTGTATCACTGTATATGGTCGAAATGACAATAAAACTCACGTGTCTTGTTCCCCTGCAAAGAGGAGAAGGATAGCAACCTTTTGCACGGCACCATGTGGAGCTCCTGCATTTCTACTCTTTCTGACTTACTCTTCTGTTCATTAATATCTTCTAGCTGCCAATTCTCAATGCAAAAATGTAATCCATTCTCTAAGAATAACTAACCTTTCCTGAAGAATGATCATCCAGTAGCCTTGTTCTCTCATCATATAGAGTACATGTTTATAACCATTCAACACAGGGATGATATGATATATATATATATATGTGTGTGTGTGTGCATGTGTGTGATGTTTTATTTTCTATCTTGGGTTGCATCTATTTCTCTACTGAATCTCTTTGCTCACACTTTCCTACTCAGTGTAACTAATCTTTGTGCCATCCTGGTTGAGTCTTGCATTTTTTCTTGAGTTTTGCATTAAGGTTATAATATTTATTGGCCTGTTTTGCATTATATATTTACTCGGGTCTTACAAACAGTGAGCAGTTCAGTCAACTGCATACACTCCAGTATATGTGTCAATGCAGAGCATTAAAATAAAAGTAATGTTTAATTGTTTTGAAGCAGGCCTGAGAGTGAGGAAAGAAGCCTCTCATCAACAGTTGGACAAGATTATTTTGGACCTATATGAACCAGATTACCATGATGTCTATAGAGACAACTATTGCCTGTGAACTCTTTTTTTCTCAGTGTTGATTTTGCTTTAAGCTTTATGAGCTAATGGTTCAAAATGTAATAAAAATCTGAGGGTTTCATTAGGAGTATAGGATTTCCTTCACCATTCACTGGTTACAACATAAATACATTAAAACGTAAGAGAATTATTTGAGTAGCCCACATGTTTTCGGATGCAAGCTTGTGTTATAAATTAGCCATTGACCTTTGTTTACAATCTTGATTAGCTATTCTGTAATGATATAACAATCCTTCATGGGCCACTCAGACACACCAAGTCAATAAGCTATTAGTACCATCATCTCATTTATGTCAAAACAATAATCTACATGTTGCAAGTTGTCCTATTGTCAAAAATAAGTGGCTTAATTTTTAGTTAGTACCCAATAAATTTTGAAAACAAATAAGAAGCTATATATGGCACTAATAACACATAGGCTGCTCATGAGATACAATTGTGCAAAATCTGACATTTGAAGTAGAACATGAGACCCTTAAAAAAAAAATAGAGAAATAAAGAGTGACAAAATGTCCCCAAGGGACTGAAGAGAAGTTCAGAGCTTCTGTGTTTTCTGATGTCATACAGCTAGAGGCATGTTTGTTGGGGCAGCAATCAATGCCATTATGTTTCTTTCTTTTTTCTTTTTAAGAAGACTGATGACCTTGAACATGAAAGGAAAATAAAGTAGAATTCACATTTGTTCTACAAAAAAAGCTGCCACAACTGCCATGGAGCTTTTTCAGTGTAATTGAATAGCTTGCTACAAAGCAAAAATATGAGTATCAAATAAAGAACATCATGAGTAGTTGTACTATAACTATAAAAACAGTAAGACTAATGTACATCTAAATTAAAGGGGAACTATCACAAAAATGAAAATTTACTATAAGCTTAACCACACTGAAACTATCCCATTCTCAGCTTCTGTTCTCTTCATTCTCTCTTCATGCTGGAGTTGGGTGTCAGATTCTTATTGACAGTATTATTATAATAGAGCTTACTCAAATAACGGATTTCCATATAGTAGTGATGGGCGAATCTGGGGCGCTTCGCCAAAGCGGCAAAAAAATTTGCGAAACGCTGCCAGCACCTCATTTTGGACACACGCGTCCATTTTTTGGTAGCCAGCATCTGTTTTTGGATGCAGGCACACATTCGCTTGAATATGACTGGGTGCAAAATAAGAAAGAGAAAAAATACTATCAGTATTTTCTTATTTGCATGTTTCAAAGTTGATGTCAATGGCTATTGTTTTAAGTGTTTTGGCAGGTGTGAGTGTTGAAATGGTTTGAGCTACATCACAAATGGTTTCGGCCAAGTTTGTTGTTGGCACACAGAAGCAATAGTCTAACGCAGAGTGGAACTCTTTAGAAAGGATTACACATTTCAAAAGAAATGAGAAAAGAATACTTCATGAAGGAAAAATCCATTTGTAATCTTACTGGCAATAACATAAGGCATCTTGCACAAGCCTGGAAAGTTACTTACTGACATTTTGATGATCAAATGTGATAACCATGTGTTAAGTGATGTGTTAAGGTGAAATGGATATCTGGGTATCTACTCATTGTATATAGTGCTGCTTATTATGCTATCTACCTATAAAAAAATCTGAAATATGCAATTTCCTGGATTAACTTTCTCTGGGAGGTCAATATCTAGGAATATTTGTATGTTGATTCTTGGTAGATAAATGGATATAAACTACTTGTAATGCTCCTCTACTGACTTGTTCCTCAAGTTCTTTAATAGTACCTCCTCCATACTCACATTCATGACTTAGCAAAGGATGCACCCCTTCTCTGGAATGTTCCGTCCAACTGTATCCCAATCGTCCTGCGTTCCAAATGTCAGTTAAAAAACATTTATTTAGAGAAACATACTATTATCTAGCATAGCTTCAGTGTGCACTACATGCTGCTAAGGAAATACTCAAAGCCCTAATCTCTGACCATGATGACTCCTAATCTTGTTCATCCCCATAAATTATCTATTATACCCCTTATACTTTCACAATGTTCTTTTGGACAGGGCCCTCTTTACTTCTTTTGTCATTTATTGGTTGTTTTGTAAATAAAGCAACTTTTTTTTATGGATTGATAAAACTGTCTCATGTGAGGTGAAAAGATAAATCAAAACATTTTACTAATTAAATATTTATGTCTTTTACATTTTCTCCTTTACAGTTACAACTGTAATGGGCAGAGTCCACTTTATCTCCTGTATCAGTCAGTGTTTGTATGTAATCTGTATGTTTGATGTAAATACACCCTATTATTATACAGTTTTATGGAATTTGTTTGGGCTTTAAATATTTGTCATAATAATAACTGTGTTACCCTTTATTGAGTGAGTGTGGTCCTAATTTACAATTGGGAAATACTTTTTTTTATCTGGCAGTTCAGCAACTGGCCAACATGTGAATGGATCCCACCTGATGGATGGCGTCTGTGTGGAAGTAGGAGCACTTGTTGAAGATAGTGTGAGAATATTCTGCAAAAGCTTACTCTAGGAGTTAGGATCAGGGTAGGTAGCAAGCAGACTGATGCTCTGGCAAGAAAAGTAGAAGGATTAGACATGCCACCTGGCAGCGTTGGGACTCAGGTCTACAGACATATGGATTGAAGTATTTCCATAGAGGTTCCACTTGGAGGGCCTGTACTGAGGGTTAGATACTTTTGAGTGAGACGTATTCACAGGCTGTCACTGATCCCTCATTTGGGCTTATACTGCAAGAAGCTTTGTTTATTAATAATTTGCCGAAAAATAATAACTTACTGCACTCATTTAACTATAGGCTTACAATAGTATATACAAAATACAATAATAAAAGCTATAAAAATAAAGAAGCAGCATTAAAAAGCACAGCATGGGTTTACTATGCAATAATGTTTAATTCTATATCAATAAAGATGTTAGTTCTCGCTTAATATTGCACACCAACTGAAATTTAAGATACCTGCGCAAGCTTTTGCATATTCATTTTAATGGGACAAATGAGCATGAGTTATAGTTTTGTTCAATTTGTTAACTGGCCCCAGGGACTGTTTGATTGTGGCCTTTTCTGAACCTGTGTTTAAAAGAAATGGTGCTGAGATTGTGGCTCTAATTAAATGGCAGATAAAAGGTGATGAAATATGAAGAACTTGTGCATAGGGATACTGCCTATTTTCTGCCTTTTATAGAAATATTGCACATTTACTCCAATGAATTATAAATGTGCACAGCTTCATACTGAAAAACATTTATTGGTGCATCATCAGAAAAAAATCATAAACACATTTTTTACAAAAACCACAGTGCATGTGTTACCCCTCTGTCTGCCTACTTGTGTTAGCCACTCCCCCCTGGCGCGTTTCGCACTATTGGGCGCTTCATCAGAGGAGGTGTGGCTATTTGCAGTCATATCCCTTAAATACCTATCAGTATAATAGAAACTGGTTCCCAGGCTGTAAAGTCCAGGGTTCCTCCCAGATTGTCTTTTGATACATATAAATACTTCACTGTTATTCAACCATTAGTGACATAGTGCTCCAATCTTAGATGGATATATATAATAGATTTGATCACCAATATAAATATAAATCTGTATAAATATACGTCAGGAGGGAGTGTTTATAATTTTTTTCTGAGGATGCACCAATAAATGTGTTTCAGTATGAAGCTGTGCACATTTATAATTCATTTATAGTCTTAATATATGGACCTAAGCATGGCTTCTACTGTGGAGATAGCAGTTTGCCCCAACGATTTTTTATTGTTGATTTTTTATTGTACATTTACTCCAATGTTTTGTGATCAATAAAGAACTGTTCATTGCGAAAATATATATAATCATATATATATATATATATATATAAATAAAATATAAATATAGTAAATTCGATTGAATTGAATGATTAGAATAATTTGAATAAAAATGTATTTGAATACTCAACTATCGAATTACTTCCCCAATAAATTTTTATTCGACTGCCTAGTTCGCCACTTTCAATCTGCCGAAGTGGCTTTGCCGAATTTTGATCGAATTATAAAAATTCGATCGAATGGTCAAAATTGTTCGAACTATTTGATCGTTTGATCGAATTTTTATAAATTAGAAGGTTTTTAATTACCTAACTATTCCCATGGTCGAATTTAGAATTTTTTTTTATTCGAAATTCGACCAGTATTAAATCTGCCCCTTACTGTAACAGGAAGAAGTGTGGAAGCAAAAGACACACTGTTTATTGGCTCATGTGACCTAACTTTATAGTTTGTTTGGTATGTTTGTGTGCACCGCTGAATCCTAGGATCCCAGGAGGCTGTCCTTATTTTTTTTTAAATGGCTATTTACTATTTATGATTACCCAAAGGCACATGCTACTGAAAAAGTATAATATAATGAAAATGGTTTATTTACATGAGTTATTTTATGCAATATCTTTTTATAGAGACCTACATTGTTCGGGGGGTATAGTTTTCCTTTAAATCCACTGCAAAGGCATAGACGTCCAAAGGGAATGTATATTCAACATTCAAATAAGTTTCATTCATCATTTTTAGCCAAGAAAAAATGTTAATAAGAACAAAAAAATTGATTGTAGGAAAGGTCATGTGCTTTGAGCTCAACTGTGGTGGGTACTGGTACCTCTTCTGCCTGCCTACCCTGCATTACAGCTGTTCTGTAGTTCTTAGCTACTACTATTTACTCTTCCCACCTGATGCCCCTCCACTCTTCTGTAACTGGGAATCCTGCCTTGGGTGCTGTTGTGCATTGGCCAGGCATTTATGTGCTCCCCTCCAGCCAGGAGAAACTAATTTTCTGCAGTAGATACTCTTTGAGAAATCAATATAGGTTAAGGCAGATGATCTTTTTTGTATATGTATGTTTGTATGTGTATATTTGTAAAGATTTGTCTCCTCACTACCTCAGTACCAAGAGTAAAATGTGCCTAATGAAACATTCTTTTTAGAATCGCTTAGCAGGGCTAAATTCTTTAATTATAGTATATTAAATACAATTTAACAATAAATTAACATCCGCAAATACTGTTGAAAATAAATAGTTATTACTTGCTTTGAATATTGATTAGTCAGGCTTTTTTAATCAGCCAGAGTAGTGATGTAATTTCCTGAATCCTTATTTATGAATCTTTTTTACTTTATGATTCTTTTTAATTAATAACATTAATATACTTTTTTTTTTTTTTTTTAAATCAGTGTTTTTATTACTGGTTGTTTTAATAAATAATTTAATAAATGCAACAAAATGTGTGCAAAATCAACATAAAAAAGCAAGGGAGTTCATTCAAACCTTGTTTTTTTTGCACATTTGTTAGTAATTATTAGGCTGTGTAATCATGTGTAGCATCTGAGGATATACTAGACAGTCAAGAGCTTTGTTCTGGTTTCTGTATAGGGAAATCCCTGGAGAAGGGTTGCAGCTGTAGAGAGAGCAGACCAAAATCCGTCGCTTAGTCATCTCCTACTTACAAGGTCAGCCTGCACACCTGCTACATACCCTGGACACTTAATTGGAACCAGTTTATCTTTTACCAATAATTGTGATAGAGGAATGGAAGGGAGGTCATTGTCCATTGCTTTGCTGTTAAATAGATTGATTATGCCTCAAGGAATATGAAAGAACAGAAAACACAGCTGTATCTTTAAATCTGGGTTATTATTTCCTTATTTAAAAGAGCGAAACCAGAAAATTAATAGTATTATAAGGAATCATCTGTTTGTGTTCTTATTACGATCTCATTATCTCTGGTTTCAAAAGTATTTGTACACCAGGCGCATGTAACAGAAGATCCCTTGTTAGATTTATTGTTGCAATTTTAGGAGGTGCATCCTACTTTAGATTTAGTATTTAGACCTGGCATAGGATTATACATCTCAAGAAGATTTGCATTACTTTTGGGAAATAGTTGAGTCATCTTGTTGTCTTGATTGATTGCTACAAATAGAAAATGGTTGAGCAATGATCCCCATTGTCACTTCTTTGTTGCAGTGTTCTGTTACTCAAATATCCTTTTTTTGCAATATAGTATATTTGGTTTTCTCATTTTCTTGTCTTCTTTTTTATTTCCACAACTGAACAGTTATTTCATGATTTTATAACTGTGGCGTTATCACATTCAATATATCCAAAAAAAAGTATTCACATACGTGTATTGGATCCTTTATCTGGAAATCTGTTAACCAGAAAGCTATGAATCATGGGAAGACAGTTTTCCATAGACTAAATTTTAATTAAATAATTCAGATTTTTAGAATTGATTTTCTATCTCTCTGTAAAAATAAACAGGGCCTTGTACTTGATCCCAACAAAGATATATTTAAAGGGGATGTAAAAGCAAAACAATAAAATCCCATTTTTACTTTAATGAAAAAGAAAACTATCCAATATACTTTAATTAAAAAATGTCTGCCATTTTCATAAGAAACCTGACTGTATGCAGTGAAATCCTCCCTTCATTTCCTTGTTCTGACTGCTGCAGATAGGAAACTTCAGACAGTCCCCAACTGCTCTGCAGGGAAAGGATCATACTTTCAAATGGCAGGGGGAGGGACTTCCCAGAACTTGAGCAGTTTTGTTTGTTTCCCTGTAGAACAGGCGGCGACCATGTTGAGATTAATATCTGCAGCAGTCAGGGAATTCAACTGCAAATAGTCAGGTTTCTTATAAAAACTGTACAGATTTTTTAATTGAAGTATATTGGGGATAGGTTTCTTTATTAGTGATAGGATCATTTTGCTGAAGCCACTGGTTCTGGAGAGTTGTATTAAACAATACAAAACTATAAAATCCACATTAGATTACATGACAACACAGGACCCAGTGCAGTCTGCATATTCTGATTATTAATCAGCTTTGCTGTACCTGCTTCTATGGCAGATATATTTTGACTTCTGCTGTTTTGATAATTTAGGATGATCCCTAAGCAGCAGCCTAGACCACACTGAGCATGTGCATGATCTTGGTCTTGCAAAGATGTTTAACAAAGTTACAAGACGGTTAACCCATGTCGCCAACTTTGAAAGCATAAATCATTTGTTTAATTAGACTTCTGGTGCAGTCTAAAAAACGTTAATTTTTATGCTTAGTATACAAACTACAGCATTTCTAGCAATATTCTATTTTTCCCTTTTAATCTTTATTATAGGCAAAATTATAATGTTGGGTTTATTTAATGTTTCAATTAATCTTAAGTAGACAGTGTATGCACATCCAAATTACAGAACCCCAGGTGCTAAGTATTCTTTAAAATAAGTCATGTACCTGTATTAAAAATATTGTTTTATTTTTCCCTGAACACTAGCTTAGCTGTTCTGAAGCTCCTCATTCGGGTATATGTCGTAACCTTAAGGGCAATGTTAACCAGGGAGATTTTGAACATCTCAGAATCGCCACACCTTCAACATGTTAAGTGATTGTGGATTGAAAACATGATAGCCAAGGACTGACAAGCAAGGATACCCATGTCTGAATGCCATTGCCTTACAAGTTAATTCAGGGGGATTTGGGCTTTTGTCACCTGCCCAATAAATGACAGAATAGCTTAGATCGAATCGAATTATTTGGTCGAATTACTTGCCCTTTAAATTTTTATTCGATTGCCTAGTTCGCCAGTAAACGTACCGAATTGCTGTATAACCCTATTCGATCGTTCATTTATTGAATTGCATTAAAACCCTTGGAATTCGAATATCGAGTTAGAAGGGTTAAAATTCGGTAAAAATTCGATGGTCGAATTCAAGGGTTTTTTCACCCTCGAATCCAACCCTTAGTAAATCTGCCCCAAACAGTAGTGAGTAATAAGAATTTCAGAAGTGGAAATAATTATTTTATAGCTAAAACAAGTTATTATTTGTTTGGGCATCCTTAAAAATTCAAGGTGTATATAAATCACTCCACCAATCCAACAAGTATGTTCCTTTGTTTAGAGTTCTAAATCTATGTGCATTTAATTTTTTAATGCCCTATTATTTGACAGGTACTAAAATCTAACAAAGACAAAACAGGTACAATGTAAAAGAGAAGGTCTGCTGATATGTAATGCTCCCTACATATACCAGAATGCTCTGGGATTTTTCAGGATAATGGATCTTTCCATGATTTGTATCTTCTAGAATTGAAGGAAATCCCACTAATATTGTAAAATTATAATACAATCTAGTGGAAGTATTCCCCAGAAGAAGCTGTTATAGCTTCACAGGGAAGGTAAACTTCATTGGTTTTGGGATAAATTGTTGAACAGGTAGGCGTGTTAATCCTTTTTGTCATGTACTGTATCTCCTCGCACAGTAGCACTAAACTGTCTCGTGGTTTGCTTCTGTTTGGCTGTCTGTTTTAAAATGTGAAGTTATTCCAAATTAATCAAAGGTATTAAGAAATCTAGTTGAAGATAAAATGTCACTTGAAGTACATGGCTGATTCTGTTGATGCTTTTAAGAGGGGCTTAAATGATTTTTTGGACAGACATAATATCAAAGGCTATTTTGATACTAAACTCTACAGTTAGTATAGCTATGGGCATATATGGTTTGTGTGAAAGAGTGGAGATGTGTGTGTGTGTATGCTGGGTTTTTAATTTGGAGGGGTTGAACTTGATGTCTTTTTTCAACCCAATTTAACTATGTAACTATGTAAGTGTGCAAATTAGAATGCACAAAAGAAACATACTGCTGTTAGATTTGTGTGAAAAAGAATCGGTGACTGTTACCTGCCATTACACATCTAGAAAATCCATCAGCTCTTCAAATCCTTCAAGTACCTATGGCAGACACTAAATTCCACAACATCTGGAACTGCAATATGAAGTCAATAAATAAACAGGAGAATGCCATTGGTTTTGCTATTTAATAAAGACATTAAAACACTGTAAGATCTTCACATGTAATGTAAATTAAGTATATCAGCCACCTATATATATATATATATATATATATATATATATATATATATATATATATATATATATATATACTAAAACAAAAAATGCAGCTCATCCATGTGTTGCAATTAAAAAATCAGTCTGGTGCATGGGTGTGTGGCTTATATCATACAATGGATTTAAACAAACAAGTTATTTCCCAGCACCCTCAGTGTACTACCTTAAGAAACAATTGGATTAATGGAAACCTACCTATATTTGGACAAAAGAGACACTTTTAGTTACAAAGTTTGTACAAAGTATGTTTAAGCTGATGCGCCCCGCCAAGGCAGTGTCTATGCATCAGTCCTATCTAAATGAAATAAGAGTATTTTCTTTGGGAGGAGAAAGACCATACCTGCTTCTCTCTTTATTTGGCATGACCTCTTCCAAAGAAACATTCAGCATTATGAGCTTTATGTGCAAGTAATTTATAGTACTGTGTTTAGAAATGCGGGGGTTGGGAGAGCAAGCATTAGGGAGATAGCCACAATCCCCCGAATAGTATACTAAAACAAAAAATGCAGCTCATCCATGTGTTGCAATTAAATTATATATATATATATATATATATTTATTTATTTATTTTTTAACCGTTGAATGTTGTGATTATTTAGAAAGTCAACCCTACTTTCATGTTTGTAGGGATCTCACATGGGCATCTGGAGTTGTTATGTCTGCCTAATAAATTTCCATATGAGTTTAAAGAAATGCTTGCTAATGTTTTTACAGATGTTCATTTTAATGGATTACTTTTGTTAGAGGGGGTGGTCTACTCGATCTTTGTTAACTGGAAGTTTTTTATGCCGATATTGTGTTTTCTTAAACAGTTTGCCTTCTGTTATTTCAGGCTAGGAAGGAAGTTACAGGAGCATTATATGATGTAACATCCCATTATCGCAAGAAATATAACAACATAAGTATTAATTAATAAGTATTAATTAGAGTTGTGTAATGAGCAATGGCAATATATTAATACATTAGAACAATTCTGTACAACTTTTAGCTGGTGATAGGCCAATTATTGTGTTCATAGAAAGAAGTATATTGATCATTTGCACAGACTATAGGGCCACATCCAGTCCACTGAGCTAAACAGCTTTGTACTGCATAGAAGGCTGTTTTCATATTATTATTGTCAACAATTGATTCTATTAAACTGCTCTGAATTTTCAAAATGATCTGACAGAGGCTCCATACAATACATACTCAACAGTCCAGGAAATGATACCCAGCTTACATGTGCCACTACATCCTGTATGGACTTAATGATATAAAAATATTCCACATTACGAAAAAATATAGATCCTAAAATTCTTTTGTTAGCAAGAACCATATTTATAAACCCCTAAAAACGGGCACAAAATTGTTTTATTCAGAAGTTTTAACAGAAGGGGATAAATAAATGTACCGCAATTAAAGTTTCTTTGAGCCAAAATTCACAAATTCAAATTAGAGTTTTTAAGATTTATTAAAGGAAAACTATACAACCAAAATGAATACTTGAGCAACAGGTAGCTTATATCATATTAAGTGGCATATTAAATAATCTTACCAAACTGGAATATATATTTAAGTAAATATTGCCCTTTTACATCTCTTGTCTTGAACCACCATTTTGTGATGGTCTGTGTTCTGACTCAGAGATCACCTTACCAGAAATATTTCAACTCTAAGGGGCTGATTTACTAAGGGTCGAATTAGGTTGAAGTGAAAATTTGAATTAAATTTGAATTTTAAAAATTCGAATTAAATTCAAATTTTAAAATTTCAACGTAATTTCGACTATCGAATTGCCCAAAATTCGATTCAAATTGTTAAAATTAAAAAGTACTGGCCCTTTAAAAACAATTGATAGCGTACTTCACCAGTTTCAAGCTACTGAGTTGCTTGATAATCATATGGGAAGCTCCAATAAGATTTTCCAAATTTTTTTTGATTGAATAGAAAAAATTTGATCAATCGCTTAAAATGATTTGAATTGTTGGATTCAAATGATTTTAGTGATTGCTCAAATGATTTCTATTCGATCATTCGAAAGATCGAATTGCGGTAAAATCACGAATTTGAGGGATTTTAATTCAACCAAAATTCAAGGGTTTTTAACCCTCGAAATTCGACCCTTAGTAAATTTGCCCCAACTGTAACAGGAAGAATTGTGGACGCAAAAGACACAAGTCTGTCTGTTAATTGGCTCATGTGACCGACCTGACTTTATAGTTTGTTTGGTATGTTTGTGTGCACTGTTGAATCATACGATCCCAGGAGGCTGTCCTTATTTTTTGAAACGGCTATTCTCTATTTATGATTACCCAATGGCACATGCTACTAAAAAAGTATATTATTATGAAAATGGTTTATTTACATAAAGCAGCATTTTACATATGAGCTGTTTTATGCAATATCATGTAAATGTCAATTGAAGTTATTCTAAGCAACAAAAATTGGTGCCCATTAATTTCAATGTGTTTCAAAAAATTTTCAATGTTTTGTTTCGCAGGAAAATTAGTGAAACTGCAAAAAAATGGCAAAATGGTGAAAAATACAAAAAGTTAAGGGGTATCAAAATTCACTCATCATTACTTCTGATAAATAAGCCTCTATATGTCCTTTTCAGTAATCTTTTAAATGACTTATTTGACTATTTATTTTACTTTATTTACTTTATTCAATAATGTTTATATGTCAAAGTAGGTTCTTTAGAGAGAAACTCCCACAATGTTGTCATTATTAATATTTTTATGAAAGGGTATTTATAAAGTGCAATCATAGTCTACATTGCTTTACAATATCAGGTGTTTAGTATATATGGAATTTGTTATAAACAAAAACAACTGACACATGAGGAAAAGAGGACTCTGTTCAGTAGATCTTATAATCTGAAAGGAGAAAGGGGTATGAAGTTGAAAAATAGCCCAAAATTTGTCCAAATAGCCCAAAATTCTATTCTAATTGAAAAAAATAAAAAAAATAAAATTTCGAAGTACTGGTCCTTTAAAAGAATTTGAATTTGACTATTTACCACCTTAAAGCTGCCAAATTGCCATTGTAGCCTATGGGGGACCTCCTGCAAGCTTCCCTGAAAAATTTTCTAAGCCCCAGAAAATTTTATCTTTTAAAAAAAAAAAATTGTTCGAATCGGTTCATTTGAATGATGCGAGCGTTCGATTCAAAAGATTTTAATTCGATTGAAAATGCCCATTTTTGATTGAAAATTACCCCTAAAAAATTAGATGGCTGAATTTTTAATTTTTAAAAAATTTGAAATTCAACCAATAGTAAATCTGCCCCTAAGGGTCGAATTTCGAATATAACAAAATTCAAAATTGTTTTGGGGAGTCATTATTGATCAAAAATTACAATTTTCGTTCGAAAACAGCCGTTACCGATGGAATGTGAATCAGATTTTCCAAAAAAAAAAAAATTTGATTTTTTTTTTTTCCAGAATTTGGCAGCTTTAAAGTGGCGAAGTGTCGAATTCAGATTTTTTTAACGAGACAGTACTTCAAAATTTGAATTTTCTAATTTTTTAATTCTAATCGAATTTTGGACCCAAAATTACGGTGAAACTCGAATTTTAAAATTTTGACTTTCATTAGAGAATTTACTTTGACCCTTAGTAAATGTGCCCCTCAGTTGCTACATTTAGTTGATGCATTTCTCAGCAGCATCTCTAGAGTATTAGCAACTATTGTATCAATTCTAACAGCTGCCTGTGATGAAACTCAGGGATTCTGCTCAGCAGGGACAAAGATAAGAAATTTGTCAACTAAATGTATCAATTTAAAAGTGTTAAAGGGTCAGTAACCCCCCCCCCAGAGCTGCTTTATCACATGAAAAATGAAACTTTACACTTCAATATTAGAAAAACAATCACAAATAGGCAATAGAAAGTAATTGGAAAAAGTTTTTATTTCTGGTTAATTATCTGAAATCAACTGAACTCAAAAAAAGTGTTTGAAGGTGAACAACTCCTTTAAGGTTTTCTTGAAAATTGTCCTTTTATGTATTTTGTAAGTGAATACATGACTTAAAGGAGAAGGAATACTAAAGATGCAGTTTATGGATCCAAAGAAACCGGAGGGGAAAAGACTACAAAGTGAACTTGTGAGAAGATCCAGCAATGGTGATCGCGGGCCATCCACGCTGGTCACGTGGTAAATCAAACGAAAAGCCTGTAGCACACTAACAGCCTAACGATCTCTACTGAAAATGATGGATGAAGTGTAAAAGTAAAATCCAATTTTATTGAAGGACTTAGTTAAAAGCAATAATTAAGCACATGGATATATGCAGACAGGGGGAGAGAGCATGGCTTGACGCGTTTCGTGACTGTGCTAGTCACTTCCTCAAGAAGTTTACTTGAGACAGTTTACTGCCAATAGATTAGCCACAACAGTGCAAGCTAGAATGCTATATTTTTTCTCGAGAATGCTTTACCATACCTGAGTAAACAGCTCTAGAATCTCTCTATGTTTGTCTGGGCTAGCATCTACCATATTAGCTTGGTGTGATATCACTTCCTGTCTGAGTCTCTCCCTGCTCACTCATAGCTCTGAGATCAAATTACAGTAGGGAGGGGGGAAAGAGAGAAGCAAACTGAGCATGCTCAAGCCCAAGTCCTGGAGTTTTACACTGAAAACAGGAAGTCTGATACAGAGGCCCATGTGTACAAAATAGAGGGAAAGAAAAGCAGTGTTTCTTTTGACTGAGGATTCAGAGAAGCATTACTTCAAGGGTTTGCTGGTGTGTTTATATTGGCTTTTCTGATAGGGCTTAATTTGTTTTAAACTTTAATTCTCTTATAAGTGTATTTTATATAAATCTGTAGTATATAGTGAAGTTCCTAACCACTCCAAATATCTGGAACATAATTTCAGCCAACTATACCCACAAACCCCACTGCCATATTGCAAGAAATATTTCTGGCCATTTTGAGCCCAAATCAGAATACCCAGGGTCAAAGTCCTGCCTGTAATTACCTAAAGCCAGTCCTGAATAAGTCCTATACATATTAACTGAACTAGAAGGGAACAGTTCACCATCAGAACTACTGGACACTTTGGGGCAAATTTACTAATATTCCCCCCAAAAAAATTAGATTTTGCTCGATATTCGATTAGCATTTGATTTTCCAATGCTAATCGAATAGTTTTAGGCTACCCTTTTATTCGATCTTCGAACATTCGATGATCGAATAACGATCGAATAATGTTCGATCATTCAAATGAATTATTCGATCATTCAAATGATTCGTACGATTCGAACGATCGAAGACTTGAATTGTAAGAATCCTATTCGATCAGGAATTTGCCTTAGAAGCCTATGGGAGGGCTCCCATAGGCTTCTATTACAATTCGGTAGGTCCAATCTGGCAAAGTAGGCAATCGAACTTCGATCTATTCACGTGAATTTAGTAAATCGGCCCCTTTGTCTACTACACAGGATGCAGATAAAGGTATAATACACCCATTTAATTCATATTAAAACATTTGAATAGCCAAAAAAGTATTTTGCAGTTGTTTTTAAAAGGCTGAGGCTTGAACTTTGGCAATGCTTGATGGAAAAGTTTCTGAATCCCTGTCCTATCATATAGATTGGGATAGACACAAGCAAAGAACAATGTTTAGTGCTACTTTAAGGACAGTAATTATTTTGATGCAGGTCATTTATCTGTAATGTATAGTTTTTTATGGGTAATAAAATGCAATAAATTCCTGTCCTGGCAAATGTAGGCATAATTTGTTTGATTTATTAAACATTACAGTGTGTATGATAGGGATGGGGGGAGCATTTTCAAGGAACAGATTGATCATTTTCCGACGACCTCTATGATTGCAACTACATGTACTCTCTGAAGCACAAATATTTAATGGCTCTGTGAAGAAGGCATTAACGTAGTCTCATTCATAATATTCTCATTCAAATATTCTTTTACAGGATTAAATGGAAACTTTTGGTCATACGAATACATGATAGTTCAGGACAACATATATTGTTCAGGACAACATATATTTTTTAAACATTCAGGTATACAAAAGAAAATATTTTATTTAGATTTATTTGTGATTAAACATACATACTATTAAAACTGAATGTACTGAAATTACTTATTTGGAAATGAATGAACTGTATAACTGTGTTATGTATGTATTTAGCCTGGTTGTTGAGTTCTGAGCCATTTAAATTCTGTCTCTCCAGCCATGCATGTTCTCATACTCTCTGATTACCATTCTCTGATAATAAGTTACATTAAAGTTCAAGAAAGGAAAGCTGTACAGAGTCCTGTATGGTACAATGTTAATTAAATGACTACTTTAAAACATACTGCAACTGAAAGGCTCATTTTAATTTAACCATTATGATTTAGAAATACAGACAAATACAAGAGGTCCTCTACACTCAACCCATATGAATTGTGTGGTCACAACCTCATTGCACCCCAGATTAATTATTTTAAAAATTAGTGGTGAACACGACTTTTCCTTGTTTGTTATGACTTAGAAATAGATGTTCTAATAGAAATAGAACTGTCACTGGTATAAAAGTTTGCTATGTCCAATTTGCATTTTAAGAAGGAAAGGAAGAAGGTAGAAAACATGCAAAACTTCCACTTGGCACGCACACCAACGACTCAGACAGATGCGGTGAATAAAAGGCTTTTTATTTCCCAAAAATCAGCTCTCCCAACGCGTTTCGTGTGACACCACACGTACTCATGGGAACGTGCAAACAACACTTTTTGCCAGTGGAGCCAAATAATAAAAATTACATTACTTCTGTTTCTTTTTCTTTATTATTGCATCATCAGCTGCGCTGTTATCATCCATAATTTCACCAACATCTACAGCATTAGTGTCTGCTCTGGCATCTTCCATTTCCAACCACAAGGCCCAAACCTTCTCAAATTTCTGTGGACACCCCCAGGCAATGTAAGTCAGTTTTTGATTTGGGAGAGAGTCGCTTATCAGTGCTTGCCAAAAAGCAAGAGCTGAGGGAGCAGTGGATTTCCACTGCAGTAGAATGGTCTTTTGCCACTAGTGCAAAAAACAAATATATACTGGGGCAACAAAAACCATGCATTTTGGAAAAGCTAATTTTAGTGCTTTTAGGACTGCCCTTCAGAGTATTGATTGGGGCATTCTGTTTTCAGCTAAAACCACAGAACAGAAATGGTTGTCATTTAAAATGATATTAAATCATTACTGTTCTCAATTTATTCCCTTAAGGAGTAAATGTAGAAGCTCTAAGAATCAGCCTATGTGGCTTAATACAGATATAAAGAAGATAATAGGAAAGAAGAAAAAGGCATTTAAAAACTACAAATCTGTTGGGACAGAAGCTGCATTTAATGAATATAAACACTGTAATAAATGTTGTAAATCTGCAATCCGGAAGGCAAAGAAAGGTAATGAAGAATTAATTGCGGCGCAGGCAAAAAGTAACCCTAAAAAGTTTTTTAAATATATCAATAGTAAAAAGATGCACGTTGAGAGTGTTGCTCCATTAAATAATGGTACCAGTATGGTTGTAACCGATACAGAAAAGGCAAATGTGCTAAATCAGTTTTTTTCTTCAGTGTATACAATAGAGTCTGAGATCCCAGGCTCGCTTCATAGATGCACTGACTCAGCTCAATCTAGTCAGTGGCTGACTCAGGATATGATTCATAAAGCTTTAATAAAAATTAATGTAAACAAGGCGCCAGGGCCTGATGGTATACATCCACGGGTTCTAAGAGAGCTTAGTTCAGTTTTAGACCATCCCCTATTTCTGATTTTCTCAGATTCACTTTCATCTGGTATGGTGCCTATGGATTGGAGGAAAGCTGATGTCATCCCAATATTTAAAAAGGGATTACGATCTCAGCCTGGCAATTATAGGCCAGTAAGTTGGACATCTGTGGTGGGCAAATTATTTGAAGGCTTGTTAAGGGATCACATTCAAAATTTTGTCCTAGGGAATGGCATTATGAGCAGCAATCAGCATGGCTTTATGAAGGATAGGTCATGCCAGACAAATTTGATTGTTTTTTATGATGAGGTAAGTAAGATGCTGGACAGTGGGGGGGCAGTAGATGTGATATATTTGGATTTTGCCAAAGCGTTTGATACCGTGCCCCACAAACGACTGCTTTCTAAACTAAGGTCTGTTAGGCTTAGTGAAGTCGTTTGCACATGGATAGGGAACTGGCTACAGGATCGGGTACAGAGGGTGGTTGTTAATGGTACATTCTCTACTTGGAGTAAGGTTCCTAGTGGGGTCCCTCAGGGCTCGGTGTTGGGTCCACTTTTATTTAACTTGTTCATTAATGACTTAGGGGAGGGTGTTGTAAGTAATGTATCCGTGTTTGCGGATGACACAAAACTATCCAGCCCAATTAATTCCATCCAGGATGTGGCATCCTTGCAACAGGATCTTGACCAACTGGCAATCTGGGCAGCTAAGTGGCAAATGAGATTCAATATTGATAAATGTAAAGTCATGCACCTGGGATGTAAAAATATTCAAGCCACTTATACCCTTAATGGGACTGCACTAGGCAAATCCATTATGGAAAAGGACCTTGGAGTCCTTGTAGATGATAAACTTGGCTGTAGCAAGCAGTGCCAGTCAGCAGCATCAAGGGCCAATAAGGTCTTGAGCTGTATTAAAAGGGGCATTGAGTCACGGGAGGAGGGGGTCATTCTTCCACTTTATAGAGCACTTGTAAGGCCACATCTAGAATATGCCGTACAGTTTTGGTCTCCCTCACTCAAACAGGACATTATTGTATTAGAGAGGGTACAGAGAAGGGCAACTAAGCTGGTAAAAGGTATGGAAAATCTTAGCTATGAGGAAAGACTGGCCAAATTGGGGATGTTCACGCTGGAGAAGAGGCGCTTAAGGGGTGATATGATAACTATGTATAAATATATAAGGGGATCATATAATAATCTCTCTAATGATTTATTCACAAGTAGGTCTTTCCAGATGACACAAGGTCACCCATTCCGTTTGGAAGAAAAGAGGTTCCGCCTAAATATTCGGAAGGGGTTTTTTACAGTGAGAGCTGTGAAGATGTGGAATTCTCTCCCTGAAACTGTTGTACTGGCTGATACATTAGATAGCTTTAAGATTGGGTTGGATGGCTTTTTAGCAATTGAGGGAATACAGGGTTATGGAAGATAGCTCATTATACAAGTTGATCCAGGGACTAGTCCGATTGCCTTTTTGGAGTCAGGAAGGAATTTTTTCCCCCCTCTGAGGCAAATTGTAGAGGCTTAGGATGGGGTTTTTTGCCTTCCTCTGGATCAACTAGCAGGCAGTTAAAAGTAAAAAAAAAAAAAAGGTTGAACTTGATGGACGCGAGTCTTTTTTCAGCCTAACTTACTATGTTACTATGTTACTATGTTACTCCTAAAAGACACACCAGCGGGTTTTTGATGTACGGAACCTTTAGGATAATGGAGATGTGTTGCAAGACCTCTTCCCAAAATCTTTGAATAAGTGGGCAGCTAAAGAACACATGCGTATACGAGCCAACGCCACATTGTGATATCAGGGAACTGTTTAAGTGCATCTTGCCACATTTCCTGCTCCAATTATGGGATATCTCTGACTCATTGCTCTCTCACTTTGCCCAAAGTGTGGGTTATACTTATATATACTTAACTCAGAATTTATCTGGTTGGGCTTTTTGGGCCAACACTCCAATTTTTTTATTAAAAAACTAGAATCTTTCAAGATTTATTAAAGCCTGATGCAGCAAAAAGCCAGAATCTGAAAATCCCCCATCTCAGACCTGCCAAGGTTGTGCATAAGTCAAAGGCAGAGTTCACTATCCTAATTGGAAATTTTTTGGTCTGCACTGGGTTTAGCCTGAAATTCCAATGATTTTGTGCTTTTCGGGAAAAAACCTGAAAAAATGATTCGGGGGAACAAGCCTGAAAGAATCATACAATACGATTTTTTAAAGAACAAAGTCTGCTAGAAACTCTCTTAGGGCTAGTCCACATGGGAAGATTTAGGGAGATTTGTCGCCTAGCGACTAATCGCCGTTTCTTTGGGGCAATTAATCTCCCTGAATTGCTTTCCCGTATCGATGCGTTGATATTATAAATGCTTCATTAAACGCTGTTTTAGCTTTAAAGAATAGAATCAAGTTTTATCCAAATCAGTTGACTTCAGGAGTGAGTGTTTTTTCTTAGATTATCATTGTATAGTAATTAGATGGATACAGTGAACATAGATGATTACATACAAAGGTATTGGAGAGCCTTTCCACATGAGTTTACACCTGTTGCTGAAAGTGTGTGGTTGGCTTTGGAATTCCATTCAAAGGAATACCGGAAATCCAGAAAACTCACAGAAAATTTGGAAGGTTGTCACCACTGATTCCAGAATAACCCTCAGTAACCCTTATAAGCCTCAGTACCAATGGAATCCCAACAATAATGGGCAAATATTTATCAATTCAATATTGTGGTTTTCCGCAATGTTTAGAAAAAAACTTGCAAATTCTTGAATATACAGCCCATCAAATAATGATGTTGCCCATTGTGTCATGCCCAATGTGATTGGAAAGATACATTTGCAATCTCTTGCAATTTCTATTGTGAGTAACATACTAAACATATGTGAGGCAATATAAAAAGTCTGATGGTGGTCCACATCAAGTACCCATAGCAACCAATCAAATGTTTGTTTTCAAACAGTTAACCAGCAAATTCTACCTGCTGACTGGTTGCTATGGGTTAATACAGAAATAACAAACAAAGTGACCCAAGCGACCTCCTCACTCCACCCCATATGCACATGCCGAGTTCCTGGAAGGAGGAGGGAGAGGTAAACTATGAGGGGAACATGGATTCAGACTAGGGGTAGGTGAAAAGGGTGCCTAGTGCCCTCCCACTGCCATGATCTAGGCTTGTGCATCTTCTTCCTACCCCTAGTTCCAATCCAAACTTTTATTTGTTTTATTTATTACATAAACCCCATAAAATGCTAAAGAGAAAGAACCATTTCAGTTTATCATTGATACCTATTATATAAAATTGTACATATATTATTGATAATTTACGTAAACATTATGCATGGCAATGCACCTGTTTATAAATGAATACTGTTCATTTAAATTATGTAACCAGATTAATTTTCCTCTTGTATGGAAAAAGAATGTGCCTATCATAGGAAGGAAATCAAATCCTGATGAGTCCTGAGTTCTGTCGTGATTTTTATGATGTAGTTTTTATTTATAAAGTACACTGTTTACACTGCAGAAGATTCACTGAACCAGCAAGTGTATTTTTTTTATTGTAATATTGGTTTGTAGGCAGTTATCTCAGGTCCTTTTGCCTGGTCATGTGGTTTCAGAAAGATGAAACTGCTTTCTGGCAGGCCGTTGTTTCTCCTACTCAATGTAACTGAATTTGACGTAGTGGGACCTGGATTTTACTATTGAGAGCAGTTCTTATATCTACAAGGAAGCTGTTATCTTGCATTAGGCAGCTGTTATCTTCCCATTGTTCTGTTGTTAGGCTGCTGGGGGGGGAGGGGTGATATCACTCCAACTTGCAGTACAGCAGTAAAGAGTGACTGAAGTTTTTCAGAGCACAAGTTACATGACTGGGGGAAACTGACAATATGCCTAGCCCCATGTCAGATTTCAAAATTAAGTATAAAAATAGGTTTGCTCTTTTGAGAAATTGATTTCACAAATACAAGGAATCAAATGTTTCTACTGAATGTGAAAGGAAACAATATGGCAAAGTTTAAGTCCTAAACTTTGCTTTGGCCACACTTTTGTCCTCCAAATTTATATAACAAAATATCCCTCCTGTCCACAGTCAAATCAGAGGGGAACAGAAAAAAACAGAACAATAGCTATAGAAATGGAAAGGGAAAACAGTGGCAGAAAATTAAAACACTGAAACCATACAATAAGAAGAGCAAATTCAGTTTATCCAGGGATCAGCAACTGATTTTATTTGTGGCCTTTGCTGTAGCAGTTCTTTGCATTTCCTATTAACTGAGCCTTTAACTTAAGAATTGATTATCAGATGAGCTTAACAACCATAAACAAAACAGTAGTATATGACATTCATTCAGCACACTCACATTCAGCTGCTGAATTTTTTGACATGACAAGTTTGACATGTTCAAAAAATCTTTGCCCCAGATTGAGGTAGAGAAAAGGCAGACGATTATCAGAAGCCACATATGGAGTTCCAAACAGTGACATCCATAGTTTAATACAGGCATTTAAAAAAAAATGCAAAGTACAATTTATTCCAGAGTTCACAGTAGAACTACATTAACTTACATTGTCAGAAATGAATTTTCCCTGAACTAGAGCAGTATTAAAATATAAATGTTCAATCCAATGAAAATGGTTTCTACATCAGATACGTTTATCTCCAGCAAATAACTGTTAGGGTCGAATGAAAAAAAAATCAAAACTCGACCACTGAATTTTTTGGGGGGAGTTCGATCAAAAATGGACGGTTTTCGATCGAATTCAATTGAATTGATTTTCAGGAAAGCTTCCAGGAGGTCCCCCATAGGCTACAATGGCAATTCAGCATCTTAAAGGTGGCGAATAGTTGAATTCAATTTTTTTTTTTTAATTTTGGGCTATTCGATAGTTGAAGTAGCCCAAAATTACTTGGTGCAGTTATCCAACATATTAATATGCACACATATGTAGTTGGGTGTTTTTACAAATCAGGTGCAATTGCATTCAAAATTGTGAGAATTGTGAGTTGAGATTGCAGAGCTCAGATTCTCTATATTTTAATATCCTGATTAACTGGAAAAGGCTAACATTTAATTTTGAAAAATATATGTACAACATCGTGCAAAAACACAAAGAAGGACCTTTCTTTTGAGAAATGTATTTATTTAGCTGCAACTGTAAAAAGACATTCCTCGTTAGAGGTAAACAACCTGTGATTTTTGACAGGATGTTAACTGAGAGACAGAAACCAGCAAGAAAACAACATTTCTAGGTGGGAAGCCTGAGCTCTGTGTCCACAAAAGGCCCCAAGACTAACCCGCAGAGAAGGAAAACGTCTGGCTTAATACTAGAGGTTTGTAGCATGGAGAAGACAATAAACAAGAGATGAAGGTACATGGTGAAAAATACTGCATGGGTAGTAACATCTTGATTATAATAAAGCAATAGGGTTGACATTATTACAAAATAGATATAATAGATATAAATAGATATAAAATAAAAATAGAGCACTTTTAGTTATGGTTATACCTTTAATTTGAGAAAAACTTGCAGGAACCCTGCACCTAAGATAACATAAAGGGATTCTGTCATATTGAAAAATGCATCTGTTAATAGAACTCTTTCTGCAGAACCCTGCATTGAAATCCCTTCTTCAAAAAAAACAAACTTTTTTTTTATATTTAATTTTAATTTGACATGAAGATATGTTCTTATTTTCCCAGGTGTCCTCAGCCATGTGACTCTGATAAACTTCTGTTTAGAAACAAAGGCAAACACCACTGAATGCTTCTACACATAAATGCCAAATCCTATTTACTAAGATCCCATGGGATCTCACCTTAATAAAGAGCATTTCAAATTTTTGTGCAGGAGCATTGAGTTGAGTGTGCCTTTGTTTCAACCTTGTTTTATGATAAAGTAGGTTTGTGTTTGCAGCAGAGCTCACATTGTGCACTTCCCAACAAAATATTTTTTTTCTTGGAGAATAAGAAAGAAGCTAAGTTTTTGAGCATACAATTGAAACTTCACTCTTTACTCCTGTGAGGCAAGTGGGAGTGGTATCACCCCCTCCCTTTCTCGCCCATCAACAGAACAATAGGAAGGTAACAGTATAATAGCTCCCTGACTAGTGATGGGCGAATTTATTCGCCAGGGGCGATTCACCGCTAGTGAATAAATTCGCGAAACGCCAGCGAAAATCCACCAAAAAAAAACGAGTCGCGCTTCGTTTTTGACGCAACGAAAACGATGCGACACGCGTCAAAAACGACACGATGAAAACGACGCAATGCGCGACGAAGTTGACGCAACGCGTGTCAAAAACGTGCCGCGACTCGTTTCGCGAATTTTTTCCCCAGTTCCCGAATTTCCCTGGAAATTTGCGAATTTTTCAGCAAAGCGAAAAGGGGTAGATTAGCCCATCACTATCCCTGACATTTAAATGCGTATAATGCTTAAAATGCTCCCATATGATTAGAGAATAACACTCAATAGTAAACTCCCAAGTCTGGTTCACCCAAGTCATGACTCCTCTGGTTACATTGAGAAGGAAAAACAATAGCTTATCTGAAAGAAGTTCCATTGTGAAGTACTGACTCTTTCTGAAAGATCAGGATCAGGCACAATGACCAGAGATGGCTGCCTACACACCAATATTACAACAACAAAAAAATACATTTATGGTAGAATGAATCATTTGCAATGAACACAATGTCATTTAGTAACAAACTCTATGCCATAAAAAGTATGACAGAATCCATTTAATTCATAAATTACAAGAACAGTGCCCAATGCCATATAGCATAACAAGTATGCAACATTGGTATTACACCATTCACTATAACACAAATACATTCAGAGCAGTAAATGCAGCACTTATCTAATCTGATCTTAATGTCATCTGAACAAAGGGACCAAATCAAAAAAATAAGCAATCATCCAAGTGTGTATGTAAAAGTGGAAGTGCCTTGGAATGCAAATAGTGCTTGTATTCTGAACAATGCTGGTTGAGGGTTACGCATGCACACCAAGACTAGAGCACTAGGGTTACTTCAAGCAGACACAGTAATAGGTCTGACACCTTTTTATAAATTGAGAATGTTTTTCTTTACTGTGTCTGGGTATGAACAGGAAATGTTAATCACATATTGATTTATTTTGTCTCTGAAGAAGTTCAAGCTTCCCATACTGTTTTTGTTTTTGCTCCTTGCTTAGGCTAGATACCAGATTTTAATGATTCCCACAACTCTACTGCATTTATGTCTGTTAAACTACTCCAGACAGACAATCCTTTAAAAAAATGATGTCTGCTTTAAATGTGTGTTGGAGCTGCCATATTTTGTTTTGGTAAAACAACTCACATGTTCAAACTGAGATTAATTTAAAACACAATAAAGTTGGAATTCTCTGCACACTATTTACAATATAATTAGAGAAAATAAATGGAAGACAACCATTGCTTATAAATAGCATATAGTTTCCTTTGAATCCTGGCTTGTTAGTTCTTCCCAGAGGGCTGGTTTGAGAAGAAATGATTTCAAATATTCATGTGTACTGCACGCTTGTAATTACAAGAAGAGGCGCTGATTAGAATTCGTAGCCATATCTATTCATTAGCATGAAATACTTAGTCTTATTATAATTGTTTTTCTCTGCTGCTTGTTTTCCCTTTATTAAATATTTATTTGTTTGCAATGTATTTGGAATGACTTAATGGTCCATGAGAATAAAACAAATGTATTTGCGCTTAATGTTACCAAGAGACTGTCTGCCATAATGAAAATATAATGTTAAAGGTTTAACATTTAACAGAAGTTAGCAGACTATTTAATTAAGATTACCGGGCATCTTTTTCTTAAACTCCATCCTGGTTAAATGTGCATAAGCCATTATGTATTTTCTGGAATGTTTATAGCCTTGAATGTACATTCCCAAAGCACGTGTAGCATTACACCAGTATTGTCTACATCACACTGAACTCCCAAATCTAATTTGCAGAACATGGGCTGAACGAGGCTCTAGGACATAGATGGGCTTCTCCTGTCTCAGAATGCACTTGGGTTGTTCAGGTGCTCGCTCTCACTAAGGGACCTAGAAATTATTTAAACACAACATAAAATCTTATTCTAGAAAAAAATCATCACTAACTAGATCATCACTATGCACACCCTGTAAATAAGTGCATAACTCAGTACCTTTGCAGTGAAGCACATATTGCCAAGCTGCGTGGTTATGAACTGCATGCTCCTGTGCAGAACTGGGACCCAAAGAATCTGAGCTGATTCACTAATATAAGAGATAAAATGCACCTGTGCAGATACCCATAGCAAACAATAAAGTATTTGCTTTAATCTTCTAACTTGTTGCAGTTTTATCAAAGCTAATTGTGGATTAGTTGCTATGAGTAACTGTAACTGTAAAATTTAGAATCTGTGCTTGTCAATTTCAGACCCAGACTTGAATGCAACAGTTATACGAATAGAGGAAAAACACATCAGCATCACAATTTCTAGAGGACTTCTTGTATGATGTTAAAGGATGTCATGGCAAAAATGTTTTTTCAAAAACACATCAGTTAATAGTGTTGCTCCAGCAGAACTCAGCACTGAAATCCGTTTCTCAAAAGAACAAATAGAATTTTTAAAATTTTGGGGCTAGACATATTGTCAGTTTCCCAGCTGCCCCCAGTCATGGGAGCACATGACACATGACTTGTGTTCTGATAAACTTCCATCTCACTTTACTGCTGTACTGCAAACAGGAGTGATATCACCCACCTCCCCCCCCCCACCAGCATCCTAATAACAGAACAATGAGAAGGTAACCAGATAGCAGCTCCCTAAAGCTGGCCATAGACATAAAGATTTTTGAAACATCCAATTGTTATCGTGAGACCACGATTGTCTCAAAACGATCGTTTAAATGTCTGATGTGTCCATCAACTAAAAAGACCATTTCAGGCGATATTGCCAGCAAAACTGAAGGATCGCAGCCTGCTTGGCCCTGCAAACATAGGTAGATTGCATGGGGAACGATACAGATTTTCTAACCTGCCCGATAAATCTTCAGACCAATGTCGGACAAAAAATCATAAGATGTACTATCGTTTGTATCCCACTAACCGCACGATAATTTGACAGATTGGTCGGACTTCACTAAGATCGGTTGTTTGGCAGGGAAAGATCGTTGCATCTATGGGGAGCTTTACACAATATAACAGCTGCCTGGTGGATTTAAGAACAACACTTAGTAGTAAAATCCAGGTCCCACTGAGACACATTCAGTTACACTGAGTAGGAGCAAAAACAGCCTGCCAGAAAGTAGTTCCAAACTAGCTTGATGGCTGTTTCTGAAAGCACATGACCAGGCAAAATGACCTGAGATGGCTGCCTACACACCAATATTATAACTAAAAAAAAATACACTTGCTGGTTCAAGAATGAAATTTTACATGGTAGAGAGAATTATTTGCAGTGTAAACAGTGTAATTTAGAAATAAAAATTACATCACACAAAGCGTGACAGAATCCCTTTAAAACCCATTGTTCTCTGAAGGGACTTGTATGTATTTTAAATGCATAAAATATTTCTGCATCTTAAATGAAGTATGCCAAGCTCACACCCCTTACCTAGAGCTGCCACTGGCTATACCAACATTTCCACTTCTGAGGGCAAATTTCACCTGGGCAGTAACTCATAGAAACCAATCAGTTGCAGTCAGCTGCATGATCCACACTGAAAGCTATCATCTGGTTGATTGCCATAGGTTACTGCCCAGGAGCAAATTTGTTTATCAACTGCTCCATTGTGTTCTACACAATATGCTAAGCAAACATGGGCCTTATAGCCCAATGTAAACTTGAGTGTCTGCAACCATGGCCACACAGCAGCTTATCTACAGAATATATAAATTGTAGTAAAGCTTCTGAAGCAAATACATGGTTTTCATCAAGGCAGCATAAGGGTGCATTTTAGGTGGTGGCACACAGGCATATTTTAGCTACCAGTTTTGCAGCTGCCAGTCGGCATCTTATTTACCCTCCAATGGGCTTGCCCTACCGCTATAGATGTTGATTGTTCATGTTTAAAATTGGGTTGCCCCCACCTCGATTGCCCCTCAGACCAAATGATCAGATCAATGTGGGCAGATCAACAGTGGTGTAACATACACTGTGAATTGCCACAAACTATAACATTCTCAATCTTTCTTCCATTGTTGGAAGTGGTTGCTAAACAGATTCCAGGTTCACAAAAGCTATATCAATTTTTCACAAAGGCATAACTTTTCTCATTGTGAATAGTTTTTCCATTAACAAATTTTATTACATTCCCCCAAATGTGTTAGGAACAGGTTTTTCAAAGTTATGATAATACATTTTTAGCCATAAAAATAAGTGGGCTTCATTTACTAAAGGGGTAAATTGGCAAATGCAAACAATATGTGCAATGAACTTAGTTTGTTTTACCATCAATGCAACATTTACCCCAGATTTCCAATCTAATTGGATCTATAACACTTCACCAAAAGTGTTGCAATAATAATGAAGGTGAAAGATGCATCTATTGGTATATGGCATGCAAGTTGTAGCCACATCCTAATGGGCATCATATAGCAAGCAGTTATTATTTTCCAAAAACAATTTGCCTTGATAGATTTGCTTAAACACTTTATGGCGGTATGGTATAACTACAACATAAAATTCTCCATTTCATTAACGTTATCATGACATGCTACTATCAATGATAGGACTGAATCAGTATCACTTAATAAGAAGCACTCTGTATCATTTTCACAAACACAAATTTGCACCCATTTTTTAACATCGCTTGTTCACAGTTAGGGTTGCCACCTTTTAAAAAAAAAAAATACCAGCCAGTGATGGGAGCAGGAATTAAGGGTGGACCGTGACGCAAAAAGGGACGGAGCCGGTGGGCCGTGCTGCAAAAAGGGTTTACTGTTATATTTAGGTGGACCTTTCTGATAAGGTTTACTTAGTTTTAACCTTTCCTTCTCCTTTCATACAAATTAGAAAGAAAGTATTTCTGAGCAACCCCTCCACCATGCCCATGAGTTGCAGTCCCCCACCAGTTGTTTCCAGGTAATTATCAGGGTCATCTCTCTCTCATCGAATGTATGAGAATATCTGACCAAGTAACAAACCCACAGAATAATTTGGCGTGTCTAAGATATGGAAGAAATTGCACACATTATATATATTATTGATCTAATCTCTGACTCTGGTCTGTGTCAAACACACACCATGTGGCACTGCAGTGGCATGTCACACCAGAACCCTCCTAAGATTTCCTTCTATTTAATATGACACATTTATCCAGCGTTTGCTTTTACCAGACTTCCAACCTGGTTTCTTATCTGTTACATGGCCTCTCATTATTAAATAGGTCACTGATACACTGAGAGTGTCTGAAAACAAGAGCAGCTGCAGACAAATTATTATCTGCACTAGCATTCACACTGTGTATCTCTTCTAATCCCCTTTACTTTGAGATCTAATTAATGATCTTGAATTATTAAGGGCCTAAGTTCCATGACCTTGTTGAGATGTAGGGATGTGGGGCAGCCTTCCAACAATGCCTTACTGTAGCACCATATAACAGCTTGACTGAGCTACTGACATACATGAGTAGAGGTAACACTGATGTGTCTGAACTGACAGATTCTTGTGGCATTTACTGAGCTTGAAAAATGTTTGTGCTTGCGCCGTTTTCCCAGGAGTTTCAATGAAAGCGCTTTGTATGAAGGGACTTCGCTGTACAAATACGGCAGTCATAATGTCATTCATTATTTTCTGACAGACTGCAGACTCTGACTAAAAAAATATTTTACTGCTCCAGCACCTGGTACAGAAAAGTCTCTAATATATTTTGACATTTTTAGAGGACACTTAGAAGATCAGGGCATGTCTGTTTCTAGAAAGCACTGCAATGTACAATGATGACTTATTTTTTTATATTTATTTAGATATTTTTATTTATTATTAGATATTCCATATTTATAAGGGTTAAATATATTTATTCAGTGTGGCATAACACAGAAAAACAGATGTAAGCAATAATAAGAAATATATTAAAGGCAGAAGACAGACACCTAAAGCCCTAGGATTTTATTATTACCATGTATTTATATAGCGCCAACATATTTCACAGCACTGTGATCTATGGGGTTATGTAATAAAAGGCACTACATTTGCCCAGGAGCAGTAACTGATAGCAACAGGTAGCATTTACTGGTCATCTGGTTAAAATCAAATATCTTATTGGTTGCTAAGGGTTACTGCTCCTGGAAAAGTGCCAGTTGCTGTTTTACTGGCCTAGTACTGTTTAGTACTTACAGTATTTTTTACTTTTATTTATTACTTGTTTTTTGATGTGAGTGGGCCTTTAAGGTAAACAAATATTTAAACTACAGTACAGGGGTTGTTTGCCATAGCAGTTGCTGGAAGACAAACAAAATGAGGGCCGCAATGGTAATTTCAGCACAACAGCCAGTATTGGCTATTTCTTGGTCAATGAATTACCTCTACACACTTATATCCCTTGACTTCTATCTAATGGGAAGACATTGCAAGTACACACACCCCCCATACTTGTTGGGTTCCTCTACAATCCAATGCATTTTCGCTTTGATGGCCTTTACCCCATGGACCCTAGCTATCTTCATTCATTAGGGTCACCTAATGATGATTATGATTTAAATAAAAGACTGTGGCAAAGTGAACCTCAGTTAACCCCATCTCATTTCTAAGAACCCTATTTGCCCTTGCCGTGTAGACTACTCCAAAAGAATGCACATGCACCAGTGATGTTTGGTTAGAGTCAGCCACAGCTTTATTACAAACACTATAAAAAAGTTCTTGCTGCTGAATGAGTATTACTTACTCATTAGTAAAAACTGGAAGTCAGCCACTGTGTAGATAGTGGGCATGTAACAATGTCGTTATTTTGCTATAATACAGCAAGGAAAATACTGCCATGGCTGTAACAATCAGCAAAACAAGGAGTAATAAATTTGTATTCAAAACAACTAAAAACCCAAAACCCACTTAAATATTGGGCCAGATTCAATTAAATGAGAAAACAGTTAATCACATGAAAACTCATGGATGCAGCAGCGTTACAAGTGCTTGCCATAAAAGCATAGAAAGCACTCCCCCATTTTCTGATGGTTGAGTGTGCACACCTGCTTGTTGAAACGTGAACACAAAATTTTCTTTAAGACAGCGTCGGGGGGATGTTTTTGGTGCTGCAGTCTGGGCTCCCCCCGTGACTGCGAGGTCTGCTTCCTCTAGTTATTCGCCTGCATGGATGATGTTTGATTGAAGTTATCTCACCTTTTGTCATGTGAAAAGTCTATTGAAGTCTATGGGAAAAAACTGGAAATGAATTTGGAGAAAAGTATGTTCTCTTCAAACTGAATCCCGTCCAGTTTTAACATGATAAACCATTCTCACTGAATTGAATCAGGCCCGTTATGTTAACAATGGGAAAAGGAAATAACAACAAGTAGAAAAGATGGTGGGACACTGGACCAAGGAACATAGGTACTATGCTGGTGGGTTCTAGCAAGAGGTGGAATAGCAGGGAATTGGTCTGATTTATAAACCATAAGGTAGGGCAGGGGTGCCCAAAATGTAGACCTTTAACTAGTGATCATTAGATCTCAGGACACTGTCAACATTCAGTTTGTCTTAATCATCCTCCCGTTTCATCCTTTTCGTTGAGATATTTATTCTGTTAAGTTTACATAAGAAATAGTTATTTGTTAAATATAGCATTATACATATTCTCATAAATCAATTTAATGATTAAGTAATATTTTCCATGGAACAATGCTTTGATGGATGTAGATAGGTAGTTAGGTAGTAGGGGGCAAAGGATGGAATTTGCCTCTACAGGATGTACCGCTCTATTTTCAGGCAACTGACCCCCCCTCCCAATTACATTACTATTAATGTGCAAAACAGAGGCTAAAAGAACAACTACATGGTCACTATCGCTAAAGGAAAATTATTAAAAGAGTACAAAGACTGATGCAAGGTAGTAAAACTGATAGGTGGGCTGTGTAATTAGTACTGCTGTTTTGATGAGTAATTATATACTGTAAGTAAGTGATACTTAATAAACTGAAGCATATGCTAGGGTATAATCCCATACCCTGATTAAGGTGTGTTCAAGCCAGTGTATCATCTGCTGAGTGTCAACATAGACATTTATAACCTTGGTTAGATACAGCACATTGCTGTCAGAGTTTATTTTCCTCATCCTAGGTCAAGTTATTGCCTGCAACCATGGTTACATGTACAACCTTTACTTCTTTCACTAGATTTTAGCTATGTTTCAAAAAGTGTCAAGGCTGCTAAGCTAATCATAGCTTATACATCTGCTAACAGATCAATTGTACTTTTATCCCATACTTGTATGCAACTGGCCTATTGCAATTCTACATCTGTGTGGGGTATTGGGTATGCTTAGGCCAGTGATCCCCAACCAGTAGCTCGCGAGCAACATGTTGCTCTCCAACCCCTTGGATGTTGCTCTCATTGTCCTCATAGCAGGTGCTTATTTTTGAATTCCAGGCTTGGAAGCAAGTTTTAATTGCATAAAAACTAAGTATAGTACCAAGCAGAGCCTCCTGTAGGCTGCCAGTCCCAAAGGGGCTACCAAATAGCCAATCACAGCCCTTATTTGGCATCCCCAGGGATTTTTCATGCTTGTGTTGCTCCCCAACTCTTTTTACATTTGAATGTGGCTCACGGGTAAAAAAGGTTGAGGACCCCTGGCTTAGGCACTGAGATAATTAAATCACAATTAAAAAATTGTAAAATGACCAAAAGGCAAGACTTTATTATTTAAAATTTAATATCTGAGGCAGCATCTGAGATGAAACCGATTTTTCAAGAGATGTAAATATTGGTTGCAGTTACAGTCCCAGAAACTGCGGAGAATGCATCCTGAATGCATAAGTCAACCAAGAGAAGCTATCATCAATAAAATGATCAGATACTGTGTCACTGACATAGACTTTTTAACTGCATAGTTATAGTCCTAACCACAAAAATAATAACAAAATTAAATCTATGCCTCTTTAGTGTTCCATAGTGTGAAGTTGCAGGTCTGATTAATCCAACTTGCACAGCTGCATGCAAATTCTCTTTTAAGGAACAAAACTAAGATTACATGTAAAGCAACATTTCAATATTAAAAGGGTGTCATTTTTTAAAGAATATTTACCTTCTTCATTTATACAAAGAAAGAGACCTCATTATTTTAAACACAAATCTCTTCAAAATAATGTAATCATAAAATTTGACATCACAAACAAATAAATATGAACACATATGAATTACAGCAAAGAACATTAATTATAAGAATTTAAAAAAAAAAAAAGAAAATTCTGTGAAGGTTATTTACGCCATAATGTGGTCATTTATTAAATGAGCACAGCATGACTCCTTTGCAAGCATGTGGTTACCTTTCCAGTCAGTTTAATTGCTCAGTTAAATGCTTATTTTTATAGCACCAAACAACGAGGTTCGTATGTCTGCATTATGAAGATCCTTTGCTGATCCAAGAAGGGTAAAAATCACTACAGTGTGGGGTTTGCTAAGCAGTTACTGCGCAGAAGCAGTAGGGGGACCCAGGGAACAAGGAGCAAGGCTGTGGGGTATGCTTCCTCTATAACTAATATGAAAACCCCCTCCTCCCCAGCAGCAACCGGCAAGGAAGGGGACGCAAGTTGGGGCAGGGTGTGGGCGGAGTTGGGGGTGGGATGTGGGTGGAGCCAGGGCTGGGTGTGGGCAGAAAGTGGGTGGAAGGATGAGGATTGGAAAGGTTTTTTTGCAAAGGGGCCCAGCACACTCTAGTTACGCCACCAGAACTGCCATTAAACTGTCCATGTCCTTTAGAGTCGTGTTTTTTGGGACAACCTGATTTCTTAAAACCCATATGATGATGGAGGCACAACACAACGTACCAGGTTTTCAGCTGTGTCCCACCAATACAATAGAAGCTTCCCAGGTTGGACTGATTGCCAGCTTGTAGAAAGCCTATTTATGCTGGCATTTATTCCTGCCCTAAAAGACAGTACCAGGAAAGGTTAACTATGTGCACCATTTTTTTGTCCTTATGATTGGTCATTTTACTCACAGAACCATGAGGCAATTTATTAATTACATATTTAATTACATAAAAACCCACATAAATAGTGCCAGACTTCATAGAGCTGCAGGCTAATACAGAGATGGAACTACTTATCTGAATTTAATTGAACGTATTTGAATTAACTGCATTAGACAGAATTGGTTGTGATTCTTTTTCTCTGGTTATCATTGAAATTAGCTTGAACTCTCAATTTCATAAAAGGCTTCCAATATTTCAACTTTAATTTTTGTGCTGACTTTGGAAGGTTTTTGTTATGACATGCTGTTGACACAAGACTTAAAGATGTGGATAAAGCAGAAAGGTTTTAATATACAACCAGTTAGATGCCAATTAACTGTGGTTATTGGACTGAAGGGCTAGTTTGAAGGCATGGGATTTGAATAGCAAGTGTGTTTCCTGGATCTGTAGGGATTTATGTTACTTGCTGTCATACATATGTAAATTGAGTACCCATATGTTTCTGTAATTGTTCAAGAGAAAGACTGGCACATTATTTTTACAGATGTTATAAGACTATGCACTTTTTCTAACAAAGGAATCGTAGCAATATGTACTTTCATTTTTGCAAAATGAAAAAAGGCAAACGGCAAAGTAAAATTCTATTTATTTCTATGACTGCTGCATCTACAGCAGCGAAAGAAGTCAGGTGCCACTGAAATGAAACCTAAGGCTAGGGACAGACAGGGAGATTCGGGGAGATTCAGACGCCTGACGTTTAATAGCAGGCGACAATCTCCCCGAATCTCCCTGTCTGTCCCTAGCCTTAAGGATACATCTGGCTAAAAAACAATAGTTTT
Source organism: Xenopus borealis (assembly GCA_024363595.1). Classification (NCBI taxonomy): domain Eukaryota; kingdom Metazoa; phylum Chordata; class Amphibia; order Anura; family Pipidae; genus Xenopus; species Xenopus borealis. The sequence continues at coordinate 194,338,460 of CM044431.1, read as the reverse complement.
AGCTACGGTTACGATCAGAGCAAGTATCAATATAACTGTGACACCAAAGATCACTGATAGAACAAAGACCTCCATATCACATTTAAACTCAGTCCCAGACTGGAAATGGCATAACCATGTCTGCACTCAAATCAGACACACTTGGAAGGTAGCAGTGAACAAAGGACAGATCACCAAAAGCTTCTGTTTTATAGAAGGCTCTTTGCTAAAGTAGCAAAAAAAAAAATCAAAGAAATTAGGCTTCTAAAGAAACATAAAGCCTTTAAGAGCAATAGCCTTAGTCAATGTAATTGACAAACACCAGTTTCCATTTTCAAAGCAGATGACTAGCCATTGCATGAGCACGTGTGTGTGTATACATAAACACACACACACACACACACACACACACACACATTATATATATATATATATATATACTACTACTACTAAATAGAATCATCTATAAATAATAAGAGGCAAGCCTATTTATCAGAATTCAGATTTGTGTAATCTAAAATTGTGGAAAAAGTATTCAAACGCTTCAATTTCAGTTTTACTAATTTTTTTGTGAGTTTACAAGCTCAAAAAAACCAGAAAAATACTCAAATTGAATAAATAGTTTACATTTTGGCTAGGACAGCTTCCACTGACTCATATATGACCTTCCATGCTTTTAGATGTCAAAGTGTTACAATAATACACAGTGAATAAACAGTGAAGATCATAAATGATCTAGAAACATGAAGACCACCTTATATAAACCACATTTCAGATGCTCCTAATCCCACTGTTGAAAGGGAATTGTATCTACAATATTTGGAGGTTTGGGGTGATACTAAATCTCAGGGCAGCCTGGGTTTGATTCACCATCAAACAATAAAATAACCAAGCACAACAGTTGTTTGTCTCAGCCTCACATTTGGTCATGCAAGAGAAATTGTTACTAGGAACCTTCTCACATGCTTTCCCCCCCACTTTTTTGTTGTTTTTTTCCACTGATGAATGAGTTAGCCATACATTCAGGTCCCAGTTTGTGGTTGAGTGGGGTTAGGGTATGTTACACAATGTGCAGAACTTTGGGAGAAGTAACACATCATGTGCAAGTAGCAGTGGACACCCATCATGTGGCATGCATAACCATATTAGAATGCTGCAATATAATCTTATACTGTAGAGAATAGTGGCTTTTATAGCCATTAAACTGTAAGCCTGAAAAAAAAATCTCTGTTAGGATTGTAAATAATTTTATCCTCTTTCCCCAAATGTGACATTGAGCGTTTCATGCTACTCTGTAAATTATGTAGGATGATAGGCCATAGATAATTCAGTTGACCTTCTTCCCTTCTTTCATGTTATTGTGGGGCCATGTGATGAGACAGGCCATTGGTCAAAGCAGGTGTTAGAAAAGAGATATCCATTGGCCCCATACTGTTTAGAGCAATGGTTTACTCAATCACCCACATCCACATCTTCACAACTGGTTACAGAACAGGCATCTGGATTTAATGCTGTGTAACTAGTTGTAGATATGGATGACTATAGTACAATTTTTGGCCAGTGGAACATCGTTCTGAGCACTGCAGGAACACACAGTGGACTGAAAATTACTGAAAAGTTTTAGAGGTGGTTTACCTTTACATTAACTTTTGGATTAGCCAAACACATCAAAAACTAATAATGTGATATGAGATGATATACTTGTATTTATAAAAAAAACCCAAACAGAATTGCAACAGTCCTAAAAACAATCACCAGATTCAGCAAATCAGAAGCCTTAAAACTCAATGACAGTAGCAAAGCTGATAAATCCATAGGAGCCACTGTCAGACTGAAACCTGCCACACTTTCGGAAGAGAAGTCAAATCCTGCTAGGAAAACATCACCCTGAAAACACTAGTAAACAACTAAATGGACCTTGTTCAATAAAACACAGCACAAGTCCTCAAACCTGAGAGACACTTGACTCTGAGACTAGCATCAGTTGCAAGGAAAACCACCTTACACCAATGGTTATCAGAAATTCACTAACCACAGATTTTCTTCAGAAAAAAATGTCATTGTTGGTTCTTCGTGGGTTGACTGGAAACCACACCAAACAATCACAAACCCATGCCTTTTTTATTACACGGCCCACACATTACAAACCTTTTCAGGACATTACAGACCTTTCAGTACAATACATGGTAGAACACATTTTAAAGGGAAATACAATGATCTTGGAAGCAAACAAGAATCTACAACAATCTTACCATAACAGGGGACTGAAGATCACCCCCAACAGTCACCACTTCGACAGATTTCATGCACTTAATGGACCTTACACAGAGCAGTAACCACAGATTTGCAAACTAAAAACAACACTGGCTGAGTCATAAACTGTGCCACAGAATGTTCATTGATTTTGTCCTTTTCTTACTAATACTATTATGAGTGGTTTAGAATTAGATGTGGATGAGCACCTGATCATTAAAATGAAATGGTAAAAAACACTGCAGCATTTCTGGAGCTCTGGATTTTTATAGAAGATAAATAATATATATTTCTCTCCAATTCTACCTTGACAAATGTGTGTATTTGTGTGTCCATGAAAACAGAAGGGTACAGCATTGTTACGCAGGTGTGATATCAGGGCCGGCCAATGGGCTCACTATTCCCTTCAACAACACCTTGGTTTGCCGCACTCCACTTACTTCACATTCTAGGGTGCATTCGTTT
>CM044431.1:194315625-194332096 GCA_024363595.1 Xenopus borealis | reverse complement strand
ATGTTTTAAAGGCATTGCCGGATCCAAAGGTGTGCTTCTTCCCTAACTGGAATTGGACTCACTATTCCCTTTGCATAACCTAAGTAGTATGAATTTTATTTCAGCATCATACTAAGCTGCATTAAATTCAGAGTCCAAGACTCTTAACGTGGAACTTAAATATGAGACAGTAATGTAAACTTTCCTTTGTGCCCTTAACGTGGGACTTAAATATGAGACAGTAATGGAAACTTTCCTTTGTGTAAATTTACAAAAGCCTTTGCAAACCTAGAAAATGTTTAGTAAACACTTCCGACAAAGAAGGAAGGAAAATAGTAAATTTTATAGTTTAATCCAGTGTGTATGTAATAAAACTTCTTACTGATAAAGTTGCTATATTTGTTCCAAATGATAATGCCTTCTACCATTACGGGTATAGGACCTGTTATCCAGAGTGCTCAGAACCTAGGGTATTCCAGATAAGGGTTCTTTGTGTAATTTGCATCTCCATATCTTAAATCTTTAAAAAAAAATGTAAACATGAAATAAACCCAAGAGGCTTGTTTTGCCTTCAATAAGGATCCATTATGTATTAGTTAGCATCAAGTACAAATAACTTTCATTATTATAGAAAAAAATATTTTTTTTCAAAAAAAGTGAAATTATGTCATTACAAAGGAGTCTATGGGAGGTAGCCTTCTTGTAATTCAGATGTTTTTGGACAATGGGTTTCTGGATAATGGATCCCATTTTATTACATTTCCCCCTAAATGTTTCAATACCAGTCCCTATGAGCTGATAGAAAAAGACAGACAACATTTTATTGAGTCAGAAGCAAATAAATAGTTAAGTGTTCCATTAGGTGAGGTGTTTTTTTTGTTTAATATTTAATAATTATTTCAGAAAACAGAAAGAAACATTAAAGATTAAAAAAATGTCAGTGGGTCAACTGTACAGCAAGCACACATATTTCCATGAAGTTATATATGTAAGGACTTCTAGAAGGTCTTAGGAAGAGTCATAATTAAAAAAAGGAAGAATTTAAATGCAAGACTGAAAAATATCTAGGGATTTTTTTTATTTCTAAATATCTGTATAACATAATAGAGAAAGTTGTAAAAACGTCTGTTTAGATTGCATGCAAAATATGTAAAATTTGCTTCATCTAAATAGGCTAGATGGCTCTGTCCCTGAATATCAGACAAGAACCCTCTCTGAACTACAAGAAGCCAAGCTCCTATGGAGTCCATGTTGAGCAAAAAATTTCCTTTTTTCCTTGTGATAGCATGTACATTGTACTTGATGACCAATGAGCTGCATAAATCCACATTGCTGGTAAAAATAATACTATTGGTTTAGTTTAATGTTTAATGGGCAGATTTTCTAAGGTCGAATTTCTAATATCTGGGATTTTTTTTTTTACTCTAATAGATCCGAATATACTCACAACTCAAATGGAAGGTTATTTAAGAAAAAAATCAAGCATCTAATATACAGTTGAACAATCCCAGCCCGAAAATATAAATCAAATTTGAATTTGAAGAAAAAACCTCAAATGTCAGGAAGGAAATTTACGTATTCAAATGGTTCAACAGAACTCTGCCATTTACTTGTAAATGAACTCAGCAGGTTATAGGTGGTGAACATTCAAATTAGAACTGTTTCCATGGTTGAGGTGTGCTAAATCTCACACTCAGATTGGGGGATTAAAATTTGAATGTGTGAATTTGGACACCAAAATGAAAAATTCAAATTTAATATTTGACCCTTAGTAAATCTGCCATGTTTTGGGTTGATCCTAATATGGATGGTGAGCCAAATAAGGATCTCTTATCTAGGAAAAGCCAGGCCCCATGCATTTTGGATAACAGCAATATGTAAGGTCTGACTCAGTTTGCCATATTTATGTAGATTAGGAATGAGAATTCCAAAGTGCCTACCTATGCAGTGAATGTGAGAAAACTGTCACATTATGGGGCCCACATTAAAACCCTAGAGCAGCAAACTGCAACACTGTGGTCAACTTGCTCCCTTAGCAAAACCTACTTGGGTCAGATAGTTTTGGGTAGGAGAACAGATGCAGTATGATGAGGCACTCAGTCAAGGATGAAAAACTCAGAATACTAAAATCCAGCATCTCAAACCTGCCGAGTTTGCATATAAGTAAATGAGAGAAGTCCCATTGATTTTTTGATGTGCCATGGGTTACGTGCAATTCCACAATATTATCGGAGCTTTCGAGAAAAAACTCCCAAAAAATTGGTGGTTTCCGGAAAACAAATCCGAAAAAATAGGGAAATTTTAGCAAAAATGTTATAATAAATAAGCCTAAAAAAGTGCAAATTTTCTCAGAGTTTCTAAAAGAAAATACCTTGCAATGATGAGATCTAACAAGATCGAAACAGGCTGTCTGCAAGTTTGGATATATGGCTCTGAACTATTAGGCTGTATCTGTGCTATAAACCAGCGGTTCTGGATGCATAGTTGGCCACAGGGACATAAAGGAGTGATTTACATGTATCCGCCCAGGATGCATTATGGGAGAATAAAACTCTCATTTTTGCCATCTAGGCAGTGCTATATGTATGGCATGAGACAAGTAAATACCTTCTGATTTCAGAAGGCTTCACTTTGCATGCTAAAAGAAAATACTGAGATAAATGCGGAGCTTAATAAATAACCCTCTTAGACAGCCTAGTATGGGGAAAAGGAATGTCAATCCTGAGTTTGTGCATTCCAGCAGATTTGCCAGATGGTGGGAAGAAGATGGGGCTGACCTTGCATAGCCAGAAGAGCAGACTCTCTAGTTGTGGTGGGGAGAAGCAGGCCTGGATTTGGCAGCTTGGTGACCCAAGGCCATGGCTTGCTTGATTGTCTTCCCCTTTGTTTAAGGGGCACATTTACTAAGGGGCAGATTTACTAAATTCGTGTGAATGATTCGAAATTCGATCGAATTTTCAAAAAGATTCAAATTCGAATTCTCAAATAATTTTTATGGCCACTTCGACCATTGAATTCAATCGAATCGAATTATTCGAATAGATTGAAAAAAATTCTATTTGAATATTCGAATATATTAATATCGAATTACTTGCCCTTTAAATTTTTATTCGACTGCCTAGTTCACCAGATTAAACCTACCGAATTGCTATACTTCTTTTTGCTAAGCTTCCATAGCATTTCGCATAAAAAAAATTCGATTGAATGGTTAAAATCATTCAAACGATTTTATCATTCAATTGAATTTATTCTATTCAATCGGTCGAATAGCGTAAAAAGCCTTCAAATTCAATATTCAAATTTGCAGGATTTTAATTCTATTAAAATTTGATGGTCTAATTCGAGCCTTAGTAAATCTGCCCCTAAGAGTTGAATAGAATTTTCAAAATTAAATTAAAATTTTTAAAATTCAAATTTCAAAGTAATGTTGGGCCACTTTGACTATCAAATAGCCCAAAATTCTATGCAAATTCAAAACATTCAAAATTCGAATTTCGAAGAACCTAGAAATTTGAAAAAATTGTTCAAAGCGTTCAAATCGAACAATGCATTAGGACATTTATTCGATCGAAAACGGACCTGTTCGATCGAAATAAGTCCAATTGCCCCCCCCCAAAAAATTTGATGGTCAAATTTCGAATTTAGAGTCTGTAGAGATACAAAATACTTGGTGAGTTAACAACCTTTTTGTTTGGATATATCTCCTCCCCTTTGCACATGTGCACTCCTCCGTTTTCAGGGCCACACAGGAGATTTCATTCTCCAATATTCTTATAAAATGTAGAAGATGTAGATGTTGGGTGCGTGCCACCCCCTTAATTTGTGCCACCCTTTGGTTTATGAGGTGGAAAATATATTGTGTGGGGTTGGGCATGACTCAACTTTCCTGGTACATATTGGTGCTAAAGACAAAATTAAGATGGAGGACCTTAAAAAGTGCATTCAGGGATCTAGGTTAAGATTAGGGAAAGTTTTTTTCAATATAATTTGCTTTTAGAAGTTTTACCTGTGCCACCTTCAACTTTAGGAAGACAGCAGGAGTGCAGTGAACGGGTGTCCCCTATGCTGCGGAAAGAATGGCTTGGAGTCATGTTTAACTAGTAAGTATTGGGGCACGTATATCAAGGGTCAAATTTCAAGTAAACTACCAGAAACTCGAAACTCAAAGAAAAAAAAAAAATCAAAATTTATTTTAAAAATCAAATTTTTTAAATTGGGTGAATAGGAACGACCTGCAAACGTTTTCAACAAAACAATTTTGATTTTCAAGGAAAAACTCAAATCGAATATTTGAATATGGACTATTCGAATTACACTTAAATAAACTCGAAATTCGAATTCGAAAATTCAAATTTTCTTGATAAAGCTGCCCCTTAGAGTATGATGTGTAGACTGGGCAGATGGATTACAAAGGGGTCATGGGGAGGAGTGAAGGCATAAAATAATCAGCTAAGGAAATCCCTCTTACAAAAAAAGGCTAATAGTAAACTTAGATCTAACTCTCCATTACGTAATGTCAATGTCAGAGGGAAATTATAAACTTCCGCTATATGCTGAAAAAAAGCACAAAGCTTGTCAGGTAAAATGGAAAAGATGGAATTTACTGTATGTACTCAAAATTATTATATAATTGGTATCACTGAGACCTGGTGGAATGAAACGTGACTGGGCTGGGCTAACTAAAAGAATACATTTTACATGTGTAAATTTTGCCAGTATAAGGGGACCTATGCAATGTATTAACTCTTGATACAGTACCACACAGAAGATTACAGGCTAAATTAAGGAATATCTGCCTGGAACATAATATTTCACTTGGGTATAAAATTAGGATGGATTACAAAGAGTGTTGATAAATTAAGCATTTTGTAATTGGAACAATGTTGTTAGTGGAGTACCGAAGAGTTTTTTCCTTCACCCCTTTGCTTTTTAACATGTTTATTAATGACCTTGAGGTGGACATTGAAAGTACTATCTCGGTATTTGATGATTATTCTGAAACATGCAAAACTGTACGTACCATGCAGGATGCTGTCACTTTGCAGAGATATTTGACTAAATTGGAAAGCTGGACAATAAACTTGAAAATGAGGTTAAATGTCCATAAGTGCAAGGTTATGCAGTTAGATAGAAGTTACATAAATGTGAGTTATAAACTATATTGTAGTGTGCTTGGGGTATCCTTAATTTCGGATTACAAATTGTCTAATTCTGGGCAGTGTCACTCTGTGGCTACTAAAGCAAATAAAGTACTATCTTGCATAAAAAGGCATTAACTTGAAGGATGAAAAGATAATTTTTTTATATTAATTTGATATTCCAGAGAGGCAGTTTTCAACCAGACAGCCCTTCTGACCACTGGGACGGTGATAACCTATTTTTTAAAACTCGTATTATCAGAATTTATAACTGTGTGTTGCAAACTTATTAATATTTTATATTTATTCTATATACTATAAATTGGGATTTGGGGCCATGGGTCAGGGGTGTAGGCCAAAAAATAGACCATAGGTCTAATCTGTTGCTATTGATTACTAGATCTGGTGCAAACTACTTATCCTAATGTACTTTAATTTGGTGACATCAGATACCAACATCAATCAATTTAGATTGCTAATAAATTTCAATCAATAAATATCAATAATTTAAGAGATAACCAGAAATTATGTGTTTTCTTCCATACAGTAGAAATGATTAGGCTATATATGGCTGGCTTTGCTTCCAATAAGGATGAATTAAATCTTAGTTGGGATCAAGTTTTATCAGATACCAACATCAATCAATTTAGATTGCTAATAAATATCAATCAATAAATATCAATAATTTAAGAGATAACCAGAAATTATGTGTGTTTTCTTCCATACAGTAGAAATGATTAGGCTATATATGGCTGGCTTTGCTTCCAATAAGGATTAATTAAATCTTAGTTGGGATCAAGTTTTATTATTATTACAGAGAAAAAAATTTAAAATTTGAATTATTTGATTATAATGGAGAATATTGGAGACAGGCTTTCAGAGCTTTATGGATAATGGGGGTAACCCCTCTTGTAAAATATAAGGATATTGAAAGTTACCAAGGAGTCTTGTGACCATATAAAACATGAGGCCAAAGGCCCAGTGTTTTTACACAGATCATGGAACTCCAAGGTAACTTCTAATATCCTCATATTTTGCAACAGGAGGTACTTTATATACTTTAAAACAATACTATAATTACGTTTCAGTTATTCATGTGACATCACTAAACTCTAATTATAACCATGATATCACTAAGCACTGTGTAGTAGGATATAATTTTCAGGATTTTTATATCTTTTGTGTACTATATATGTATGTGTGTGATGTTCATGGGAAATATCTTTTTCAAAATGCATTAGTTAATAACACTGCTCCAACAGACTTCTGCACTGTAATCTGTTTTTTAAAAGAGCAAATGGATTTCTTTATATTTTGAAATCTGGCATGGGGCTAGACATATTGTCAGTTTCCCAGTTGCCCCGTGTCATGTGACTTGTGCTGTGTTGATAAACTTCAGTCACTCTTTACTGCTGCACTGCAAATTGGAGTGATGCCATGCACCTCCCCCCCCCCCCCAGTAGCCATCAGCAGAACAATGGGAAGGTAACCAGATGACAGCTCCCTGGTAGATATAAGAATAGCACTCAATAGTAAAAATCCATGTCCAACTCCTTCAGTTACATTGAGTAGGAGAAACAATAGCCTGTTAGAAAGCAGTTCCATAGTGCAGTACTGGCAATACACTTGTTGGTTCAGGAATTATATTTCACACAGTAGAGTACAGTATTTGCAGTATAAAAAACATAATTTAGAAATAAAAACTACACCATCTTCAGCTGCATCTCTTTATTTAAACATCAACGCTAAATCATGAATGTACAGATGCACAGAAGATCCACTAAGACACATCTACCAGTCTTGTTATAGCTGGTTTTGTTTTATTTTTCATTCCCGTGAGTTCTCACCTGAAACCTACTGACTCAGAAGAAGGAGCATGGTATGTTTACGGAGTGTTGTTTAAAAAGGTAAAAATGTGAAATAATGTATGTTTTTACAACTAGAACACATTAGATAGACTTCTCCTGGGTCTCCAGTTCTGCTGTGGCTTTGAAATTTCTCCTATTATTATTTTATGACATTCTTGGTATATAGAGTAATGGACAGAACTGTAGAAGCCTTCGAGGCTGACCGTACGTTTTTGTTTTGCTGCTGTTTCGATAACAGCATACCAAGTAAAAATGGATAATTTAACCCCTGCCTGTTCATTTCTGTATGTATCTTGATATGAATCAAGGCAAAACAGACAATTATCCCCTTCATTATTATTCATATTAGTAGGATTATCCCATTTATGGTCTATAAATTGTTGCTAAAGTGCATCTCCCAGTTCCTCATAAAGCCTTTTGAAGTCGTTATTAATCTCAAGGATTGTACATTAACCAACACTGATATAAAATATCACAGCAGAATGCAAGTTTTTTTATCTGAAAACAACAGCAAATGTTTTGTAAAGCAGTACAATTTTGGAAACTAATGTTTTTCATGACTCCTTTAAAAGTTATTTACACTTTTTGTTCTTGCACAGGGGAATCATTTTCCTAGTGCTCACATACACTGTATAGTTTGAATGCCTTACTAGCAAACAACAGAAGCTCATTTTGCTTTATAGCAGGGCTTGTGGATAACAGCACATCTCTAAACTACTTGAATATCTAGTTTACAACCGAATAACGCCTATCCTCTCTGACAATGTATGTATGTATAACTTTACTAGTAAAGTGCTGTTAAGGAGCCACAGCAGTGTACAGTGCATAGAAGTACAATATATATAAGTATGTGTGAGATGACAAATCACATAATAATTTTATACAGAATCATATAAGGACAAAGAGCTTAAATGGTAAGAGACATAGTACACTCAACTGAGACTGCCCTAACCTGACTAACTAATGACCTTTTAACAGCAAAAGCCAACAACCACTTCTTACTACTAATACTTCTTGATCTCTTGGCTGCATTTGACACTATGGGTCATTTTCTCCTCCTCCAATCACTCCATTCACTTGGCCTTTGTGACACACAGCCCTGTCCTGGTTTTCCTTTCACCTCACTTCAATGTGTCCTACAATGGAGTATCATCATCATCTTCTCCCCTACCCTTTTCTGTTGGGACTCCTCAGGACTCTGTCCTTGGCCCCTTATTATTTTCTGTCTACACTTCCTTCCTCAGCAAACTAATCAACTTGTATGGTTTCCAATACCACCTTTATGCTGACGATACTCAGATCTATCTCTCCTCTCCTGATCTTAATCCAGAGTTCTTAATTTGGGTCTCCTCCTGCTTGTCCACTATCTCTACTTGGATATCACAACAATACCTTTAATTAAACCTCTCTAAAATGTAAATGGTTCTCTTTCCTCCAAATAACACCAGTAACATCCCAGAGTTATCTATCATAGTTAACAATTCTACTATCACCCCATCTCCCCAGGACTGGTGCCTTTGGGTTATCCTAGATTCTACCCTGTCCTTCACACCTCATATCATGTCAGTTTCACTTAAAGAACATATCCAAAATGTGATAATTTATTACTGAAGATGCTGCCAAAATTCTTATTCACTCTGTCATCATATCACATGTACAGTAGACTACTGTAACTCTCTATTATATGTTCTCCAGGCCATAATGAACACTGCCGATGAAATGATATTATGGGCTGGTAGGAATCCATATACTTCTAGCCATATAGTGTATACTCCCAAGATCAGAGCCCCAAATTTGTACTGTGGGAGCTGTGTTTTATTTCCATTATGGAATTAACAGTTTGGCAGCGTTAAGTAAGTGAGGCTCAATTGTCAATGGAAAAACATCAAGTGATTTGTCAATATAAAACATACGCTGGGTCATCAGGGATATCAAAATTTTAACTTCATGTATAGCTTATCTCACCCCATTCCAGTAAGACTTAATAAGTGAGCAGTTCCAAAATATGTGCAACAAGGAGCCTTTTAGAACACCGCATCAACAACACCTATCACTGGTGTTTTGGTAGATGTGTTTCAGTCTGGCCGGATCAAAGTACCATTTTGAAACTATTTTTTAATTGGTTTCTTGCATTCTACAGCATCTAGTACTCTTACATAGCTTAGTCATGAGATCACTGAACTGGTCTTCTAAAAGGTGTGTATCTAGATCAGAGGCCCATAAGTCAACAAAGGAAGAGGTATTAGGAGCCCATGAGTGGCACAATTTTTATAGATTCGTGAAATGGTATGTATGGGGGGATGTTCTGCTGAACATAGGGATTCGTATGGAGTCTGGTCTATACCCAATACGGAAGCACCTCCCAGGGAATGTAAGAAGTGCTTTATTTGTGCATATTTCAGGAGATCAATTCGAGAAAGGTTTAACAATTTGAAACTTCCCTTTATCAATGAACAATTGTAGCATGTCTTCGACCAGCCAATATGAAAAGTACTGAGGCTGTTGCCCTAACGGAAATGCCGGGTTATTGATTATCGGTGTAAGTGGAGAGGGGTATTGCGTTAACTTGCGTTACATAGAGTTAAAGTAAGGGGTGATCTGCATATCGAATGCGCCTATGTCTAGCATCTAGACATGGCAAATGCAGTAGGTAGCTGTAAGTGGCCTGTTCTATCGCAACCCATAATTTGGAATCAATTTGGTGAGACCAATCAACAACTCAACCTAACATCACTGCATAATAGTAAAGCCAGCAATTGGGAAGAGACACTCCTCCATGTTCCCTAGTCTTTACAAGGGTTTCATAGCTTAGTCTACTCTTTTTATTTTGCCATATATTTAGTAATGATAGCTTGCAGAGAATCTAAATATGATCTTGCACTGGTAAGGGGAGATTTTGGAAGATATACAAAATGTGAGGGGTAATATTCATTTTGATAACATTCATCCGGCCAAACCACGAAAGGGGTTTATCAATTCAAGAGTTGTCAGGACATCTTTAAGATTTCTTATCATCCATTCATCGTAATCCTTGGTAATCCCTAAATATGTAATATATTGTTGAGACCATTTATATGGAACATTCTGTGATAATGCTTGTATAGTTCTTGCGGGAAAGGATTTAAAAGTTGCTCAAATAGCCGTATTGAGTTAGTAATTGGTTTAATACTGGGATGGAGACTAGAGGCTGTGAAATAAAAAAAAGAATAAGCTGCAATTTTATGGTGTTGTTTATTAATAGTCACGCCATTAATGTCTGGATGTAGGCGAACATGGCAAAGGAAAGGTTCTAAAGTTATGATAAATAGAGTAGGGGATAAAGGGCAACCCTTTCTGGTGCCATTGCATATATTTATGTATTTAGACATCTGACAGTTAACGATCACCCTGGCGATGGGGTTATCATACAAGGAATGTATCCAATTCAAAGTTCTCAGTCCAATTCCAATGTATTTCAAACAGGAAAACACATATGGGTCAAATGTCTTTTATTTGAATGGTTCATAAATATTTACTTTACTGCTACTTGGAAATCATGTGGCTGACTTAGCAATGATAGTAACAAAAAAAGGATAGTTAAGGCAATGTAAATAAATGAATTATCCTTATGAATGTTACAGTACATATACTATTATATACTATATGTATATTATTTAAAGTTTATGTAAAACAACTGGTATTACTATAAAAGTGAACAATTATGTTATGACAATATCCCTTTCAGTGTCATTGCCACCATTTGTTCTACTTGTCAGCGTACATTTTACATGCTAGCCTTGGTATCAGGGTAATTGACCCTAAATTTAACTAAAAAAAGAGGAACATAATTACATGAAGGTTTATGGGATCAAAAAAGTACATTCATTTGCCATATTATGTGGCAGAAGCCTGAAATTCTGTGTCTACTCTACTGAATTGGACCCTCGATTATTTTATTTCTGGATGTGGATTTTCTGCCTTGCTACTTTTATTAAACTAGGGCAATTCCAGCTAGGGAAATGGGTATACAGGTATGGAACCTATTATTCAGAATGCCTGGGACATGGGGTATTCCAGATAACAGATCTTTCCGTAATTTGGATCTTCATACCTTATCTACTAGAAAATTATATAAACATTAAGTAAACCCAATAGGCTGGTTTTGCTTCCAATAAAGATTAATTATATGTTAGTTAGAAACCAATATAAGGTACTGTTTTATTATTACAGAGAAAAAAGGTAAACATTTTTAAAAATTCAGATTATTTGGATACAATTGAATTTATGGGACATGGTCTTTGTGTAATTCCGAGCTTTCTGGATAATGGGCTTCTGAATAACACATCCCATACCTGTAATAGTAAAGTTGTTTGTGATAGAAAGCCAAAATGTTCTCCAATAGTATTTGCTGTACTTCTATTTTGTGAGTATGGAATAAAAGGTGTAATTGAGGTTGGCTATTAAAGGGATACTGTCATGGGAAAACATGTCTTTTCAAAAAGCATCAGTTAATAGTGCTACTCCAGCAGACTTTTGCACTGAATCCATTTCTTAAAAGAGCAAACAGATTTTTTTATATTCAATTTTGAAATCTGACATGGGCTAGACATATTTTCAGTTTCCCAGCTGTCCCCAGTCATGGGACTTGTGCCTGTGCCCATTAGTAAATCAATAAAATTCCTGTAGGCGGTAACACTGGCAAATCTTCACTTAGCCTATTAGTAAATCTGCCCCCAAGTTGCCAGTCTTTACCTTTCAAACACTCAGAGTCAGTGCTCTTTGCCTGAAGTGTCTTTATCAAAGCAGAGGGAATACACAGTAGAAAATAAAATTTTCATTAAAGCTGTTTTATACAGCGAAATGTGTAAACTTTTTTTTTGTATTGGGATTTGGAGACTGTTTTCAAAAGTGTCTCCACTACAGAAATGTTGAAAGGATAGAAGGGCAAAGATGTTAAAGTTTATGATAACTTTTAGCAATGTTACAAAGAGAACTTTAGAAACTCCAGAGAATTTTCTGATATTCTCATTGCTCACAAAAATTGTTAGAACTCTATACATTTAAAAGGATAATATTACTTTCCTTACACATACATTTTATGTAATCTCTATTTCTCAGTTGGGGTTGCGGTGGAGAATACTCCTTGGCACATGTAATGGCCATAGTCATCACTTAGGGGTCTGATTTAGTAAAATGTTGGCATTTTGTTCTCTAACTGTTGTGCAATTTACTAATATTTGTGGAGAGTTTTATTCTGCCTGAAAATGCACAGATATATATTTTTCCCATTCCCATTATAGAAAAATAAATATTTCATCCTAGATAACTAAGCAACCATCTAATTTGTTTTGATTGTGCTCATATGGCTCAGGAACTAGAATGTACCTTTACTTTCACTCAGGGCAGCAAAACACCTCTACCCCCCGAACCCCTGCCAACACATACCTCTTCTCTCTGCTCATTGCAAATGGAGCAGGGGGAGGACGTAGATCATGGTGTGTGCTAACAATATTGTCTATGAGTCTATGTCCACCTTTAAGCATGGAGGTGGAGCAGGCAATTACTTTCACTTTCCATTCACCACTTACTAAATGTCACTGCACTCCCCACATCCCGCCTCTCTCTTTACTACTTAATTGTGTAGCCAGTACATGGGAATGGACATCAGGTCCCCCATTCTGGTACACAAAAAGGATTTTGAGATTATGCAAGGTTTGCCTTAATAACAGTGTCCAAAACATTACTTCTGTCTGCTTGCTATAATTATGAATTCCCAGACAGAAGGAAACAAAATTAAAGTAATTTATATAATGTAATTAACGTTTATTTTACTTTTCTAATGTGATAAATTAGGTTTTGGAATAGTTTTTTTTTGGGTGACAGGTCCCCTTTAAGCTTAAGCACAGGCCCTCAAGTGCCTCTATGGTATATAACTTCCTGCTGTCATTTTAATCATTTTCCTGTTATTATTTTAGAGTAAATTTGTGTAAAAATAGTCCATATACCCTTGGTTAGTAGCAGAGATGTTTTACATGGTTGACCATCATCATAAGTAAATAAAAGTTTGATGCTGTTTTCTTTATAGGACTATGCACGTATAAGTCTGGAAACCCGTTATCCAGAAAGCTCCAAATTATGGGAATGCCATCTCCCATAGACTCAATTTTTGTAATAGTAAATCTTTGTAATAGTAGAACCGTACCCTTGTATTTCAGGAGCGGCCATTCTTTACTAATGTGGGGTCTACTTTTAGTGGTGTTGACCCATTATGATCTTCATCCATAATTTCATTATTAGCATTCTGTTTCATATACAATATTACAAAATATTATACTGATTTATAAGAAAATTTATATTGCTATATTTCAGAAAAAAACTATTTCTTATATAACCTTAGCAGAATAAATATTTCAATGGAAAGCATGCATTGTTAGAATTCTATTCCATGGAAAATATTACTTAATCATTATATTGATTTATGAGAAAATGTATAATGCTATATTTAACAAATAGCTATTTCTTATTTAAACTTAACAGAATAAATATCACAATGAAAAGGATGAAAAGGGAGGGTAATTTAGTCAATTTGTTTGTTGACAGTATCTTTAGCTCTACTGATCACCAGCTAAAGGTCTGCTGGTAGATCCTTTTGGACACCCCTGCTGCACTTACATAGTTACATAGTTAAATTGGGTTGAAAAAAGTCCATCAAGTTCAACCCCTCCAAATCAAAACCCAGCATCCATAAACACACCCCTCCATACTTTCCCATAAATTATATATGCCCATATCTATACTAACTGTAGAGTTTAGTATAACAATAGCCTTTGATATTATGTCTGGCCAAGAAATCATCCAAGCCCCTTTTAAAAGCATCAACAGAATCAGCCATCACAACTAGTGATGGGCGAATCTCCCGCGTTTCTCTTCGCCGAAAAATTCTCGACGCGTTGCGTCGTTTTCGCCCAAGATCCTTCTCATTTAAGGAAACTCCCAACACACTGCCATTTAGTGTATAACTTGCATTTGTTATTTTTGCCAACCCGTGCATTTATCAACATTGAACCTCATTTTCCAGTTTGCTGCCCAGTTTCCCAACTTACACAAATCACTCTGCAGAGTGGCAGCATCCTGCATGGAACCTATAGTTCTGCACAATTTAGTATCATCTGCAAAAATAAAAACAGTACTTTCAATGCCCACATCCAGGTCATTAAAGGACCAGTAATATCAAAAAATGAAATTGTTTTAAAGTAATAAAAATATAATGCAGTGTTGCCCTGCACTGGTAAAACTACAGTGTTTGCTTCAGAAGCACTACTATTGTTTATATAAATAAGCTTTTGTGTAGCCGTGGGGGCAACTATTCAAAGGAGAATAGGCTCAAGTTACACAGCAGATAGCAGATCAGCTCAGTAGAACATAATGAGATCTGTTATCCATTACTTATCCTGTGCTATATAGCCATTTTCCAATTTCCACCATTGCTACTCAGCAGCTTGTTTATATGAACTATAGTAGTGTTTCTGAAGCAAACAGATCAGTTTTAATAGCACAGGGCAACACTACATGATATTTTCTTTACTTTAAAACACTTTAATTTTTTGGTGTTACTGTTCCTTTAATAAACAAGTTGAAAAGCAAGGGACCCAGTACAGAGCCCTGTGGTACCCCACTAACAACAGTGGTCCAATTAGAAAATGTTCCATTTACCACCACTCTTTGTAGTCTACCTTTTAGCCAGTTCTCTATCCAGGTACAAATACCATGTTCCAGGCCTGCATTCCTTAATTTAACCAGTAACCTTCTATGTGGCACTGTATCAAATGCTTTAGCAAAGTCTAAGTAAATCAAATCTACTGCCACCCCAGAATCGAGGTCCCTGCTTACCTTCTCATACAAAGAAATTAAGTTAGTCTGGCTTTTTTATTACGCATAAAACCATGCTGGCGCAAACTCATAGTAGGGATGCACCGAATCCACTATTTTGGATTCAGCCAAACCCCTGAATCCTCGAGAAAGATTCGGCCGAACACCAAACCGAATCCGAACCCTAATTTGGATATGCAAATTAGGGGTGGGAAGGGGAAAACATTTTTTACTTCCTTGTTTCGTGAAAAAAAGTCATTTTGGTTCGGCTGGGCAGAAGGATTCGGCCGAATCGGAATCCTGTTGAAAAAGGCCGAATCCCAAACTGAATCCTGGATTCGTTGCATCCATAACTCATAGTATTGTTGTTTGCTATGAAGTCCAGTATCTTATCCTTTATTAACCCTTAGAAAATCATTCCTACCACCGACATCAGACTAACTGGCCTGTAGTTTTGAGACTGAGAATGGGATCCCTTTTTGAATAGCAGCACCAAATTAGCAATTCACCAGTCTCTTGGCACCATGCCAGACCTCAATGAACCCTAAAAAATTAAGTAAGGAGGTTTGGCAATCACAGAGCTAAGCTCGCTAGGTACCCTGGGATGAATCCCATCTGGCCCTGGACCTTTGTTTATCTTAACATGTTCTAGTCTCTTTTGAATTTCTTTATGTGTGAAACATGCATCATTAGATGTATTACTAGAATTGGGACTATTAATAAGGAAACCTTCATTAGCTGGTTCCTCATTTGTGCAGACAGACGAAAAATATGTGTTCAGAATCTGAGCTTTTTGCTTGTTTTCATCAAACAGCTGACCCCCTCTGATATTAAAGGTCCCATCCCTTCCTGCTTAATTTTTTTTACCATTAACATATTTAAAAAATGATTTTGGATTCTTTTTACTGCTAACTGCAATTTCCTTTTCAACATTTAGCTGGCCGGGTAGCTTTTTTGCATGATTTATTGGCCTTCTTGTCCCAGCTAACTTGAAAGCCTTAAAAGCATGTCTTTTTTTACCCACCTCAACACCAACACTTCTACTGAACCAAAAAGGTTTTGCTTTGTAATGACGCTCCTTGCTCACAAGGGGATTATACTGACGTATATTTATTAAACAGCCTTTTAAAGACTTCCCATTTTTGTTCTGTGTTTAACCCAGTGAAAAGCATTTTCCACTTAATATGTTGCAGGGATGCTCTATACTGTCAAAGTTTGCACGCCTGAAATTCAAAGTTTTAGTTACTCCCTTATAGAGTTGCCTCTGCAACAGAATCTCAAAGGAGACCATGTTCCATGATCACTATTCCCTAAATGCTCACCTACACAAATGCTTGAGATGAGTTCAGTATTATTAGTTATTACAAGATCCAAAAGAGAGTTATTCCTAGTAAGTTCTTGAACAAGCTGGAATAAAAAGTTGTCACGTAGGGGCCGATTTACAAAATTCACGCGAAAAGATCGAAGTTCGATAAAATACGATTGAATAACGATCGTAGGATTTATTCGATTGGTCGAATATGCGATCATTCCATCATCGAAGGACTTAAAATTTTAAAATTATTCGACTGCCTACCATGCCAGATTGAACCTACTGAATTGTAATAGAAGCCTATGGGAACCCTCCCATAGGCTTCT
>CM044431.1:194294292-194312142 GCA_024363595.1 Xenopus borealis | reverse complement strand
ATATATATATATATATATATATATATATATATATATATATATATATATATATAGCATTTTGCAGATTTATGGAACTTGAGTAAACCTGAAAAACGTCCTCAAGCTTTATTAATGTTGAAAAGAATCAGTCTGAATATGTTTAAATTCCTATCAACATATAATTGCTTTTTTATTCCTGTGTTACATTACATACCTTAAATAAATTGCACTGGTGTAGGCTCAAGTGTTGATCATCAATGATTGAAGAGAAAAAGCAATTGATCGGTGCAAAGGCAGCATATTACTCCTGGGTCATAACATTTCATTTTGACCCAGATAGTGCTTCTGACATAAGGGATTTTATTGAAGTCATGAAATGAAAAGGCCAAATCTCCCACCATGGAAAAAATCCTCCTCATTACAAAATGTTGACTGAGCAAGTCCATGGATCAACACATTTATAATATTTATGTGTTATATAATCTGTTACTAAGACATCCTAATCAGTAATAAGTCTACTTCACGCTACATAGGCAATGCATGTTTCATTGATTCTGCTGTGCTACAGATTTTTGTTTCATCTACAGAGAAAAACACAATATATGTTAGGTTTTCTTCATTATTCTCATACTCTCTCGTCCTCTAGGTGCTTTCCCTCTTTCATTTTTGTCTGATACATCAAAGCTATATGTCAACCTATAATAGATTATAGGTATGTGCAACATATGCAGGTCCACCCTTATGCTTTTGTTGAACTGTTATACAAAGCATCCATATTGTGGGTCACAAAACAGCAAAATGACTGACATACTTCAAGCTAGATGAATACCTTCCCAGAAAGAAGTTAAATTTAAAAAAAAGAAAAGAAAAACACAGCAGAAAATCACCTAGTAGCAAAATAATAGCTAAAATAACAACCAGAAGTTATTGAGAAAAAAACCTATCAGATAATCCGCAAGCTACTTGCCCAGGAAAATACACATTTCACATCCAGTTGTGAACGCAGTGCCAGAGAGTTGCCTGCTGCTCTGATGAATAGATGGTACTCATCCAGAAAAAAAATGGAAAATACCTGTGGTTTTTCAGCTGATTCTGACCTCCAACCCAAAGCATTTAGGTGTGTGTTAAATTGCAAAGCTCCCCAGAGGTCTTGAATTGGAAATTCCTGGTTGAATGCAGTATACAGTTGTTCAATGCAATGTTATTGTTTTATTAAGTTTTATTATACAATGCAGCTATTGCTTTTGTATAGCCTGTATATGAGACACTCCAGCTGATCAAATATTCTGATAACACCAAATTAATTATTAACAGGATTATCAGCATTACATTTTTTAATATTAAGAAGAAATATATATACATTCAAACTATGTTTGTATATTGTGCCTTGTTTTACACAGCCATACAATTCTAGGACTTATTCTTTATTGCCTCCCAAAGCCTTAGGTAACAATTCCATCTACAACAGGTGTAGCTTGACACATATGAGAGCATTCTCTACAGTGGAGGAACTGATGGCAAAAACAGAAATCAAAAAAGGAAAATACCCACACAGAGAAACCATACAAGTATGTTTAATATATGCACTTCGGTCAACTAGACCAATTTAAAGGTAAGCTAATAAACTTCACTTACACTATATAAGTTATTTCAATCTGGTTTGTTTTAGTCTTCGAAATTACAATCACAGCAAGCAGACAGGCACCATATTGTGGACACTTATTAAAGCAAGCTTTGCATCATGCCACAATCTTGTTTATGAGGGACCTGATGCCCATGCACACGCTACAAAATCAGATGTTGAAGACAGAGCGGGAATATAAGGATTGCAGTGGCATCTAGGGAAGTGCAGAAAAGAAAGTGAAAGTAATTCTCTGCCCTAAGGCATTCCAGAATCCAGCTGCAAATTAAATTAACTCTGCTGGAGCATTTCACTCAATATATGATTGACATCTGAGAGTTTTAAACAAGTTTATAATTAGCGTGGATGCTTTAATAAGAAAAATAATTTGGGTTTCATGTTTAATTTGAAAAGGACTTTTATTATACAGCTTTTTATGTCTGGGTGGCAGGTCCCCTTTAATTGAATGTGTTTAAGTGAATGTGGCTTTGTACTGGTGCATAAGACAATGTGTTGCTTTCTCTGTGTAAAAAAACTGGCACATCCCCAATGTTTTTTTGCACTTTATGTCCTGCCCTGCATTTTAAATTTCCATAGGTCTTTGTGCTGAAAAAAGGAGCATAGATGTGTGTTCCCACTATGAATACAGAGCTGCCTGCTTCCAGCAGAGCTGCATTCATGAGCATGACCAGGGGAAGGAACATAGGTGTCCTCCTAATTGTGTATCATTCAGATTTCCAATTTGGTGCGAGGTGTATAACACAGCCAGACAATAAGATCTAGAGTTGCTGGCTTTGAGAATTTAAACAGCAATGATGTATTTTGGTCTTAATAGAAAGCCATACAGATTAAAGCTTTTAAGCAAAAAAAAAAAAAAACACTGACGTTAGAGTGTTTCTTAACAAGATCCTTACCCGGACACAGATAAAATTAATAATTAAATGAGTGTACCAGCCAGAAGCCAGATGTAATAAAAAAGTATATACCCTGCACATGGCAACCACCAGACCAGATATAGGAATGCAACCAAATGATGCTAAAGGCAATGCACAGATGGTGTGTGAACATTTGTGTCTGTTTACATAGCCTACACTGTGCTAACAGTCCTATAAATATTGCTGTGAATAAAAGTTTCCCAAATCTTCAGGGTCACAGTAGGGTATGTTATTTGGATATTACATCAGCAGTACAACGGGATCCATAAGGATTTATAAATTATGTTAGTCTTTTTTTTCTAGCAACAAAACTCAAGGTTCAGTTCCACTGTGTATTTTGGTAGATATATGCAAAGTGCAAACAATAATAAGACAATATCAATACAACAAATGATTTATAGATCTGCCATTACTAATTGCCTGTACTGGGATGAGTATTTGCAAGAGGTTGCCATTGAAGTGAAAGGTGGCCATTTCTGGTGATAAAACACCAGAACGTTTTGAACGTAAGCTCCTCTGTCTCAGAAAAGGAACAAAGAAGAGTAAAGTGTTGTTTATAGCCCCATTATTAGTAGTAATTAGTAGCCCTGTGATGGGCATTTGAAGGCGGCACCGTAAGATTTCACAGTGTAAGATTTTGCATGTTTCCTTTTTGCTGCTCTCCAAGTCCTACCTCTCAGAAGCCATGTTCCAATATCTTGCACTTATGAGATCTAACAAGATCGAAACAGGCTGTCTGCAAGTTTGGATATATGGCTTTGATCCATTAGGCTGTATCTGTGCTATAAACCAACAGATCTGGATGCATAGTTGGCCAAAGGGACATAAAGGAGTGATTTACATTTCTCCGCCCATGATGCCTTATGGGAGAATTAAAACTCTCCTTTTTGGTATCTAGGCAGTGCTATGTGTATGGCATGAGACAAGTAAATATCTTCTGATTTCAGAAGGCTTCACTTTGCATGTAATTGCTTGTGAAGGGCTTTTTGACTCCTTTCAGTTCTTCTCACCCTAACCAGTTTCGGTTTTCCTTTTTACAGTCTGTTTCGGTCTTCCATAGACTCCATTTTATTCATATAATCCTAACTTTTTTTAAATGATTTCCTTTTTCTCTGTAATAATAAACAATACCTTGTTCCAAACTAAGGTATAATTCATCTTTATTGGAAGCAAAACCAGCCTATTGTGTTTATTCAATGTTTACATGATTCTCTAGTAGACTTAAAGGGCAAGGAAAGTGTAAAATAGAATAGGGCTAGAAATGGTGTATTTTGTATACTAAACATAAACATGAACTTACTGCACCACAAGCCTAATCAAACAAATGATTTATGCTTTCAAAGTTGGCCACAGGGGGCTGTCATCTTGTAACTTTGTTATACATCTTTGTCTGACACTGGCACTGCACATGCTCAGTATGGTCTGCTTGAGTTCTGCATGGCTGGTAAGTAAGGCAGGGGCTCCCCCTGCTGTTCATAAGTGATTGTTTCCCTGCCAGAAGCACTAAATGAAGGGAGAATTTCACTGCATACAGTCAGGTTTCTTATAAAAACGGTACACATTTTAAAATTAAAGTATATTGGAGATAGATTTCTTTTTCATTAAAGAAAGTAAAAATGGGATTTTATGTCTTTGCCTTTCCTTGCCCTTTAAGGTATGAAGATCCAAATTACCGAAATATCCATTATCCAATAAATACCAGGTCCCGAGCATTCTGGATATCAGGTCCCATACCTGTATATTATTGTAGGGGCGTAACTACAGAGGAAGCAGACCCTACTACAGCAGGGGGGGGGGGCAGGAGGTATAGGAGGGCCCCATGAGGTCCAATCAAAGAGCAATTTCAACATATTTTGATAAAACAGGACAACCCCTGGATATGTTAGGGGCCTTAAAATTAATATTCTGTGGGGCCCAGTAACATCTAATTATGCCACTGTATTATTGTAAGTTCAACACTAAAGTAAACTGAATTATTGGGTATCAGCCTGAGAGTATATGCAAAAATGGAGATAATAAGGGGCTCATTTATAATGGGTAGATATGTGCAAAATGCAAAAAAGTTCCATGTGTTTTGCCATTCCTACCAATGGCCACTTCCCATTTACATTAGTGGGAAATACCACAACACACATGCCAGTAGGGAGGTTTTCCTTTGAAACTTGGAAGGCAAATGAGTGCCTGCCTACCAGCAAAAGTGTGTGCATTATAGCTACCATTGCCATAGACAGGTATTTTAATCTCATGACTCTCCTAAAAATAGTACTGATGATCAAAAACACACAGGGGTTATTTACTAACAACTGGCAGTAATGCATAGAAATTAATTGGCAATTAGCTTGAATCAGTCTTCTGTTGTAAGAATAAAGAAACCAAATGTGTTATTAGTTGATTTGTTTCTCATCAGTTAGTCCAACTGCATGCCAAGAGCCTTAGGTTCCTTGAGTTAAGAAAAAAGAAAAAAGAAACTACTGTATAATACTGCCATGATTTTTAAATTTCATCTTCTGTTATATATTCTTTTTATACTTTTACTTAGGGGTGTCCAACCTGAGGCCCAAGATGACTATGACTGCGGCCCAGCTTGAAACGCTAGGTTACTGAGGAAACATCATGTTGCATAGGAGTAGGCAGGAGGGGGACTCTGCCCATTAGTGGTAGTAATAATATAACAATAATAAGTCCATTTTATATCCAGGTCTCCCATATTCCAGCGATAGCTCCATCTGGTTATACAACTGATATTGTAGTTCATTTCTGTGCATTTTCTTTCTTTTACAAAAGTGTTTGTGTATTTCATGTGTGGCCCCAGACAATTTTTCTTTTTCCAATGTGGCCCAGGGAAGCCAAAAGGTTGGACACTCCTGCACGTGGAGTATATGATAACCCTTTGTTAGGGCATTCCTATCTAAGCGAACATAGTTTAATAGTGTAATATTATTATTTTTTAACAAGTATATAAAAAGTGCCAGCATGTTCCACAGGGCTGAAATAATAAAAGTTTCAGCCATCAAAGCTACCCTAGCCTAACATGTTATAGCCTGTGATTTTACATAGGTGTCTATCCTTTAGCTAAAATTATTTGAGCGCCATCCATAAGCAGCCAGCCTGCCCTTGTCTCGTGCTGTTAAGTGTGTCAGTATTGGCAGAGACGAGGACCATCATTTTCCTCTTGCTATAGCTGGGGAATAAAGAACACACACACTCACACAAAGAAAGAAAGAGAGGGTGGAAAGCGAATGCAATGCAGGCAGATCATAGCCTCACTCGAAAGCAGCATCTCCCTGACCTGTCACTGGGCTTCTACACATTACATTGAACAGCTGGGCTAAAGGCGTGCTTGCTTGTTCTTTCTTCCTCCTGGTAAGTGACTTGAATATTTCTTTAAAAAACAAAATAGATTCATATTTTTCCAGATGGAAACCATCATGAGAACAGGGGAGGAGGGGGTGCTTAAATGTGTTTATCCGACTCTTATCCATACACCTGTCATTGCAAATTGAAAAATAAACAAGACATCACAGATTTGCCATTCATACAATGTAAGTTTTGCACTTTTTTTTTAAAACATGTTTTTTCAGCTTGGTGGCTAAGCAAGCTACATAGTGAGCAAACACTAAAGTACAAATCCTGCATAGACACAGCATGGAACATTACTGTTTTATTGCACCCCAATGCTTACTCCCAGCCCCAGCAACAGCTCATGGTTCCGGATTCCTCGCCATCTCCCTTAGCACCAACTTGCTTCTCACTTTCCAGACCTGCAGACAGTTTGTAGTATTTGAAGGCTTCCTAAAAAGTTGATTATTTGTGAAATGAAGTCCATCAAATGCTTGCAGAGCGTATAACACAAAGATTAATCTAGCACCATGTCTAATCTAATAAATTTAATGAAAAACTCATAAAGTGTATTAAAATTTGAAATATATGAAGGTGTCTTTTTAATTAATTTCAATTTAGGTTACAGTTCAGTAAAGGTATGATGCTCACTATAGACTCTCCAGAGCTACAAAACACATTTAACTGACAAACGGGTGTTGTGCATGAAATGCATGGGAGATATGAGCATCACTTACTGGGGGCAGAAAGGCTATGTACCAGTTGCTAATGGACTTTGGATTACTTCCCCTTGAGAAGCGTTATTTAGCTGCTCATAAGTCCTTTGAGGTCTGGGGAATGATTGAGCATACCTCCCAGTCTTGGTTAAACCAAAGGGTCTGGGGAGATGACCTATAGCCTGATAGATAACTTGTAATAGCTCTTTACAGAGCCTAGTGTCTAGTGATTAGTGCATGCAATATTCCATCAAGGCTAAGACTTTGCCTTATGTCTTCCAGGTCACAGAAAGCCATGAATTACTGACTGGTGACACCACAATCCTTAAGTATGATGTAGGTACTTGATATTTTAATTGAATTTACTTTGCCAATTGTATTCATCTTTGTTTATACCCATGTTAAATGCCATTCTGAATTATGGCTATTATAGGTTTGGAAAATTCCCTATATCACTGCTGCAATACCAAAGGGAGATTCATTGTCTGAATGACGCTGAAGACAGTTTATTCAGGGCCACTGCTTGAGGTCAGAGGTTCTAAGCACTATAGGAAGGCATTCCTAATGTACATACTAAACACATTTTACAAATGTTTAACATCATAACCTGCCCTTTATGATTTAATCAACATTTTTACCCTCTCATTTTGTCGCACCAAGATTATGCCCTCTCTGCCCCACCTTTAAACCAGTCCAGGTTCTGTTTTGCATTTGCAGAATGTGACCTTCCTACTAACAGAAGAACTGGTAGGACTTCACCCAAACCTTCCGGAACAGGAAAACTCATTCCCTTTGAAATCCATTAATGCGTCTTGCATGTGTTTGAATGCTGCCCAGCTATATATCCATTTCATTCCGCTCCTGACAGTCCCTAGGCAATGATACAAAAACGTGATGTTGCCACATGATCGTTGTCTTAAATATTGCCAGCAAAATAATGTAAAGATGTGTTACTTCAGAGAAGGAAAACAGCAGATTGTTTTTCCTTGCAGAGAGCAGGGATGACATTAACAGGCACCGGTTAGCTCAGTATAAATCTTGCCATGTACCTGATAATATTTTCTACAGTAGACTCAATTCATTTAACTAAACTTTTGCTAGGAATAATTTGCAGCCGTGCTGCTACATTGCTGGCATATGCAAAATGTGAACTGAAAAGTTATTTGCAATATGTTTATAAATACATCATCATAATAATAATACAATTTCAGAGTCGCATCCCCAGAATGCTTGTCACTTGCTGGTCTAGTTTAGATAATGATTATTGATTAAAGCACCATGTCCAATAACTCAAGAGTGACCTCTGCTGGAAAAAAAAAATACATTCGCAGGCAAGCAACATTGCTCTTTTTATTTTAAATTAAAATAATTTTTTCCTGCTGGTATTATACTGTGAAGGGGTTATCTACCTTTTACTTTTTTGATTATTGTACACACACACAGATCATGTTAAGTGTATAACTATGTAAGGATCCCTTTTTGCTTAAATGTAATTTTGGACCAGAAGTAACAGAAAGCATGGGAGTTTGAGCAGTTCTTTTATTGTTTGCATGGGGAGCTGATGTTGGGTTGGAAATGATCATCACAGCTTAAAGCCTAAATACATTACACAAAAACACACTGGGATCTACGAAACACAAACAGCTAATTTATGTAAAAAATTTGTGCATAAGATTGTGCCTAGGGTTGCCACCCGGCCGGTATTTTTGATGGTTGATCCCAATGTTATCAATAGGGAGAAAAAGCTAAATATATAGGAAGGCCGATATTTTGCTCCAGAAAAGTGCCAACCTTAATTGTGCCATATGGTTGGCTTTCTGTACATCCACCGATGATGTACAAGGGCAGTGGCAACTTCGGGCGATTTAGCTATGTTAGCCATCCATTTCTATTACTGGCAATGGAGAGGTATTTTCATAGATTTGTGGCCAACGATTTTGTGCCATTGCCCTAAATGTGATTCCTAAATTGTCTAAAAATTTAGGAATGCTACTAAATCCGAGTGTAAATATGCATAAAAGGTACAAAGGCCAGGGCATCTAGAACTGGAGGGTTTTGCATTTATGATTGCTGTGAAACTTATTAACACTGCATGACAATTCTCTCTTGGGATAAAACCCTTGGACGCGGCAACACTGCATTCAGCTGTATGTAACTAGCACGTATAATGGCAAATATGTGCAAGGCTTTGTTTAAATGGCACCCCCAGCAAATGAGCAATGAGTTTCCCAGCAGTGTGGTGTGAGGTTGGGGGAAGGGCATTGTTCAGGCAGTCTCAAGTGACCATAGACCATTCATGTCCATGTACATGCCACTTCACACTTCCTGATAACAAAGTCCTCTAATCTGTTCTCAACATCGCTACTTATCTTTTTGACAGTCTTCTGCAGTATACATCAAACTACTCGACGGAGTCACTGTGCGTGGTATTACTTGTGAATCCAAGTAAGAAGAAGTAAGAAATAAAATAATGGCAACAATTTGCCATTTATACCAGACTTCTTCCCCCACCCCCACTCCCTAACATACAAATTGCCCCTGCATTCCATTCCCTTTCAGCTAGAGCTTTGAACAAATTAGGTCAGGGATCTTCAACCTTCAGCTCTCCAGCTGTTGTTGTGCTACTGAAGTCCCAGTATTGCCGGCAGGGATAATGGGAGTTATAGTTCATATACAACTGGAGACCTGTAGGTTGGATATTGTCATGGCACTGGTTGATTTGACTGTAATTGTTTTTTTCTGGCAAATCACAAGTATCCCCTGTCTGCATGCAAAATGTTATAAACCAGAATTCTGTAATTCAATTTTATACATAGGAAAAAGCATACAAGACTTTGTTTTCATACAGATATTTCGGTTGGGTGCCATTAGGCTGATTTATGAATATAAGAGCAACCAGCCAGGTTTTTGCTTTTATTTTCCAACTTGTACCAGACGTTTCAAAACTAATTGCTAATTGGTTGCTTTTAGAACCTGTGTAATTTAGCCTATGTTCATAAATCAGCACTTATTATAATGTCTTCTCCACACACACACATTTGGATAATAAAAGTGTTTTACAATAAATTACTTGAATGACATTGTCTTTTGAAATCAGTGATGTCAGTTATGTATGTATGTATATTTTTATTTCTATAGCGCTCCTTGAGGGCAAAGCACTGTACAGCAAAACAATAATTTAGTAGTAACAAACAAGGGGTCATTGAAATAATTCACATAAATATAAAATATAATTACACTACAGATCAAGTGTAGAGACCCCGAGGAGTGTAGAGCGCCCAGTAAGGCACTAAATAATAAGCATTCTCCATATATTGTGGTAGAATAGATCAACTTACCAATGTTTTGGGGCCATGAATTAAATTAGCTGTAAGGCCCAGTAACATATAGTCATGCCCCTAATATGCATTATTATTATTACATTAATTTATAAAGGGCCAAAATATTCTATCGTGCTGTATACTGTGCATAGACAAATAATTACCATACAGACAAACTGATACAGCCAGGGCTGCTTATGGGTTTGCTGCCACCTGAGAAAGGGGTAGATTTGCTGACGTAGAACATGCAGTTGTACTCTCTACACTAAAAGAGACCAAATTCTGATTTAATACCAGAAAGGTATCTTTTGAAATTACTTGGGATGGATCCACACCTCTTACAGTGCTGCACGGAGCATGATTCTTTCCTTGCTTGATGACAAGGTAATAAAGGCCCTGCTCTCAAGAGTATACATTTTTAAAGTAGTGGTTATCTTGGGACTGTATCAACAGAAATAAAAATCAAATAAAAATTTGAATATAATTTTGGCAAATGGCCCCATAAGACTGCCTATAGATGGCTGGTAAGAATGTTGCATGATGCCACTGTTATTAATAAACATAAAAACCATACAAATATAGAAAATATGGCAACCATAGGCCTATCTGATGCAGCTTGATTGATACTGAGCTGATATCTAAGTCCCTGTGATGTAAATGCTGGGCAGGTACCAATAGTCACAAGATGCACCAGAAAGTACAAATGTGCTGTAAATCAGTTGTGTTCCGCAACAACTGGCATGTTCCGTTGTTTTGAGGTTAGGGTCAAGTTGGAGTGTAGGTCCCTACTATGGCATGTTGCTAGATTTGAAAGGAATATAGGTATATCAGTGTCAGCTTTGGGCACTGGGGGACAGTAGAGGAGTGAAGTCCCTCCTGCTTCATGGCAGATGTTTCATGGCAGTTGGTGGTACCACTTTGGTACAATCAAACACCTCTATCTTCAGTGTTTAATGCTGCCTTTAGAGTAGAGGGTCTTGATTACTTCATACTTTAGAAATATGACACGGTAACACTGGATAAGACTTAGGCACTGGGTAACACTTAGGCACTGGATAGTGCTTGGGCACTCAGTAACATTTAGACGTGCCATAACACTTCGGAATGGGGAACACTTAGACATTGCTTGTCACTAGTTTGATCCTGGTAAAAGGTTTTGATATGAAGTTTTTCCTGTGCCACTTGCTGATGTTGCTGCAGACCTCTGGCCACTAGCAAGGCATATTGGGAATTCATTTATGAAACATGTTATCCGGCATAGCTCCCGAAAATTCCAACTTGCAGAGAAAAAATCCTATGACCACAACTACTTAGAAATGACATTGCTTGGCACAGACTGAAGCCTTGAAAAATGTTCAAAAATTACACAGAACAAAAATAACTCGATTTTCATTTTTCACTTTGCTAAATACAGGGCGGTGGTAGAAAACAAAACAGTTTAGCTAATTTGGTGAAAGAATGCTTTGCCTGCTGCTGCAACAAGTGATACAGCGTTCCAAGTACTGTTGCACTATTTTCTCTCTCTCTTTATTTACTGTATTCAGCCTGCAGGTGATAAATGAAAAATGCCTCAAACACATGCACATTTTTTTTTTAAGAAAAATATGTTTTGATTTGGTATGTAAACATGCACTTGGCACATGAATATTGGTCTGTACTTAAGAGGAAAAGGAATCATTGTAGGTGGTAGGTGTCAACACATTCCTAAAGCAGTAGTGAAAGAACACTATTATATGATTTTTGGCCAAAAAAAAAAAAATTGAGTGTAGCTCAGTACTGCTGGCTTTCCCTTTCCTCGCTCTTTGGGTGCTGGTTAGCATGGAGAAACATTACTTTAAGGTAGCTACCGCATGCCAGAAATTTGTCAGAGTTAAAGTAGAGGGAAGACCACCCATAAGTGCTGGCATTTGCACTGTACAGATTGGATGCCTTTGCGCTGGATGGCTTCCCATATGATTTGCTTATTTTGCAGCCTATCACAGTCTGTGCTATGCACTGGTGCCCAAATGCCTAGCTCTTGCGCTACAGACATGCCCTCATGGCGTGGGCACACACACTGAAATGAACTTCAGGAATAGCATCATGTGCCAAATATGATGAAATATTGTGACAGCGTTATACTTTATAGTCTGTACAATAAATAACTGTTGAATGTTTAGCTATCATTCCTGGAATAGGTTCATACCAGTTCTGCAGTTATGTGCACTTGTAAAAACAACGTGCGAGGGAGTGCTGATTACTCATATTATAGGCAGATTTATTGGGCAGCTTTTTGTTGTCACATGACCTGAACATTTTACAGCAAAGGCGTATAGGCTGTGGCCCGTAGGCTAATGCTTACTACAACTATAACCAATCTTTTAAGCTGGCCATAGATGTAACAATTACGATCTTTCTCGGAAAAGATCTTTCCAAGAAAGATCGTTCGTTTCAACACACACGTGTAGAGCTGAATCGTCAAATATACAGGTAGAAACAATAGAATTCTACTTGTATCTGACGATTCAGCACTAACAATGGTCGATGTTCAGGATGCTTTCAAAGGCATCCGATCAAAATTTTCCGTCCAGTCCGATCAACCAGCCGACCGATATCTTAATCTTCTGACGATATCGGTCGGCTCATTTCCCACCATACACGCACCGAATATCGTACGAAAATTTGTTTCGTACGATATTATCTGTGCGTCTATGGCCACCTTTACTCTTGTCAAGGGCAGAACAATCCACAGTGAGGCCAGTGCTGTTGCATTTAGGTCCAGAAACTAAGTATAAGGCAAGATCCCACAAACGTTGCCTCTACTGTGCCCTTATACAACTTGTTCCATCATTGACGCTTGAAGAAAACTGAAGGAATTCTGGGCAATGCTGAAGGGTTCCAAGCTGGATATCCACAATCTTCTAAAAACCAGTGAAAAAATCACAGGGTGCACAGTATTACAGGGAGAAAAAGTAGTACACAGTAGGGGACTTAGACTGTAAGCTCCACTGGGGAGGTAACTGACAAACAACAACCTCTTTAAGGCACTGTGTGACATGACACTGTATAAATAAAGTATTTAATGTAATATCTATATATGTATGTATAACACATGGTGTATTGACTTTGGGGCAAATTTACTATTATTCATCAAAAAATCCTACAAATCTATTCGAAATTCGATAAGCATTCGACCATCGAATGCTTATCGAATAGTTTTAGGCTATCATTTTGCTCGATATTCGATTTCTCAATGAATTCGTACGATCAGATACCGATCGTTTGATTTCACGAAAAAAATCGTACCTTTTCCTTCGATCCTCCGAAAAATTTGTACGATTCGAACGATCGAGGCGTTCGATCATACGAATGGTATTCGAGCAGGACTTAGCAAATAAGCCTATGGGGGGGTTCCCATAGGCTTCTATTGGTATTCGTTATGTTCAATCTGGCGAAGTAGGCATTCGAATAACTTTAAAATTTTAAATCCTTCGATCATCGAATGATTGAATTATCGAATATCCGATCATTCGATCTATTCGATAATTCGATGATCGAAGAGGCCAAATTTTGCATATTCGAATATCCGAAAAAATCGTACAATCGTAATTGATCATATTCGATCATACTACGATCCATTCACATGAATTTTGGAAAATTTCCCCTAAGTGTCCATATGAAAACTTTTCTAGTCAGGAAAAAGATGTAGATAGTACTTCATGAGATACATCATTGTGTCTGGGGTGTGCAAAGTCAATATTAGTGTTAGCTCAAAGGTCATAGTTGGCATCTATGTGGGTACATACACTGGCCAATGGAAAGCAGGGAGGACCAGGAGATAGCATTCCTGCACTGGAAGAGCCCCTGCCTGCAGTATTTCACACTGAAAGTCTGAGCTGGCAGTTGCTTGTCTGGGGCAGCACTGCTGTAGACATATTGATACTTCATAGGAAAGTCTTTGTTGCAGTAACTACTCTCTATCTCGACTGTAAGGGGAAAATGCTTCATATTCACCCACTATGTTTCCTTTTTGTTATAGCTGAAATATTTGCTTTAGAGTATGAGGATATAGCTGAAGGGCTCTACTTCTCCCCAAGGAAATATCCCCAATGGGTTGTTCTTTAAACATTTACACTTTACTTTATATGTACTTTATAAGATGTATTTAGGACTAACGCAGGGATGGTGAGCCTGGTTTTGTTAAACTTTAACTCCCTACAGTAGCCCTCAGCATCTTGCTAATAGACAGAAACCATGAATGAAACATCGAACGCAGCCCAAACTGATGAACAGCCAGTGAAGTGAGTATATTCATTTAACTGAAACCGTGCAAGGTCATACATGACATCAAACAGTCTGCAATGATGTCATTTGTTACAATGAATAATAAGGTTCCAAGCACATGTATTTAAATTCACTCAAGATCCAGAATAACCCAGAGAAATGCTCAGTACATTGCTTTGGATAGGGAATACTTTATGTTGGTTTTAGCTTTGTTTAGGTTGTGGTATGTACTGCTTTGCTGCAAGTTCAAGGCCATAGCTTTAATGCTAGTGTTATTCAATGTATAATAAAACTAAACCTTGTATAGACGACTAAAGGCCTTCTTGGATTCTGATTGAACTTAAACATTACTTTCCTGCTGGGTTTCCTAAATGTCCAATTGTCACAGGGTGGTCATACTGCTATTGGTTGGGCTCTTGGGGCATCATGCCTATTGCTGCTCACTAAAAATTCTCTTCCCAATGGCAAACAAGCATGAGTACAGCACAGCAAAGTGTGTTCAGCTTAGGAGAAGAACATGCAGTGCTTTTATTGACTCATACAGCATGTTTTGTGTAAAGAGTCTGGATAGGGAATAGATTGAGTTGTAAAGCGCAGGCTAATGCTTGGGCATCAGGATTTTGGGATAGAGAGGACAGAATAAGGACTGCCTGATTTTTATTTTTGCAAGTGGGTCTGAAAAGGGGCCGAAGAATGTTAATAGGGGAGGAGATGTGCCTTTGGCAGTCTCTGCCCCGCCCTCTCCTCCTCTCTTGGCCTATCACACTGCCTGTCTGGTTAAGGTTACATTCCGTTTTGGAACGCTGGACAGCAGCACATCCCATGATTGTATTTGGAGGGGGCCTCCAGGATCGACTTCTTGGGATTATTAGTAGTGGATGAAGAATGAAGGACAAAGAAACCTTGAACTGACTTCCAGGGGAGGGTGGAGAGACTAGCTCAACATGTTGGCTTCTACCTCCCTGGCCTCTGTGATGTCCAAACTACAGGGCTCAAGGTTTGCAAGAACTACATCACCCAGCATGCCCAGAGAGTCTGTGGTGGTATAAGGATGCTGGGTGTTGTGATTCAAGAGAACTTGGGAGGCTGAGGCATGGGCATTCACATCTATGCTTTATAAATAAAATAGCTAGAGGCAAGCCATCCCTTCTACATGAATAAATCTTGACATCTGACCCTTTATATTCCTTAATCAATATTTTACATTGACTTATTTTGTTACAAATCCATGTGGGTAAGATGACTGCTCTGCAGAACGGCACAATACATTGTTATCTCTATAATGAAAATGCATTCATGATGATTGCACCCATGGCCCTGCATTGCATTAAAGAAACAACAAACACCTAAAATATAAAAAGCTTCTTTATTTACAGTTGTGTGAGTATTTTGTCCCAACCCTTCCATTGCAGGCTAAAGCCTTATATACATGTAACTTTCCGAATCTGGATGCGATATTGTTTATTTGTAAAGAACTTCTTAGACCTCATCCACTGCTTCACTCCATAGAAGCCTATACGTTCTCAACCAAATGGAATGTGGAACTATGGTCAAACGCAGGGTCTTTGCTGCACCTTTTAGTGTCTATTAACACAACATGTTTACAGCGTAGCTCTTTTTCAAGTGTTCAAGTGTCCTTATTTAGATGTGATGGGAATTATTGTTTAATAGAACTAGAGAACTGTACTGGTTATTAGAAATAACATGTCGCCTACACTCATGGGTAGTATGCCCCAATGGTCTAAATGGTAATAATGAATGATGCTTATTTGTAATGTCCATGATTTCCAGATCTTTATGTTACACAGCGTTTAGGGTTGCCACCTGGCCCGTAAAAATGATGGTTGATCCCAATGTTATTAATAGGGGAAAAAGATAAATGTATAAGAAGGCCGGTACCGGTATTTTTTTACCAGAAAAGGTGGCAACCCTAGGTGGTAATTGTTGGGAAGCTGCAGGGCACTACAACAACTGAACTACAACTCTCCACCCCTTCAGATGCATTGTGCAAAAACAAAGGAGCTGTAGTGAGAACATATCTCTTATAGGGAGGGATGGAGGGGGACAGGCATTGGAGCAAGTCTAGGGCTTTAAGTGACCACTGCGGCTGTCAGTGCCTTTTTGCTACCCGTAAGCCACATTGAGAAGTAAAAAGAGTTGGGGAGCTGTGCAAGTGTATTCACTCTGGTGGTGCAAGCAAGCTATAAGAAATTACACAAGGCTGAGCACAGAGTGATAGGCGCTGCTGGCTGCTCTTCAGCTCCAGGGATACTCTGAACTAAGCAATAATTAGTCGCAGAAGCGCTGCCATAAACTCGCGCTCAGTGCAGTACTGAGGGGCACAACAGCCCCATTCGCCTTGTCTTCGCTATAAACCCGCCCTCTCAGAAAGGTGATGATTGAAAGGAGACTTCTGTCCAATGGCAGCGAGAGGAGTGGGCGGGGCCAGGCTTAGCCGCTGCTAGTGAGAGTGCTGAGCACAGATTGTTCCCGGGAGGGGGAAAGGGCGCCGCCCAGTGAGTCTCAGCCACAAGCCTCCTGTCTGCTGTCCCCTTCCTGCATAGTCCGTGCAGCTGCCGGCGCTACAGCGGGACATTCTGCTTCTTGTAACCGTGTTCCCTTCTTTCTCTCCCCCCCCGCTCCCTTTGTCTCTCATTATGTGTCCCATCTGACGTCACTCGCACCGTCGTCCCCTTTCTCCCTGTACGTTCCCTGCTACTTCCACTTTCTGCGAAAACTTTGACGCAATCGTTAAGGAAGAAGAGGAAAAGAGCCGGCCGCCTTGCTACGCGCAACTGTCACTCCGGCACTGGGAGCCCGGCACTGCCACCTGAATGGATGGGCATGGGGAAAAGAGCCGGACTCTCTTACCCCGGGGCTGAGCGGCTGCCCCCGCCTCTCGCAGCCCTGCACCTCCTACTGCTTCTGGCTCTTTGGGGGGACACAGGTAAGCTCTCTCTCTTACTGCCCTCGGGCCTGTCTGATAAGTCACATTATTACAGCTGTCGGGGGTTGCAGTTCAGCAACAACTGGGGACACATAGTAGGTTAAACCAGTTTAGCTACTTTAATTCCCAGCACTGGACTCCTAGAGACTAATAATAACCATGGAGCCCCCTATGTGCGGCTGAACTACAACTCCCATTTGTCTGGGGCTGCAGGACGGCTAATAGCCCTAATGCTCTTATGTTCAGTGTGAAGTCCTTTTGTTGTGCTAACAGTTTATGGATAGATCAAGGTGTGGCTGCTGCTGCTGCAGAACCTCTTGCCCTACACAGCTGTTGCTCTTTCCCTAGTAACTGTCTTGTATTAAAAATGAGCACTTACCGTGTTTGTCCCCGTTGCCTGTCCCACCTTCTGTGAGTCCTGATAAAGTACATGCCAAAGAAATGTATTTGCTCCTGTGCATGAATAGTTTTATGTTGAAGGTGTTTGCTGTTCTCCTTCACTGAATGGTATAAGGCTTTGGGGATGTTCAGTATTATACCCACGCATAAAGCAAACTACATAAGTCCTGTATCAGGATAAGAAAGTGTGTGTATATATGTTTGTGTGTATATATATATATAATATATATATATATATATATATATTAAAGCACGATTGCACTCGAATTCAGTCTCTCTCTCACATGATTTAAGCAAAAAAGCCAAAAATGTAAAAAAAGGAAGTTTATTG
>CM044431.1:194273648-194287339 GCA_024363595.1 Xenopus borealis | reverse complement strand
CAAGTCGCCAGGCGACAAAATGCCCCCGAATCTCCCCGTCTGCTCTAGCCCTTAGTCAGCTGCCATTGTGCTCTAGAGAGGTCTAACCGCAATTGTCTCGCTTATGTTCTGCCCCAGGGCAATTTCCGATAGACTGCTCCCTTATCTTCTTCCAGGCATCCCTGGCCTTTTCCTGGGTTGGCACAGGCAAAATATACATTTTCTGAAGTATACCCC
This sequence comes from Xenopus borealis, assembly GCA_024363595.1. Lineage (NCBI taxonomy): Eukaryota > Metazoa > Chordata > Amphibia > Anura > Pipidae > Xenopus > Xenopus borealis. The sequence goes on along the minus strand of CM044431.1, from coordinate 194,287,123 downwards.
AGGCTCCATTCTGGATAACAGGTCCCATGTTTGTGCTATACTTCACAGAAAGAGATCCCTAGGAGAATTAAAAATATAGAGGTGCTGTGGGAGAAAGTACGTCGCTGCACAATATGTTTGCTCTCTAAAAATACATGTTAATAATAATAATAATAATAATAGTTATAATAATCACCCCCCCCAAGTGGATCTGAGATTCAATTTCCATCAGTCTATAAAATAATTGATATACAGGTATGGATCTAGTTTCCGGAAACCCATTATCCTGAAAGTTCTGAAATACAGATCTTTCTGTAATGCACCACATAAGCAAACCATTCTTATTTTTAATTATTTATATTTTTCTCTGCAGTAATGAAACTATACATGGTACTGATGGTAAAGAAGCTCCATAATTTTATGTCGTTGACAAAACTGGGGTGATTTTTCTTTTTTTTTTAGCGTCAACATTTTTTTTTTTGTAGCCTTAAAGGGGTTGTACACCTTCAAGTCAGCTTTTAGTATGATGTAGAGACAGTTTGCAGTTAGTTTATCTTCTTGTAGTTTATCTTCTTGTGGTTTGTGAGTTTAGTTTTTAATTCAGTAGCTCTCCAGTTTGAAATTTCAGCAGTCTGGTTGCTAGGGTCCAGATTACCCTAGCACCCATGCATTTATTTGAATAGGAGACTGGAATATGAATGGGGGAGCGCTTGAATAGAAAGCCGAGTAATAAAAAGTAGTTGTAATAATTTTGTAGCCTTGCAGAACATTTGTTTTGAGGTGGGGTCAGTAGCCCCATGTGAAAGCTGGAAAGAGTGAGAAGAAGGCAAATAATTAAAAAAAATATATAAATAATGAATATCAATGGAAAAATTGCTTAGAATTTGCCATTTTATAGCACACTAAACATTAACTTAAAGTATATATCCAGATTATAGGAAGGCTGTTAAAGGGGAATACAATCCCTGGGGCGCTAACCTCCTGTCCCCCACCCCTGTAGGCCCCCCTCCCTCCCCCCCCCCGGCCTACCTCTCCCCGAAGTCAAATGTCCCTAAGTGGCTACTTACCCCTCCGTGCAGGTTCCCGGGCGCCATCTTCTTTAGCAACGTCTTCTTCCTGGATCCCTCGATGCTTGGCGGTGCATGCGCAGTAGGATGCATTTGCCGGTTTAGTACTGCGCATGCGCCAAAAGTTCCCAAAGTTCGCCGATTGAACTTCGTGAACTTTCAGCGCATGGGCAGCAGTACAAACCTGCAAATGGCAAGCGCCGACAGATCCAGGAAGAAGACGTTGCTGTAGAAGATGGGGCCAGGGGACCTGCACGGAGGGGTAAGTAGCCACTTAGGGGCATTTGCCGGGGGGGGGGGAAGAGGGAGGGGGCCTGAGGGGGGGAGGAGGTTAGCGCAAAAGGTATTGAATTCCACTTTAACTTGTAAAACCCTAGGACCCTGGCATTCCAGTTAATAAGTCCCATATATTTTATATCCCAGTAAAAAGGCTTATAGTATGCCACGCAACTCAAAGTTAATTGGTACATTAGATTTTTACTCTTTGCCCCTCAAAATAAATTCTCTCGCACCTTATTCGTTCATAAGGAATAACGTGGTTCTGTAAAGCAATTTCTAACAGCACTGCCTGCCTCACTCTGTTATGGCAGTAGAACATTATTTTTCTTTCCATTTCACATTTTTGACATTTAGTTAAACTACAAGTGAAGTCCAGGTCTTTGCTGCTGCATGGGCAAGTTGGCATGAAGTCCTAGTAAAGCATCACTGTGTTTCTGTAATTCAGCTAAGGCCATGATCATATTGCTGTGATCTTTGTTGCACCAACCACAATCATTCCACCTCACCTGTAGATTTCCCAATAGAATCCATGAATGCTTTAGGGTGCATGATGCAATGGTTGTTTCATAGGCAAGCTCTGTGCCAGGTGCAGGTTGGGGAATAAATCTCCTGTGGAATCAGTCAGATTGCCCCATGAGTGTTATGTCATAGTAGCCCTTCCCCTGTTAGTCTCCAACTAGTTAACAAAGTACTGGCATGATCATATTTGCCCTTATTGTGACAGATGTACAGCCTGGCATGCTTTTATTTTCAAAGCCCTGCAGTGTTCCTTGGAACCATAATATGGTGCAATACACAAAAGACGTACATGAAATAGTCAATTGTGGTCCCAGGAGCCCTGCGGAAACTGATGAAACAGCATGTAACTGAAACACTCAGCCTGTTTAAAGGCATAGTAACGCCAAAACACTAATCTCAAGAGGTTGATATAGTGGAAACCCTAATGGGCCCTACCCCTGTTTTTATAATTATCTTTTATTCAAATTCAAATTTACTCTCACCAGTTATAAGTCTGGAAACTTTTGCTGGTGAGAAGGGGTATAACCAGTATTTACTGGCCCCCAGGTCTGGACTGGGATTCACAATAGGCTCTGGCTTTTCAAGTACACAGAGGCCAAAGCAGCCACCACCAGCATAATAAATATGGCAACTTACAGCAGCCCCTCTGGCATTTTCCAGAATCCACAGTCCGGGCCTAGCCCCCACCTCAGCATTTTTCTTCTTTAGTGCCCCCACTTTGCAATACCTTGGGAATAATAATACAAGGGTATTAAACATGGAAGTAATGCAGGTATGGGATCTTTCATCCATAAAGCTATGAATTATGGGAAGACAATCTCCCATTGACTCTAATAATAAAATAACAAAAAATTTTAAAAATGATTTCCCTTTTATCTGTAATGATGAAACAGTACATCGTTACCAGAGCCCGACTTAGATATGATGCATCCTTGCTGGAGGAAATACAAACCCATTGGAAATTATTTTAAGTAGATTTAAGGTATGGAGAAAAACCTTTATCTGGAAAACCCCAGGTCCCTAGCATTCTAGATAACCAGATGCAGTAATACAGCACTGCTCAATATGTTGGCACTTTAAAAATACATGTTAATAATAAATGATAATAATAATAATACAGCTCCGGGGGCCCAGGAGTATGCCAACATGGAAACTAGCTTTGCCTTGTTTGGAAAACAAAGAAAAGAAAATACTACTGTGATAAAGTGTATGGCAGCACCAGTAACACACAATTATTTTTCTTAACCCTTTAACTATATTGCTCTGATGCTCATACTTTTTTTATAGTTGACCATTTTGCTAGCAAAGCATGTAAATCATTTTGCATTAAGTAAATGAAATAGTGAGACAAATATCAAAATCTGATAAAAGACTAAATATATTACATTTATACTTTCGGGGTTTGCAGGGATATGGTTCTGTGCTATATAAATGTGTTCATTTTACTTTCTTGAGACGTTTCTGCTGCAGGAGAGGCTTAATTGCTTGCCACCCTGGCTGTGCATTGGAGTAAGGGCTCATTGTTAGAGGTCTGAACTCATAATTCAGATTTTTTTTCCCTAACACGCAGAGTCCACATGTGTGATTTGACCTTTGCATCAAATCCTAGTATTTGTGGCTTGTGACTAATTTGAACAGTTTGTATTGGGTTGGGAGACTGAGAGGTGCTTTTGTTTGAGATCACTGCCTTGAATAATTCCTGCAGCGATTAGCTGGGAAAAAAAAAAAAAAAAGAGGTTGAATCAGGGTAATCTAAATCTGATCAACAAAGCCTGAATATCTATTATATGGCTACACATGGATTCAATGCAACAAGCACTCAGCTGATATACTATATATGTATATTTATCACTCGGCAAAAATAAATGTGGGGCAGGATTAGGTTTTATTACTATCACTTTCGTGTGCGAGTGTCAGCATTTATACAGAGTTTCTCTCTTGGGGGAAATGTTCACGTTTCACTGATTTCTTATGCGCTTGTTAAAGGCGAATCTACATCCTGTGGCCTGTGTACAGATCCCCCCCCCCGTGTAAGCTGCTCTTCAGTGTATTTGTTCACCTAATGACTGCCATGTTTTTTAAATTGTTTTACATTGTTATATTGCAGAATTAAAAGTATCTGAATCAAAGTTCTGTTGGATGCTAAGTTACTAGACCTGGTGCAAACTTTTTATTACATTAAAATCTGCTCTGCTTTAAAGTGAATCACAGGTGATGATTAGCACTGTGAGCATTTGCAGCCCTGAACCACAAGATGTTAGCACTGCTTACTTATTTTCCATACCACCTCTATCTTGATATTGGCCCAGAAAGCTGCAGAAAGGACAATTTGTAAGTTATAAAGAGAGCCCATCTTCAACAATTTTGGATGCTCACAAATCCAATTTATTTTTTTACTTATTCTGGTACTTTTCTTTGCTACAGCAGTATCCAAAGGTATAGATAAAGGTTTGACTGGCTTAATAAAAACGTCTGAAAAAGACTTTAATCATATGAGTATTTTGTGTGATTTCTAAATTATATACATCTATGAGTAAAAATAAGATCAAGATTATGAGCCCACTCTCTTGCCTCTGCACTTCCACAATTAAAAAATCAACAAAAAAAGTTCACTAGAAGGCATTATAGAAAGCATGTTTGTCGCTAGGGCGACTAATCTCCCGGAATCTCCTCGTGTAGATCTAGCCTAACAGTTATGACATAACATGCCCTATGTTGTTGTATAATAAACATTATTATCCCCCCAAGGGCTGTCTCTGATGCTTTTGTCCAACCCTAAAACTGGTCCTGATGGGTGCTTTTGAATGAGCCAAAGGTTACAGATAATGATCCCTCAGTGTTACTGAAGTGCCTTGCAATTGTCTATAATGTATTTATTTATAGAACCGCGGTATTAATGTAATGTATAGTGTTTCTAGTAATGCCCGAGAGCAAAGAAATGCTATGCAGCCTGTAAGAGAGGAATCCACTTTTCCAGTAATGATCACAAGCTGAAGAAAATAATATAATTACTGGGCAGGCCGCACCATTCTAAAAGCACTTTGTGTGAAATAATGAATGGTATTTATATCCGGCCTATTCTTATTGGCACTCAGAGATAGAGGTAGGCACTCAGGTGGCACGCACTGCCTGGGGTGAAACACACATTGCGTCCATTATCTGATTCCAATGCTGCATGTGTAGCCAAATTATATTCAACATTGCTTAAGAATCTCAGGAAGCAGTACAGGCTGTGGGCATTTTCATGGTGGCTATAAAAATACTCTTTCTGTCTCTTAATATTTGAATTGCCCTTCCAAGATAAGACTTTATCCCAATCCATAATCCAAACATAGAAATAGTGTTTTATCTCCAGTCAAACTAAAACTGACCACAAGGAGTTGCATTCCCTCCAAGTGAGCAAGTACAAAGCCAATGATTATTGAAGTTCGGCCAGTCAAATATATGGTCTGTCCAATTACTTGGCCCGTTCTTGTACGCTGTCCTTCAGATGGGCAGTAGTGATCACTCTGAATTATACCATGTAGGAGTTATGGGACATATAGATATCTACAACAATGGATTATCTTTATAATGCTGAACTTGAAAGTCGCTGGGTTTCAAGAAAGACATTTTGATTTAGAAAAGGAAATAGCAGGGGCAAAGGACAATTTAACATCAAAGTGAAAAGGAAATTGTTTCCGGAATCCTACAGGGAAATTGGATTTCTCCAGGCATCAATCATTACTTGAATTGAATGAACCAATTATAATGTAACTGTGTTACTAAAATGGATCTAAGCTCTTAAGAACCAGTTGGTTGTCTGCATTTGTATGTTCTCCATATGTTAGAGTGGATTTCCTATGGGTGCTATGGTTTCCTCCTGAACTATTAGGCTGTATCTGTGCTATAAACCAGCGGTTCTGGATGCATAGTTGGCCACAGGGACATAAAGGAGTGATTTACATGTCTCCGCCCATGATGCATTATGGGAGTAAAAAAACTCTAATTTTTGATATCTAGGCAGTGCTATATGTATGGCATGAGACATGTAAATACCTTCTGATTTCAGAAGGCTTCACTTTGCATGCTATTGCTTGTGAAGGGCTTTTTGGCTCCTTTCAGTCCTTCTCACCCTAACCAGGTTCGGTTTCCCTTTTTGCTGCTCTCCAAGTCCTACCTCTCAGAAGCCATGTTCCAATATCTTGCACTGATGAGATCTAACAAGATCGAAACAGGCTGTCTGCAAGTTTGGATATATGGCTCTGAACTATTAGGCTGTATCTGTGCTATAAACCAGCGGTTCTGGATGCATAGTTGGCCCCAGGGACATAAAGGAGTGATTTACATGTCTCCTCCCATGATGCATTATGGGAGTAAAAAAACTCTCATTTTTTATATCTAGGCAGTGCTATATGTATGGCATAAGACATGTAAATACCTTCTGATTTCAGAAGGCTTCACTTTGCATGCTATGGTTTCCTCCAACAGTCCAAAACCATACTGATAGGGAAACTGACATCTGATGTTACGTCTTATTGGTCCTGTACTGTACAAAGGATCCTGGAATTGCAACTCCATTTGTCCCTTTATTAATCCAGCCCCTTTTGGGTTGCTGTGGCACCACTACCTGATTTTCTCATTGCATTTCTGTAACCATTGCTACTTGCTGCAGTAACTACAATGGTCCCTCTTTCAAAATTTAAGCTGTTGGTGAGTAACTCGTTGCCCCTTAATGTAAGCAGCTAATACAAGAGTGGCTTTATACCCTGAGTGTTAGAGTGGTACCAGTAATTATTCTTCATCGTATCCTTCATAGTAGTGTGGGAACCTGTTAAATCACACAATCCCAGCTCAAGGGTTTTTCTGCATTTTTATAGACCCCCAGTGCACAAATGTTCTGCAGTTTTTATCCAGATGCCCGAGAGAGACTTTGTTTTTCAGCAGAGCAGTGCATGTGGTTCCAGATCCGACGGAGCACAGACTGCTTGCTAATACATTTCATGGCCTTTCTTGGCAAGATCCCCAACTGTTTTTACTTCTCATCCCTTTGGCGTTCTGACAAGTGTTATTTCTTCAGGCTTCCTCTCTAACCCAAAGAGTGCATTATCATTATAAATTCAAGACTATCGGATATATTTGGGTGCATGCCACACATGATGATACAGTACAGCTTCCATCATCCAGACTTGTTCTGGACAGTCTGGGAATTATGAGAATTGGAGATCAGCAACTTAACTGCAGGTCAGCTATCTTTTTCAATGGGTCTTGCAGAATACTTCAATTAGGCTGCCCCAGATGATGAGAAAGCTTAGTGGCAAAGTTATCAGAATGTTTGTGATGATGGGAACAGGTTTTGAAATTGTCTGTGTTCTTACTAAACCCATTATTTTTTGTTATTGTTCTTTTGTAAGACTGTAGCAAAATTCCTTTACTTGTGTTCCTTTATCAAGGTGGCACACTTGTATAGATTTTGTTTTGCAAAGCTGCTAAGGCGGCCCTGCACTTGATCAAATCCAGTGCTTTAGAAGTGGCTTCCCATTATTAGTGGTCTGTATGCTACTCTGAAAATATCTGCATCCCACCCTAGCCATATACATAGTTCTAAATTGTTACTGACTTTGGTTCATACGATTTTCTGTATGTGTATGATGGCTGGACTTCCTGATGCACCATAGATATCTGTTTGTTTATCAGACAATTTAAAAAATGGAATCTGCTTAATTACAGTGTTGTCCAGTACATTAGCAGATATGGAAGTAAAAAGGAATTTCATCTCCTCTATATTTTCTGCTGTCAAAATCAGCTGAGCTGTTGAACAAATAGAACAATAGATAGGTGGCCATATTGTGCCCCCCTCATTCAATATCTGTCCATTTGGCCTGCAAGCAATGGGTGGATACTGTAGAGCAGGGCCATCCAACTGGCGGCCTGTGGACCCCATGCGGGACGCAACCCCCCTTTTGTGGCCCACCACAAAAAAGCCTGCCTGCTGTGTCTGCTAACCATGTGTAAACTTTAAAAATTATCACTACAGAGATTAACTGCCCCCTCCATTGGTTAAGACTCTAATTCAAACTGTAATCCCTTGTATTGTTCACACATGTAATCCCCCCCTGCATTGTTCTCACCTGTGACAGCTCTTTTGTTCACACTCCTAAAGCGATGTACTGTTCACACCTGAGACCCACACTGAAACTGCCGACATTGTTCACACCCGTTACCAGCACTATGTAACTGTATGTAGTACATCTTAGAGTGGCCCTTATAGGTTTCCCTGTCTCCTGCTCTGTTCTGCCTGTGCTCCCTGTGTGTGCCATACTTTGCCTGCCCTATATTTCCTATGTGTGTCTTATTTTTCCTGCAATATGCTCACTGTATGCGCCTTGCTCTGCCTGCCCCCTGCTCCCTCAGTGTGCCATACTTTGCCTTCCCCATGCTCTGCCCATGTGTGCCATGCTCTGCCTGTGGAACATAAGACTGGTATTTGTTCGGGAAGTTTGTTAGCATTGAAAATGATCACAAGCTGATCATTAAAGGGGTGGTTCACCTTCAAGTTAACTTTTAGTATATTGTAGAAGGGCCAATTCTAAGAAACGTTTCCATTGGTCTTCATTATTTATTTTTAATAGTTTTTTAATGATTTGCAATTTTCTTCTGTTTCTTTGCAGCTTTCAAATGGGGGTCACTGTCACCATCTAAAAACAAATGCTCTGTAAGGCTACAAATGTATTGTTATTGCCACTTATTATTACTTATCATTCTATTCAGTCCCTCTCCTATTCATATTCCAGTCTCTTATTCAAATCAATGCAGGGTTGCTAGGGTAATTTGTACCCTAGAAAAACCAAACTGCTGACACTGCAAACTAGAGAGCTGCTGAATAAAAAGCTAAATAACTATAAAACCACAAACAATAAAAAATGAAAACCAATTGTAAATTGTCTCAGAATATCACTCTCTACATTATACTAAAAGTTAACTCAAAGGTGAACAACCCTTTTAATTGAGCATTAAAATTATTGTTCGGGGCTCCTAAGGTGTTTAATCATATGCTGTGGGGGTGCTGTTATCCACAGGGGAGGAGGAGGCATATGGATTTAAGGCATATAGATTTAACCATTTGTTTAATTTTGGTGTGCTGCCTCTGTTAATGTGGACATGGTCTTGTGGTAACATGGGTGTGGTTTAAAGTAGCTGTAGTTTAAAAACAGGGAGTGGTTAACACTGGCTTCCATTATCGGCCTCCACCATGGTACCGCAGAAGTTGGACAGCACTGCTGTAGAGAATTGTTCTATGTATGACCACCTTAAGAAACACTGCCCCTTTCATTTTATTTTTTGGTTATAATTTCCCATAGATCAAAAGCGGATTATACGGATTTCCCTAAAGGTATTACACCTTTTTTGTGTAAATGTTACCATTCAGGTGTTACTCCTTTGCTCTTTATGTATTGTAGTACTCTCACAATAAACCAGCTTGGCGAACTAGACAGTCATGGGCAGTCATGGCAACGAGCAGGCACGGGAAAGAGACAGCCTACATAGAGAGAATAGTGAACCTACTCGCCTACGTAAAGATAATAGTGAACCTACTCAGCCTAACTCCACATGCTTTGGAAGGAATTCTAAATGTATGGGCATGCCCTTTTGACTAAATAAAATGTAATTCTTGAATGATCTGTTTGCCTTTTCTGAGCCATCACATCTCTCCAGAAAGTTCTGCTAGTGTGGGGCTACGTGTCTTTTTGGGAAACCTTGTATTGCTGTTGATAGGTTTGAAATGTGGGTAGCTCCAGGCTTTTCTGAGCAGCATTCCTCTGTCGTCCTGCACTGTGCAACTAGACTCCTATTCTACATAGTCTGAAATCTGAGCTGTATTTTTTTTTGTATATACAAGGTTTGGAATATTAACTTACCACCTGTGTTTTCTTGGCAGTACTTCCCAAGCTGTAAAGTAACATCAGGGTGGCCAAAGTAATGGCTACAAAACCTACGTGCAGCAGCAGATGTATTTTTGTGGGGTGTAGAGAGTGATTAGTCAGGGATTTGTGCTGTTGTGTCTGCTATAGAGCACTGTGACCCCCCCTTATGTGCAGCTGTATTGTTTTTTTTCCTGAAAACAAATTTGCTTATAATTGAGGGCTGCCATACTGTTTGCCTTAGTAATTCTCCATATTTATGCCGCAAACCAGATGGTGAAGCAAACTGGATAGCTGAAGAATTATTTGTAACCCCACCTAATACAAAGATATAAAATATTAAGGTTTGAGCTCCAGTTTAACAAAATTGTTTCAGTAGTACCATAACCCCCTCTCAACTGGGAACTGGTGCTGCCAATGCTCCTACAATGGGCAGCTTTCTGGGAATCTCTTATGAACCCATACCTGGGGTTTGCTAAATTATTGCTCAATGTGTTAGATGCATGCTTAATGGAAAACCGAATGGGGTACTTTTTGCACTTAATGGCACACAATCTCGCTTGAAAATGCTAAAAAATAAATAAAGTCTTACCTGCAAATTGTTATGCTGTATACATAAAAGTTACATTTAGGGTTAACTTTCCCTTTGAACAAATAAAGGGCCATCATATTGCATTGTCTAATTTATTATGGCTCCTTCCATTATCTGCTAAGAGCGGTGGACTTGGCAGTTTGCTGCACTTATCCCTTCCCTATCTCCATGTCAAAGGCTCTTAACACCAAGTGGGATTGTAAACTGTAATTTATAATTATTCGCTTTCCAGGGCAGACGGTGCAGTAGAAAAAAAACCCTGTTGTTTGTTCTTTATAAATATGAACATTCCTGCCTAAAAGACAAAAGATATTGGGAGTGCTCATATGCACATACAGTACAGTTTCCAGTGCCTGTCACCCCTCCCCATAGATGAACGCCACACACACAAACTCTTCATCTCCCTTACAGACTCAATCATGTATCCACCCCACAAGGGAAACAAAGGGCAGTAGGACATGTACCAGTGCAGTTATGCTTGGTATCTTTTTGGTGTGTGACGGTGCATGACAAAGTCTCCTCCTCTGCTCTTAGGATTTGGTGTTATGACATCAAAGAGTGAAGCTAAAAGGATAAATAGAATGCAGGCTTTTGTTAACGTAGGGTGTGCAGAATATCCGCTTCTCCTAACATCCAGCGATGCGTCCCCACCTGATGAAATAATAGCGTCTAGGGGAACCAGCCCCTCGTGTAAAAGCAGAGGCATGCTCTTGGTAATTGGGATTAACAATCATTTTATTTTCCAGTAAATGTTGACTAAAACATAATAGTCTAGGTTTTACTTCCGAAGGAGCATTATGTATCTGCAGATTTGTGTTCATGCATATGAGTGTGTGCTGCCTGACTAAAGTCACATCTCATTCTTCTACTCCAGTAAAACAAGCCATTGCTTTTCAGGCATCTTTTTCTTTTTTTTTTTCTTTTTTCTTTACACCTTTGGAAAGTCAGACAGTTGATATGATGTTTTGAAAGGCTCATGGATAAATATCTGTATTGCATAACTACTTATGGAATGTGTTTTGGCTTGGATTTGCTATCTCCGCAGCAGAGTTTAAAGGACATTTATACATTCCTGAGTAAAAACTTATATTCATTGGCTGATGTAACCTAACCTGTATGTGTGTCCTTGATTTGTGTGTGAGCACAGTGCCATATATCAGGGGTCCCCAACCTCTTTTGGTTCGGGGACAAATGTCAAGGTCTGGGGGGGGAGATTTGGGGCTGAGGTGGGTCGGCGTACAATTTGGAGCGCTGGTGTCCATTTTGGTGCACCTTGTTGATTGTGGGCTGGGCTCTGCAGGCCACTCAAGGACTGCCTGGTGGTTGGGGACCCCTGCCATATATAAAACAAAGGACAGTGTTTGAGTATTGGATAAGCCAATGCTGAATACTAATAGAAAAAATTATTTACATAAAACAGCTGAACAGTGTAAATCGCTGTTTTGTATAAACTATTTTTATACAGGCTTATGTTGCATAGGATTATAGTTCCCCATTATTTACCTATTTAGGTATCCTGCAAATAGTGCTTTGTTCAGTTTTTCCTGACAGTGAGCTGGCTGCCATTTTCCACCTGAGACGCACCCCATTTTGACCAGAAAATGCCCCTCAACAGGACTTAACCTTTCACCTCAACATACCGGAGACAGAGCTTTTCCCTCAATCTGCAGGGTTCCCAGATGTGCTTGTTGTATGGAATTTTAGGTGCAAGTTGATTTACAGTTTGCTTAATGTATTGCTTTGTAAGCTAATCACTGGCTAGTAATGTATCATGCCACTGAAAATGTTTATCCATTTCCAGAATGTTTACATTTTCAATTTTTTTTTCCACAGCATATTGCCAACAGCAAACTCAGTGTCGCATCCAAAAGTGCACAACAGACTTTGTTTCTCTTACTACACATCTGAATACTGGCAGCGATGGTTTTGATTCGGAATTTTGTAAGGCCTTGAGGGCATATGCAGCCTGCACGCAGAGAACTTCTAAAGCATGTCGTGGAAACTTAGTTTACCATTCTGCTGTGTTAGGTATCAGTGACCTCATGAGTCAAAGAAACTGCTCAAAGGATGGTCCCACATCATCAACGAACCCTGAATTTACTATGGACGCTTGTAACTACCACAACAGGGCAACAGAAAGGATACTACGATCAGGGGATCATACTCAGCCCAATTATCTATTCTGTGGCTTGTTCGGAGATCCACATCTGAGAACTTTCCAAGATCATTTTCAGACATGCAAGGTGGAAGGTGCTTGGCCGCTAATAGACAACAACTATTTGTCTGTGCAAGTGACCAATGTGCCAGTGGTTCCTGGGTCTAGCGCTACTGCAACTAACAAGGTAATGGTGCCTTAAGTATTTAAGGCCAGAGATGTACATTCTCATGACAATCAACTCCATGTTTAGATTTTATGTCCCAACTTCAAAATAACTGGCACTGAATTACCTGTTGGTGCCTGTGTAATAGATTCACAGCCATCTAAGCAGAAAGTGCAAGAGAGATGTTACTTCATCTGCTCAATAACTGACAAATTAATACTGTACTACAACAATGCCTAGTCAAAAATATCAGTATTTAAATTATCATCAAAAGATCTGTACTTTTTACACTGTGGTATTAAAGAGGGTACTGTTTAAGTGACTAAGGAGTCTTCATACCTAGCCACTAGTTCATGTGTGTAAAATGTTGAATGTGTAGTTATCATCAGTTTTTTATTTTCCAGTTGGAGACAAACTGTTAGTGGCTCACAGTGAGGTGGGTGATCTCAAGCTGATCTAGTTATTTGGCCTGCAGGCCAAACATTTAAATCACAATGATGGCAAAATGGAGGCTGTCATTGGTCCGACAGTATTTTTAAAACTGTGTGATTTATAGCTGGAAGATTTTCAGCCAGATATTGATTGGGCAGGCTCGTCTTATAATTTTTATCATCTCCTGTAGAATTAAATTTAAGGTAGCATCCGCTTGTGACCCTTGGATGAGTTAATACACCACTGGAAACATGGCCATCTGAACTGTGGTATAAATAGACCATAGGCAGCTCCAAAGACCTTTCTCATATTTTGTACATAAATGTAACACACATCTCTGCTGGAATATGAAAGATTAATGGTGCTTTAATATTATATATATATA
>CM044431.1:194260996-194271637 GCA_024363595.1 Xenopus borealis | reverse complement strand
CCAGGCCCTAACGATCCCAAACATGGCGACTAAAGCGCATCTTCATGCGAGTCAGTGCGCATAATCTACTTAATTTCACTTTCCAGGTCAGGTTGTAGTATGTGTATAACTTCATGTCTGCAAATTATTTTACCTTTTTTCATGAGATTTGTTGGAGAGAAGGAGGAGGAGGGGTGGCAGCAGGGAATAGCCAGTGAATGACTGCTCCCCTGTGACAGAAACATGGAGGGGGGGAGAGTTGCAGCCTAGAACAGCCAGTTTAATGAATAAACCACTCTGTATTGGTGCGAGTGTCAATATGCCTATATGTTTGTGTTGCTTACTTCCTTTGTGAGGGTGTGAGTGAATAAATGCGCCGGGGGAGGTGTGTTTAGAAGGGTGTGGTGGGGGGCTGTTTACTCATCTCATGGCTGAATATTCAGCCTAAAGCTGGCCATAGACGCAAAGATCCGATTGTACGAATCCTCGACCGTGGATGTGTGGCGATTTTCATTGGGAGACTTCCATACGATTGCTGTAGGGGCAGAACATCAGCTGATATGTTCTTTTACTGCTTTATTTGATCTGAATGGTTAGTGACAGGTTGGGAGATGAGGACTTACGATAGTTTGTCTGATATTGAAGGTAAATCTTTGCGTCTATGGCCAGCTTTATAGTTATGAAATAGCATCCAAAATGGGCAAGAAAAAAATAAAAAAAAAGATTGCAGATTAATGAGGCAGAAAGAAAGAGAAATTTAGTCATCAAAGAAAGAAGCTCAAACTCAAGATTTAGTTTAGGAGCAACAGCAGTTGAGATTTTGGGGTGTTGTTGCCGTGTGAGATCCAGTTCTCTGGGTGGATGACAGAATTCTAGGAATTGCCCCACCACAGACTTTAATGGGAATCACTTTTGGTGCTTCAGCACTTTTGGAAAGAAATTGGTATCCCCCGGTCTCTGGCCTGTGCCCGGCACCCTAACTACTGGCCTGTGCCCAGCAGCCAGTCAGTTCTTCTGTAAGTGGTACCAGCGCTGGCATGATCATACAGAGAGGCTGCAAGAGCATTGCTAGTGAAATGCTGAACCTTTAAACCCTGGAATACCTTATGCAGCAACTCTAAAATGTGTTGCACGTCTCTCTGGTAGTAAAGTGATTGGGTTTGGTGCCAGCTAATAACATGCATTTTTATTAAAGTCTCTTTGTAGGCTATGAATGCTGCATTCATGCTTAGTGGGCATCCAGCCCTTGCAAGGTGTGTGTCATGTGTAAACTGTGGGGCATCTGTCTGCTATGGCTTGTGGATTGCGCTGAACAAAGAGAAACATTGTTACAATCAGTTCTTTATGGCATATTTCAGGTTGTGGATATGGCTTATGGCTGAACATGAGGTATAAAACATGTTATTCTAAAGGCCCTTGGTATGTGTGCATTTATATTATTTAAGCATTCCCACCCATGTTATATATAGGACCTGTTATCCAGAATTTCCGGGACCTGGGGGTTTTCGGATAGCGGATCTTTCCGTAATTTGGATCTTCATACCTTAAGTCTACTAGAAAATCATTTAAATGTTTAAAAAAAAAAAAGGCTGGTTTTGCTTACAATAAGGATGAATTTTATCCTATTAAAATATCTGTTTTTACAGAGAAACAGGAAATCATTATTATACATTTGTTTTATTTGGATAAAATGGCGTCTATGGGAGATGGCCTTTCAGTAATTTGTAGCTTCCTGGAAAACAGGTTTTCAGATAACCAATGCCATACCTATACTGCAACATAGTTAACAAAAGTCTAATTTTCTACTTACCAACTGGGAAAAGGTAGTAAGCATTAAGATCCTAAAAGCGTAATGATGCCGATGCAACGTTTGGAAGCTGCAAATGATTCATTTACCTAAGCAATAGCCACATATACACCAGTGTTTAATGCCACCAGACCAAATTGTAATTGCGTGTCTACTGTCATGGCGGCTCACACCGGGTGCGAGCTTGCCTGCGCTGGCGGGGGGCAATTTAAAAAAAATAAAGTACTGGTACCCCCAACCAGAATTCGGGCTCTATCAGCCTGCACCTTTGGTTGAGGGTAACTTTTTTAAATGATAGGTGCCCTTTAAGCAGCTGCTTTTGAATTCTCTTCGACACAGGACATTCAAATCAGTTATTTTCTAAGTATATAATTTTTTTAATGGCCTTTTAGTTCAATAAGAATACCTGTAGGGACAAATGCAGTTGTGTTTTTCCAGTACATGGGGGTTAGCCAACATACAGAAATAAAAATGACAATAAATATATACTTACAGTTGAAAAGTTAGTTCCATTGTAAAGGGCATTTATGTATTTGACAGCTGAAAAGCTACCAACAGTTTGTTTTAGTTACAATCAGCCCTATTGTGGCGTAGAAAATGCCAGAAACATGCAGTGGGACCTTAAATCTTGTGCTGAGAAGACTGATTGCAGGGCTCAAATGTGTATAACAAAGTATGAACAGATGTCCTGCTTAATTCATCTAATTGCAGAAAATGGGCCTTTCTAATCATCTGGGGATGCCATGGATCATAGACTCGCTGCAGCTGGCATCCCAACCCCTCCTGTTAATGTGTAGGCAATTGCAGATAGAAGACATTCCTTGAAATTTGTTGATCATTTATCCAATATGATAATAATGGCCAGATGGAGAAGTCATTTCCTCTTAGTTAATGACTTGCTGGACCGGCATATCTCAAGCTTCCCTCACAGGCACCAATAAATAACTTCTGGCCTTCTTCAAAGGCAAAGTATTCTGTAGCTGGAGCAGTGTGAATCAGCAGCCATGTCAAACCCACCTTTCTGCTTTCCTAGCCATTCACAATCACAGCAGTTGCCTGCTAACTGGAGGCTTTTTGTTGGGCACCAAGCAAGGGATGACTGTCAGAGATGTAAACAAGGGGAAACAGTTCTATTATTTTGCTTGTGTTTGGCAAGGACTCATTAGCAGCTGCCCAAGACCAACGGGGCACACTGTGGTTCAAATTACAGTCAAGAAATAGTTTGAAACCGCTGCCGCATGGAAATTGACATAATATTTGCCTGAAAAAGAGCAATTTGTCTTTCAGGAAAAACTTTCATGAAAATAGCCTGTGCCCCCTTTTGTGGTTTAAGTCACTGAAACGCCTATGGCATGCAGTAGACACACCGAGTCGATTTTGGCACAAAAATCCATATGAATGTGTTTTGGTGCCTGTAATCCGCTCTGTGTGTCTGTATCCAGGCCAACACCGTAGTGATGTGCAAGGTCGGGTTTTTCCTGACCCGCCCTGCTTCTGGCTTCCCTTTATAGTCCTGTGCCGCCCTGATGATGATGTCACAAAAGGGGCGGGGCAAGCAGGTGATGCTATAAAGCCAGAAGCCGGCAGTGTAAGGTGGCTGGCAGGGAGAGCAGGAGGAAGAGCTTAACCGGCACCCACCCGCCACCTGCAAAGGGGGGTGTGAGGTCGGGCCTACCCTACCGACCTGCGGGTATCAGGCCAGCCTGCACATCACTACAACACAGTCCCTAATTTCAGCACTGAAATCAGCTCTTTATTTCTTAGTCCAGGCCATGCAGTACGCTATTGGGTTACTTGTCAATATTTAGATGTTTGATACTATCTTCAAAATCAGATGGTTTCAAGTTATGGATATTGGAAGTTGTATGTAGTTGGGGTGAGGCAGGTTGGACAACTGAGCCCTGCATTGAAGGCAGGTTGTAGGACTAGCCTGATCCGAAGAGTAATACATTAATACAACCTTTTGCAAACAAGAATTTTATTATTTCTAGGTTTTATTTTCATTCTCCTTAGTACTTGTGTGTAGAATGAATTGTTCCCTTTGATCAACAAATGCCATGATAGGCTTTTTTGTGGACAATTTTGTCTCAGCCAAGCTTTCCTTTCTCGCCCCTATTCATTTTAAAGGAGATGGAAAGGCTAAAATTAAGTAAGCTTTATCAGAAAGATATGTGTAAATACACCAGAAAACCCTGAAAGTAGTCCTCTCTCAAAAGAAACTCAGCATTTCTTTCCTTCTATTGTATAGACACGGGCTCCTGTATCAGACTACTTCTATTCAGGACGCGATAATGGCGGAGCTCAATCGGAAGAGCAACTCTGCTCACCCCTCCATGTAACCCCCAGAAGTGTCTGAATAAATCTAAGAATTTTATGGTAAAAGCACCGGACCTCTGAATTACGGACCAGCGCACGATCCTGTATTAGTGGATTTCCTGTATCAGACTTCCTGTTTTCCACATAAACCTCCAGGGCTAGGGCTTGAGCATGCTCAGTTTGTTCCCCTCCCTGTAGGGAGAGACTCAGGCAGGAAGTGATGTCACACCAAACTAATATGGCAGCTGTTATACTAAACAACCAGAGAGAGATTCTAGAGCTGTTTACTCTGGTATGGTAAAGCATTCTGTAGAGTAAATATAGTTTTAAAGCTTGTACTACTTTGGCTAATCTATTGGCAATATACTGCTTTGGTAGCTTTCCTTCTCCTTTAAGTTAATAACAAGTGAAGCTTTTTGTCACCCATGCGTAATTTTCATTTTGGACAGGCAACAAAATGCCTGTAAATACCCATCCAAAGCATACAAGAGGAATTGCTGTATCCTTGCCAATAAAATCACATCACAGATGGGAGTAGTTTTCATGATAAAGCATTTCTCCTGGCATTGACATAGTGATTCCAGTGATCTGCAGGTATTTTCAGGTGTTTTGTTGCCTGCCCGAAAGGCAATTTTTTTGTGGGCAACAAACTGTCATTACCATAAAGCTTTAAAGAAAAACCTATACCCTGAAAATGAATACTTGAGCAACAGATAGTTTATATCAAATTAAGTGACGTATTAAAGAATCTTACCAAACCGGAGTATACATTTAAAGGAGAACGAAAGGGTAATAAACATGCTGTCTTAAATGAAAGGCTTTCTCTGTTATCACTTACTGCACCAAGAGAATATAGGCTGTCTCTTCTCTTTCACATGCAAACGTACTGCCTGCAGAAGCAAAGTCTCCTGGTCGGGTGACGTCACAAAAATCCTTTGGCGCTTTCTCCCTGCTGCCTCTGGCACAGAAAGATGGCATTTCAAACATTCTGAAGCTTCTGCGCATTCATCTAATTATAATAGCCCTTCCCTCAGGTACCTCAGGCTCATTTGCATTTTCTCCTGCTTGAACCTGTCTATCCCGCCCACTAGCGAATCAATGTGCCTCATCTCCATAGGACGCTCGAGGCTGCTGGCTAGCACAGAGGGGAGGGAGCACGAACGATGAGAAGAGCTGCGGATCTGTGTTGCGTTCTTCCTCTGCATAGATAATTATGGTATTGGCACATGTGCACTAATGAAGTCTGTAAAATACGGAAGCGCATGCTATCCAAGATGGCGGCCGCGATCTGTTCATAGAACTGCACCTTAACAATTAGATTTTCTCCATAAGCGATGCATGATTTTAAAATAAAAAGGTAGCGATTCAGGGGGCATATAGAAGGGCTACACAATGGAAACCTAAGTAGGTTTTGGCTTTTGTTCTCCTTTAAGTAGATATTGCCCTTTTACATTCATGATGGTCTGTGTGCTGCCTCAGAGATCACCTGACCAGAAATATTTCAACTTTAACTGTAACAGGAAGAAGTGTGGAAGCTAAAGACAGAACAGTCTGTTAATTGGCTCATGTGACCTAACTTTATAGTTTGTTTGGTATGTTTGTGTGCACCGTTGAATCCTAGGATCCCAGGAGGCTGTTTTTAAAAATGGCTTTTTTACCCAATGGCACATGCTACTAAAAAAGTGTTATTTTTTTATTATGAAAATGGTTGATTTACACGAAGCAGGGTTTTACAATTGTTTTGTGCAATATCTGTTGTTCGGGGGGTATAGTTTTCCTTTAAAGGGCAAGGAAAGTCTAAAATAGAATAAGGATAGAAATGCTGTATTTTGTATACTAAAAATGATTTATGCTTTCAAAGTTGGCCACAGGGGGCTGTCATCTTGTAACTTTGTTATACATCTTTGCAAGACTAGACTACATACACATGCTCAGTGTGGTCTGGGCTTCTTGGGGATCGTCATAAATTATCAAAAAACAAAGCTGCTTGAGTTCTACATGGCTGGTAAGTAAGGTGGGGGCTCCCTCTGCTATTCATAAGTATGATTGTTCCCCTGCCAGAAGTTAGGGGCCGTCTGACAATTCCTATCCACAGCAGTAAATGAAGGGAGAATTTCACTGCATACAGTCAGGTTTTTTATAAAAAAACGGTACACATTTTTTAATTAAAGTATATTGGAGATAGATTTCTTTTTCATTAAAGAAAGTAAAAATGGGATTTTATTTCTTTGCCTTTCCTTGCCCTTTAAGATGCATCAGTTTATTAAGTATAGATCAGCATTTTTCAGTTAGGGGTTGTTATTGTTCTAAGTATATATATATCTGGAATTCTTTATTTAAAGTAAGGGCCTTTTGGTGGTTCTCACCCAAATAACAGGAAATACAGTTTCCTTGTATGCGTGTTCAGCATCCTTTATTTACATAGCACAGATGTCTAAGTGCTTCACACATACAAACTAAATGTAGTATCCCAGTACCACAAGGCAGCATAGTACTACTGTGTCTCCTCTTGCATTATCCAGCAATAGGGGATGAGAGTCTGTGTTAGACGGATATTGATTTCCTGTGTCCTCTGAGCAATAAACAGGCACAACTTTGCAGACATTTCTTAGCTAAGAACACAGAACAAAAATAATTATCGTTTAAATTGATATAATTGAATGTATTCCTTTAGGAAGGGACTATTTAAGCTTGTTGGAGCAACCGGTGTGGCTTGGGTTCTGAATGTGGTGCTACAGGGTCCTGTTTCAGCATCACATTTTATGCAATCAGTCAAAGGGGTTGTTCACCTTTAAATTAACTTTTAGTATGATGTAAAGAGTGATATTCTGAGACAAATTGCAGTTGGTTTTCATTTTTTATTATTTGTGAGCTTTGTTATTTAGCTTTTTGTTCAGCGGCTCTCAAGTTTGCAATGCCAGCAATATGTTTGCTAGGAGCCAACTTACCCTAGCAACAGTGTCGGACTGGGACACCAGGAGCCCACCCAAAACCCTTAGAACAGGGGCCCACTCTCAGTACTAATAGTCTTCATCTCCTCAATCTACCTCTATTCTCCTAGTCTGTTTACTTTACTTTATTCCATCTATTTAGCCTCTTTGTTCTCATAGAAATACTGAATGGCCATGAAATAGGCCAAAAGTTTAGCAGCGTGAGGGCCCACTGACACCTTGGCCCACCGGGAGTTTTCCTGGTATTCTGGTGGGCCAGTTCGAGACTGCCTAGCAACCATGCATTGAGTATAATAAGGCACTGGAATATGACTTGGAGAGGGCCTGAATAGAAAGAGGAGTAATTGAAAGTAGCAACAACCGTACATGTAGTCTTAAAAAGCATTTGTTGTGTTTTTAGATGGGGTCAGTGACTCCCATTTGAAAGCTGGAAACAGTAGGGAAAAAAAGCAAACCATTCAAAAACTGTAAAGGTTAAAAAAATGAAGACCAACTGAAAAGTTGCTTAGAATTAGCAATTCTATAACATAAAAATTAACTGGGCCATGTAAATGAATATGAAACATGCCATGTTTTATATACTGCACTTATTGCAGCAGCTTAAAGTTTCAGCTTGTCAATAGCAGCAATGATCCAGGACTTCAAACTTGTCACAGGGGGTCACCATCTTGGAAAGTGTCTGTGACACTCACATGCTCAGTGGGCTCTGAGCAGCTGTTGAGAAGCTAAGCTTAGGGGTCGTCACTAATTATCCAGCAGCAGAAAATTAGGTTTGTCTGTAATATAAGCTGATGCTACAGGGCTGATTATTAAATTCTGATGCTAGTTGTACTGGTCTCTGTGCTGCCATGTAGTAATTATCCGTATTAATGACTAATCAGCCTTATATTGTGACATTTCTATTCTTTGTGTACTGTATATTGTGAGTGGGTCCCTAAGCTCAGTAAGTGACAGCAGCAGCATGTGAATCAGTGTCATTTATCAACACTGGGCAAATTTGCCCATGGGCAGTAACCCATGGCAACCAATCAAATTGCTGCTTTCATTGTTCTTTTGCAGCTTACTTTAAAAAGCGAATCACTGATTGGTTGCTATAGGTAACTGCCCATGGGCAAATTTGCCCAGTGTTGATAAATGAGCCCCAATCAGCAGAAAAGAAGATGGGGAGCTACTGGGGAGACACAGATCTTTACTGCTAAAGGGCTTGGGCTGGTACCAAAGCACAAAACATAATGTACAACATTTCTACCCACTTCTTTAGTTTAACTTCCCTTGTCCATTAAAGGTGGACCACCTCTTTAATCAATGACTTGGAGAATTAGCTGCAGGGTTAAACACTATATAACCTATATTAAAGGGGTGGTTCACCTTTAAGTTAAGGTTTAGTATGTTATACAATGGCCAATTCTAAGCAACTTTTCAACTGCCCTTTTCTTTAACTATTTGCCTTTTTCTCCTGACTCTAACTTTCAAATGGGGGTTATTGACCCCCTCCGAAGACAGAGACTACAAAGTTACCATTACACCTACTTTTTAATAATCATCAGCGCTCTCCTGTTTATATTCCAGTCTCTTATTCAAGTTAGTGCATGGCTGCTAGGGTAATTTGAACCCTAGCAACCAGATGGCTGAAATTGCAAACTGAAGAGCCGCTGAATAAAAAGCTAAATAACTAAAAAAACCACAAATAATAAAAAAAGTGAAAACCAATTGCAGATTGTCTCCGAATATCACTCTCTACACCATACTAAAAGTTCATTTAAAGATGAACAACTCCTTGTCCGTTTTGCATCAGGTTTATTTTTTTCCTTTGAGGCAAAGTAAAGAGGCTTCAGATTCTGAGCCTACTCTGAATCATTTAGAAGTTGGGAAAAATGTATTTGGGTTAAAGGTTGAACTTAACGGGCATGTATTTTTTTTTTTTTTTACCTCAAATTCTATTAATCTTCCAAAAGTGCTTAAAAGGCTAGTCATCTTAAAGTTCTGTGACCTTCCTTGAGGCTATGGAGGTTTCCGTGCTTCCGTTAAAGCTGTAGGCCACAAAAGTATCATGTAGCTCTTCCTCTCCCCATTTCATTCGGGTGCATCTGCCCACAGAAACAGACAAGCAATACGTTTCCTGATGTTTATTGCCACTTGCCATTTGTAGACAAAAGCCTCACCATTCAATATTTATTAGTCTGCAGAGCAAAAGCATTAAGCACTTGGCCGAAAACTGCTGCATTTTTTATGATCTTTGCCTTTCCTTTTACATCATTGTAGAAGGGGGGTCGGGAGATGGGCATTGGACTGTGTTAAGAGCAAGAACCCTTGTGTAGATTTATTTTACCTGAATGATACAGCAAGATAGAAAGCAGCAGAGACACGCTTGTGCTTCATTGGCCGTGTTTAAAGGGTAGATATATCCCATATGTGTAAATATGGTATACTTTCTCTCTATCTCTATAAATTCCGCAAAAAAGGGCCTTCTTATTTATTACAGCTCCGAACATAAGTGCAAGAGTCCCTTTGTGCTCATTTAAATAGCCATTGCTGCTCTCTGTATCTTGCACTGGATGAAAAAGTGAGTGCTGTGGGCCAAAAGCACAGCCACACTCTGTTGTGAGCAGAAAGTCTTATTAGGCGTGGTTCACCTTTATGTTAACATGTAGCATGTTATCGACGGGGGGGTTGAATTCAAAGACATCCAATCAAAATTTGCCGAACATGAAATAAACCCAATAGGCTGCTTTTGCTTCCATTAAGGATTCATTATATCTTAGTTTGGATCATGTACAAGTTACTGTGTTATTACAGAGAAAAAGGAAAAAATTTTTTTAAAATTTGGATTATATGGGTAAAATGGAGTCTATGAAAGACGGCCTTTCCGTAATTCGGAGCTTTCTGGATAATGCGTTTCCGGACAATGGATCCCATACCTGTACTGTTACCCTTTATATAGTGCTGTTATGGTATGTCGTGATTTGCAGGGTTCACCATGAAATCAGTGGAACAGAAACACTATGTTTAGGAAACATGCCTTTGGAGGACCCATAAAATATTCATCTGGGCGGCCCAGTCATTTCTTGCCTGTATGTTTTGGGATGTTTCATATCAACATTCTCTTTTACAACCAATTCATATTTCATACGCAGAAATCCCATCAACAGACTTGTATTTATGAGCTGCAGTTGTCAGGCCAATTGCTCAGCTTTAGGAGAGAAGTTGATTCCCTAATTTGGCTGCTAATGGCATGATTGCAGGTTGACTAAGGTGCTTATTAAATGTACAGACCTGTCATTTAGCCTGTGATTATAGCTGCTTCTTTGTTAGCTTTGACAGGTTCGGAGAAATCTTGCGCTGCTTTTATCCACTGTACCTGAGACTGGTAACTGAGCTGCATTTCTGTACAAATCAAGTCTTTGACCAACTGAATTCCTTATAGGAGAATGGCACCTTCTACATTCACTTGAACATCTCTTGCTCCTCGGTGACACATAAAGGGCCCAGTTCTGGACTTGAGATTGCATATATGTGTATATATATATTTATATATATCAACTCACAATGGTAACAGCACTCTCCCAATCTTGCAAGCGTTCGTGGTGC
>CM044431.1:194177768-194259633 GCA_024363595.1 Xenopus borealis | reverse complement strand
ATATATATAAACGCCTTCTAAAATCATAACAACTCTTACACTTGTCTCGTATACATTCGGATATACATTTCAGTATACAGGTACAGGACCCAGAATGCTCGGGATCTGGGGTTTTCCGGATACCTGATCTTTCCGTAATATTTATTGTCATACCTTAATTTTACTATAAAACAATTTAAGCATTAAATAAACCAAACAGGCTGGTTTTGCTTCCAATAAGGCTTAATTATATCTTAGTTTGGATCAAGTACAAGATATTGTTTTATTATTACAGAGAAAAATAAATCATTTTTAAATTTAATTTAATTTAAAATTTCAATAAAAATTTTAAGGATTAATTATATCTTAGTTGGGATAAAGTATATGATACTGTTTTATTATTACAGAGAAAAAGGAAATCATTTTTAAGTTTAATTTAATTTGAATTTTTAATTTAAATTTTAAGGATTAATTATATCTTAGCTTGGATCAAGTACAACAGGGGTCCCTAACCACCGGGCTGCGGCCTGTCCAGGAGTGGGCCACAGAGCCTTTACAAGGTGCGACAAAATGGACGCCGGCGTGAAAAAATGGACACCGGGCACCGAATTGGACGCTGGCGGTAGAAGGCCATCCCTAATTAATTTCAAATAATTTGAACTTTTAAAATTGGTTACCTTTTTCACTGTAATGATAATAAAACCATACCTTGTACTTGAAACCAACTAAGATATAATTAATCCTACAAAAAGTCTTTTAATTAATGATTCTATTAGGGAATGGACATCCAAATCACGTAAATACCCCTTATAAGCCCAGCTCCTGAGCATACACTCTACTATACAATTTTTATATCCTGAAGGCTACCTCATTACTTCTGGCACCACAAATATCACCCCCATCCGACGCTCTCTGGAACTGCAACAACAATGCAACCATAACGATTTTCTGTTTTTTTTTTTTTCTCTTCCAGATAACTATAATATTTAAAGCATTTCAAGACTGTACGGACCAGAAAGTGTACCAGGCTGTGACGGACGACCTGCCCGCTGCATTTGTGGATGGCTCGACAAGCGGCGGGGACAGCGATTCCAAGACCTTAAGGATTATCGAGCGAGTCGGTGGAAAGCACGTTGAAATGCATGCCAGATACATTGGTACCACAGTGATCGTGCGCCAACTTGGAAATTATTTAACCCTAGCGATACGCATGCCCGAAGAGTTGGCAATGGCATATGAGGAAAGCCAAGACTTACAACTGTGTGTGAATGGTTGTCCAACAAGTGAACGCATTGATGAGGGAGGGCACCTGCGCTTACCCATAACTGCTAGCAGCACCCACGACCACACCACCGCTCAAGCCTCCTCGTTGTACACACTGGAAAGCGCCATTGAGAAATGTCTTGAAAAGATACAAGTCAAGCACATCTATTTTCACTCGTGTGTTTTTGACTTGCTCACAACTGGGGATGCAAACTTTACGGCAGCTGCTTTCAGCGCTTGGGAGGATGTGGAGACATTACACCCCAGGAAGGAACGCTGGCAAATCTTCCCAAACAAGAGCAGTTGCGGCTCCACCCACGCTTTGCCTGCCCTTGTGTTTTGGCTCGCAGGCTTGCTGGTGCTTTTTTTGTAGGAGTTTTCACGTGTATAAACACAAATGTAAAATATATATTGTTATAATATATTGAGCAAAAGATAGGATCTTATATGTATATACCGTGTATATGAAGGGAGGTCGGTTTTGGGGATACCCATGAAACTGTATATATTGTTTGTTTCTATTTACCTTGGATGTAGTATTACTTTTTTTTTTTTTTACTTTTTCGGTTTTCGAGATGTTATATGTTCCTTTATTGGGACTTGTTAGAAAGCACTTTATTTTTTATAAAATATTTATGTGTGTATACCGTTTCAAAAAAAAAAAAAAAAAAGTGTAAGGAAGGAATCTGCTAAACCCAGAGTAGGCACGCATCGGAGGCCCAGCGTACCCGATATCATTGCAGTTCTGCCACGTCTAGAGCACCGACGGGATCCTTTACCTCAGTTAAGCAAATGTACTCTTGTGTGTATGTACTGTATATGTAGTTCTACATCTTGAGATGCAAACTCCAAAGCAGCATTCATAGGGTTCTGCAAACGTGTCCCAAAGGGACAATGGGAGTCTCCATAGTTTTCAAGGGAGTTTGTAATTTATTTCATAAACAAGGAAGGAATGAGGTTTCTAGTAACTAAGGGGCAAAACAATGTAATACCATTGGTTAGAAATCTTCATCCCCCCTTCAGTCTCCCACTTGATATTGCCTGCCCAAAGCTATTGGGATAAACTACTTTTTTGTAGGTTGACCTGATGGTCATTTTTAGCCCAACATTTACTTGGTTACAGAGCAAAAATCCCAGCTTCTCCTAAATGTGGATACTGTGCACATATGTGGATTTATAATAGAATGCAGTAGGTATTTGGCCCAATCCTTTCACCCCACTGGCCGCCTCCATATCTGGATAATTGCCACAAGAACAAGCATTAATCTACAGCGATATTCAAGTGGACAAATCCATAGATATTTCTTAAGATCCATAGTTATTTCTTAAAACTAAGAAAGTTTGAAGTTTGCTCTGCAAAAGCCCTTTTCGTTGCACCCATGCTGAAAAGGGTTTATATTGACAATTTTAAAGATGGAACAGGACCCTTTAGCCCGAGCCCTAAGAACTAAAGCCACTCTACTATACACAGAGTTATTTGGTATCTGCTATATTAACATGTGCCCTATAGCCCAATGGCTACTAAAATCGCTGCCACCATGTTAAACATCCTCTTATTATGGATGAACCAAATCCTGGATTCAGTTTGGCATTTGGCCAGGATTTCAGTAGGATTCTGATTAGGCCGTGTTTTCGTGCCTGGCCGAATTGAAATCCTTAAAATCGTGTCATCACAAAATAAAGAAGTAAACTTTTTTAGCCACGTGCTGCATGCATAGTTTTCTTTTTCCCTGCCCGCACCTAATTTGCAAATTTAGTACTCGGTCCAATCTGTCACAAAGGATTCTGGGGTGTATATATATATATATATATATATATATATATAATGTATACTTCTGAAGTACACACATACAATTTACTGTAACCATATATATGTAATATACACAGACACCCTCGGCCATTTATGTTCCTTTAAATCTTTATTTAAAAAACAGAAATAAATTCACATGCGGGGGTTGGACTATAGTAATAAAAGCCTCATTGTGCACCAAGTTTTGTAACCAATTTGCATTCAAGCAGTTAACCAGTAGATACTACCTGGTTACTAGAGTTGGTGAAAACCTTTTATTGTAAGTGTATAACAGTTCTGCGTTAGCCTAAAAGTCCACCCAGGCATTTCCTTTTTTTTAGAGCTTTCTGGATAATAATATTCCATATAATGAATGCCATCCATCTTTTGTATTGAAAGGGGCAGTGTAAGGAAAAGCGCCACCAAAGACCAGAGAATGGTGGAGCAGTAAATGCACAAACTGGCTGGATAGTCAATGCTGCATTTTGGAGTTTCAGGGTTTTTGTCATGCTCCCAGATACATATATATTTTTGCATTGACCCCAGTTTTTCTCTGCATATTAATATGCAATATTACTGGTGGCCCTTTGTGTTTGTTAATATTTCGTATTGTGCAAGTTTCAGAAATAGTTCTGTTTCCTAGTTAATGGCATTAGTGTTGCCATGACCGTAGTCCAATGGAGTGGAATTGTTCTATAGCATATGTCAAGCATTTTCAGGTTGTGTCTCTTCTCCTTTCATGACTGTGTCAGAAGGGAGAAACCTTCCCAGCTGTAGCTTTAATTGCTCTTGTTAAACCAGACCCTAGTTTAAAATAATTCAGTATATCACATACCTGTAGTGTTGTGCTGCGTGCAGAATTGCTCCTCTGTAAATTAGTCTTTGCCATAGGACAAAACATTGCCATTCATTACAAATTCATTAAAATGTGGGAAATCTGAGCCTTGATGGTGTTAAACTACAACTTACAGCAATAGCCTTTGGCTGTAAGTGGGATTCTGGCAATTGTGGAAGGACTTTGGTTGCCTTATAGATGGCCTGCTTAAACCAAAGTGAGGTTGTGGGTTTAGGAAGCTGGCAGAGGACACCATTGTAAGTCCCTCAGGTTGGGCTGCAGATTGAAACAAGTAAGAAAATGCGATGTTTCCACTTGGAATCCCCATTCTTTCTAATTAGGGAAAAGCAATGAAAGGAAAGAGCCAGCTAGTAAAATCCCAAACGTTCCCACAAGGGAGCCACAGGCAAGCCGTTCCGTTCCAGTACTTCAGCACCGCTTCAAATTGTTTTCTCCCTTTCTTGGCCCTGGTGTGTGATTTGAGAGAATGTTATTTGCACATGTTGCTGAAGGCTGAGGACGCTAAAAGAGCTTTAGATAATGCCAAACATATGGATGCTTACAAGCTGGTGGAAACTCTCAAGGGAGAGTTAAAAGTCAGAGGGAATTTGCTAAAAATGGCCGCCTCTTTTTCATGCTTGGAAAAACCCATAATGTGTCTTTGCAGAAACGTTTAGATGTGGTCGCTAGATATGCCAATATGTGTTTGTATCAGAGTGTGAGACTGTGCAGTGTGTAAATAGTTTTAACTTATTATACTACAAGAATAAAGTTGAGTACCTTAAACTCTGTCCACCGCTGTCTGGATGACTAATTGTTATAAATTGTCACAATCACTCCTAACTTGTACAGTACTCACGTGTGTGTCACTTTTATTTCTCTCATCTATCAAGAAAACCAAAAAAGCAACCAATCCGCAATTAGATAGAAAACAAAAGCAAATATCTGATTGGCTGCTATGAGAAACCTCATTGGAAATGTTTTTCTCCGCTTTTTACACAGCATGAGGGCATGGGCACACGCAAAGATTCTGGGAAGATTTAGTCGCCGGCAACTAACTGCCTCTTCTTCAAGCACTAATCTCCCCAAAAAAGCCTCCCCCCCCCCCCCGGCTGGAATCTAAATTGCCGGCAGGATGTCACTAAGAGCAATTGTGAGGCAACTTCGGATTTCAACAGATAGAAAACAGAAGCAAAGATCTGATTGGTTGCTATGAGCAACATCACTAAAAAATGTTTTTTTCCGCTTTTTACACAGCATGAGGGCACGAACACACACGAAGATTCAGTGAGATTTAGTCGCCCAGCGCAAATTTCCTCTTCTTCAGGCACTGATGTAAATCCGAAAAGCCTTCCCGCCAGCTACAAACTAAATCTCCAGCAGGATGGCACTTAGAGCGCTTAATTTTCCGAAATTGCCTCATAAGCGCTCCCAAGTGCCATCCTGCCGGCGATTTAGATTCTTGCTGGCGGGGAAGATTTTCCCCATATCTTCACGTGTGTCTCTGCCCTGATAAATAGACCCCCTGTTTGTATAGAAAATACATTTCAAAATATTTGAAAGAAAATAGACTTCTATGCAACTTCCCAATAGATACAGTCATTAAAAAAAAAAAAGTCAGTAATTTTATGGTTATTTGTAAATTGTTCTTCAAAGCTGTAACTGACTTTTTCATTTAGCAATCTTATATTAACATTGTACGGCAGAAGGTAAAGGATTCTTGAACCCAGTCCATTTCAGAATTGCCAATGATGAGCTTTATTTTGTTTATCTGTGTTTCAGTGTTGGAGAAGGGGGTTGGGGATACAGAGAAACTTCCTTATATACCTGTAATCCAATTTCCTATTAAGGGAAAAATACCACCATTTTGACATAAGCTCATTCAGTTGGGACTATGTAAAAAAAAGTCACATAAACACTGTCCGAGCTTCCAGCAATAAAATATGAATGTATTTTACACACACTTGTGTGTATTTTACGCACGCTTGATTCCACATCCACGTGATATTCTGTCTCTGTGCTCATTGAGACTGTTTCTATACCCCCTTAGGCTCACAGTGTAATGCTTCTCTCTCTCATCTTATGTAGTAGAGTTATTCTGTCTCTGTGCTCATTGAGACTATTTCTCTACCCCCTTAGGCTCACAGTGTAATGCTTCTCTCTCTCATCTTATGTAGTAGAGTTATTCTGTCTCTGTGCTCATTGAGACTATTTCTCTACCCCCTTAGGCTCACAGTGTAATGCTTCTCTCTCTCATCTTATGTAGTAGAGTTATTCTGTCTCTGTGCTCATTGAGACTGTTTCTCTACCCCCTTAGGCTCACAGTATAATGCTTCTTTCTCTCATCTTATCTAGTAGAGTTAAGTCTAATGTAACTGAAGTGAGAGGTGAAATGTTTTCAAGAAAAGTCATAAAGTCCAGTTGCTTTAGATTTAATTCTGCTAGATACAATATATCATGATCTGGATGAAGTGCAATCTCCACAGATATATTCTCTCTCTCATCTTATTACATTTTAAAGTGATGGATTCTCGGACCTGATGTCTCTGCTTATTGTGGTGCACAAATTCTGAAGAATACAAAGATACATTGGGCTAAGCCTGACAAACTGACAAAATGTGCGATAACCAAAATGTTCCAGACCTTGCATACATGTCCGGCAACAGCAATCTCAGAAAAAAAGAAAGCAATTACATGCTGCAGTTTAGAAGGCCTGGGTTCCTGGGATATAGACCCTGAGTTCAAAGGGCACATACTGTATATCAAAAGCAATATATCCCAAAACTCTATAATTAATTTAAGAAGCTAGTTTTATTTAACATTGGTTTAAAAGAACAGGCATACAGACCAACTGGTATTCTGCCTGATGCGTTTCATACCCTCTGGTACTTAATCATAGGCATTAATAACACCCAATTCAACAACAGTGTTTAACAGCAAGCTCCCCTTTTGCATAGGTATATGGTACAGGGGAAGAAAGAACTTTGTGTGAACACAGGGAAGCACAGCATTTGTGTCTTCTGGAAGCATCAGTCCAGGCCAAGTGGAACTACCACAGTCTCTACTCCAAGCACAAAGCAACTGTGTTTCCTTCTCATCATTTGTCCTTCAGGATCATTGGTTGTCCTGTTCAGCTGGTTACCAGGGATGAGTACTATTGGTGCAGAGGATAGTGGAGCTCATCAAGACATAAAAATGATGATATTAAAGAAACAGCTCACCTTTACATTAACAGTTGGTAAGTTATAAAATGTCCTATTCTTAGCAAGTCTAATTGTTTTACAGGTTTTGAATTATTTGCTTCTGCTTTTGCTTTTGCCTCTTTTCCAGCTTTCAAATAAGGGTCACTGACCCCATCAGCAAAAGAAAAATGATTGTTCTGTTCTGTATTGTTACTTTTTTAGAATTGTCTTTCTTTCTGTTCAGGCATTGTCTGTATTCACTTTCTATTCTCTCATTGTGAGTGTTCTGCTGCAGGAGCTGAGCTCAGCTGAATAGGGGAGGGCTGTAGAGCTTCCTCCATTTTGTAGCCTCATGTCTAAATCTAGCCCTGTTGATACTGTGAGACTGAAGCATCTGTCTGGCATCTGTGTAGCACTACAAGGGCTGGTGTTAGACATTAGCTGACAAAATAGGGAGTCACAGCAATGCAGAAGCCTGCAGTTGGTCCATCTGAGCCAGAATCAAACTGTAAGCTGGGTAATATAGATGGGCTTTTTTACCTTGTTAATAGGAACCAAAGAAAGCTACAGAATTTCTCTATATTTGTGTTAGTGGGGCTAAAAAACAGAAATGTAGAAAAAAAAGAATAATGCAGTAAGAAACAATGTGATTTTATGGATCTGAATTTGGTTCAGCCAGACACTTGAATTTGTCTGAATCCTGCTGGAAAAAGGTAGAATCTTGTCTGTAATCCCAAATCAAATCCTCAAATCAGCAAATCCCTACTGTTCATTGATAACTTTATACAAGACTGAACCCGGTTATAAAATGTATTGACAATTAGCCATTTATTGTGTGCATATGGGACTGGATTTAAAAGGGAAAGTTGGCAACTACAAAGTCTGCCCTTAGTCCTTTACATAAAAGGGTTCAGTGAGCAGTAGATTAGGGAATCTCAGTGATGCACATATTTACATTTACTGTGCAGGCATAGGGAGAGATGGTGCCTATAGTAGCAGTGGGTATAATAGTCTCTGGGAAGGGACTCTGATTGTGGGATAGTAGGGAGAGATGGTGCCTGTAGTAGCAGTGGGGATAATAGTCTCTGGGAAGGGACTGTGACTGTGGGATAGCAGGTATAGTAGGGAGAGATGGTGCCTATAGTAACAGTGGGTATAATAGTCTCTAGGAAGGGACTGTGATTGTGGGATAATAGGGAGAGATGGTGCCTGTAGTAACAGTGGGATAATAGTCTCTGGGAAGGGAGTGTGACTGTGGGATAGCAGGTATAGTAGGGAGATATGGTGCCTATAGTAATGGAATAATGGTATCTGGGAAGGAAGCATGACTGTGGGATAGCAGGTATAGTAGGGAGAGATGGTGCCTATAGTAACAGTGGGAAAATAGTCTCTGGGAAGGAAGCATAATTGTGGGATAACAGGTATAGTAGGGAGAGATGGTGCCTATAGTAGCAATGGGATAATAGTCTCTGGGAAGGGACTGTGGCTGTGGGGTAGTAGTTATAATAGGGAGAGTTGGTGCCTATAAAAACAGTGGGGATAATAGTCTCTTTGAAGGGAATATGACTGTGGGATAGCAGGTATAGTAGGGAGATATGGTGCCTATAGTAATGGAATAAATGGTATCTGGGAAGGGAGCATGACTGTGGGATAGCAGGTATAGTAGGGAGAGATGGTGCCTATAGTAACAGTGGGATAATAGTCTCTGGGAAGGGACTGTGGCTGTGGGATAGCAGGTATAGTAGGTATAGATGGTGCCTATAGTAACAGTGGGATAATAGTCTCTGGGAAGGGAGTGTGACTGTGGGATAGCAGGTATAGTAGGTAGAGATGGTGCCTATAGTAACAGTGGGATAATAGTCTCTGGGAAGGGAGTGTGACTGTGGGATAGCAGGTATAGTAGGAGAGATGGTGCCTATAGTAACAGTGGGATAATAGTCTCTGGGAAGGGACTGTGGGATAGCAGGTATAGTAGGAAGAGTTGCCCAAGCCGCAGCCCTTCCTTTGTTATTAAATGACAACACCCAACACTAGTGTACAAAAGCCTATACATATATTGCATATTTCTACTATAGGAGTTCCTCTGCTAATTCTCTTTAGCCGTGGGCCCCGCAGCCACTTTTTATAAAGGATGTTGCCTTAGAAAGCTTTCAGGCAAGCAAAAGGTTAAAGCCCTTGTCTGCATCGCTGCTTTGGTGAGTGGATATTTTTAAAAAAATGACAGCAGACAGGTTTTCCGAAGGGCATAGATGAATTGATTGCAGATGTGTTTTCAAAGGTGGGGGAGGGAACATACTGGAACAGGACTCAGCTGCAGGATTAGTAAAGGTTGTAACCCTCAGCTTCCCACGACTCAGGCTAATGCATTTTTTCCTCGTTGTTTGGAATTTGTTAAAGGAATCATAAGAAAAGTGATCACTTCGAACTGTTCTGCCACGTCTCATTGTTGGACATGTAGCTAGCCGGTGTATTTCCTATATCATTATATCAAAGACCAGTGTATTGCTGAGGATTGTCCCATGAGCATCCTATATACAGCCAACCTCTGCATGTGTCCCTAACACACGTGATATAACAAAAGTCACACAGTTTGCATCAGCGCTAGTAAGGGCTCTGTCTTACACACGGGCGTTTTTTTACCTGCGCTCCCCTGCGTTCTGTTTTGTTCAGTTCTGCCACAGGGGAGCGCAGGAGTAGATACGCTGAATTCTTTTGGATGGGACTGTACTCACACACACGTGTGTAAGCGCCTAAGGGTCATTACACACAGGCGTTTCAACCTGCGCTCCCCTGCGTTTCGTTTTGCTGCGTTCAGCCGCAGGGGAGCGCAGGAATAGACGCACTCAATTCTTTTCAATGGGCCTATACTCACACAACTGGGAGGGGGTCTACAGAGTTTCCTTCTCCTTTAAGTCTACTAGAAAATCATGTAAACCTTAAATAAATGCAAAAGGCTGGTTTTGCTTCCAATAAGGATTAGTTATATGTTAGTATTATTACAGAGAAAAAGGAAATCATCTTTAAAAATGTCAATTAGGATAAATGTAGCCTATGGGAGATGGTCTCCGTAATTCATAGCTTTCTGGATAATGAATCCCATACCTGTATTACCTGTAATTTATACCATTCTTCCTTCTATTTTAAGATGCCCCTGTTCCTGGTAATGAAAAAGAGCCCCATGATGATACTATTATCTACAAAGGGGTTGCACATAACACTTTTTGTTTAACAGCATTTGTTGTGCCACCCACCCATGCAGTCCATGTTATGATATTGTTATTATAATCTTTTGATGACTCATATTTACAGGGAAGTTTGGTGTTGGCAGCATCATGCTGTGGGCCTGCTTTTCATCAGCAGGGACTGGGGACCTTATTAAAACAGAAGGGAGAAGTAATGGTGCAAACAACAGAGATAAAACTATTTCTGAATCTTTAGCAAAACAATGATCCCAAACACAAGGTAAAGTAACACCAGAGTTGCTCCAAGAACAAAAAGATGAAAATTCTATAATGGCTCAAAACCCTGATTTTATTCTAATTGAGATTTTTTTTACATTATTTGGAAACTTAGATGGACAAGCATCATCTGACAAAGGCAAACACATTGAGACATTGGAAGTGAAATGGATATTGGTGCCATATTAATACAACTCAATAATAATGCAGTTTTAAGTTTAAGTTTTAAGACATTATATATGTAGGATATAGTAACATAGTAAGTTAGGTTGAAAAAAAAAGACACATCCATAAAGTTAAACCTTTTAATTCTAGTTTAATCTGCCTAACTGCTAGTTAACTAAAAGTAGACCCAGTATTAGTACAATATGGGCAGTCCTGGGTTAGAAGGTTCTGATTTTGGGAATACATAGTAACATAGTAAGTTAGGTTGACAAAAGACACATGTCCATCAAGTTCAGCCTCAAGTCTGTATATAACCTGCCTGACTGCTAGTTGATCTAGAGGAAGGCAAAAACCCATCTGAAATCTCTCCAATTTGAATCAGAGGGGGGAAAATTCCTTCCTGTCTCCAAAATGGCAATAGGACCAGTCTCTGGATCAATTTGTACTATGAACTATCTTCCATTTGCTAAAAAAACATCCAACCCCTTCTTAAAGCTATCTAATGTATCAGCCTGTACCGCTGATTCAGGGAGAGACTTCCACATCTTCACAGCTTCACTGTAAAAAAACCCTCCTGACTATTTAGATGGAACCTCCTTTCTTCTAATCAGCTGGAATGAGTGACCTTGTGTCAGCTGGAAAGACCTACTAGTAAATAAAGCATCAGAGATTATTATATTATCTGCGTATATATTTATACATAGTTATCATATCACCCCTTAAGCGCCTCTTCTCCAGCGTGAACATCCCCAATTTGTCCAGTCTTTCCTCATAGCTAAGATTTTCCATACCTTTTACCAGCTTAGTTGCCCTTCTCTGTACCCTCTCTAATACAATAATGTCCTGTTTGAGTGAGGGAGACCAAAACTGTACGGCATATTCTAGATGTGGCCTTACAAGTGCTCTGTAAAGTGGAAGACTAAACCCCTCCTCGCGCAAATCAATGCCCCTTCTAATACAGCTCAAGACCTTATTTGCCTTTGATGTCGGTGACTTGCATCGCTTACTGTATCCAAACTTATTATCTAATAAGATATAAAGTGACCATTTGAAGGTTTAATACCAAAGACCAAGCACTTTTATACAGGTCATGGAAGTCCAAGGTCACTTAAATATATATATATATATTGGAATCAGGTGAAGAGCTCGCACTCACAGGCCTTATTAAAAAAAAATTATTAATTTTTTAGAAAAAACAGTGGTGCTATAGCCGAAACGTTAGTGTTTTTTTCTAAGTAATTAATACATTTTTATGAATAAGTCCTGTGAGTGCGAGCTCTTGACCTGATTCCAATTTACATTACTTGGCTGTGCACCCAGGCTTTTCGAGTTGTGCTGACATTCTACAAGTTTTTATATATATATATATATATATATATATATATATATATATATATATATATATATATATAGTGCAGAGATGGTAAGTATTTTAGTGTATTAATAGTGTGTTATTCAGCTGTATGTAGTGCCTACAACATGGTCTCATAGTTCTGTACGCCACGGATGAAATGTAATTGATTTATGTCAAATGTAACACTATACTTTGCTGTCAGATTTGAAAGCCAACACCATAACAGCCCTGACAAGTGCAATATTGATGTGCTCCAATCATATTTCATTAGGTAATATCTACATATACCATCAGTGAATGGCAAAGGTTCAGACATCATCAATGTCAAGCAGAGGACGGAAGCTAAAATACAAAGGTATGGGATCTCTTATCTGAGATCATCATCATCATCTTTTATTTATATAACACCAATAAGTTACGTAGCACTGTACACTTGGGGTTCTTTCATTTGTAGCTCATGGTCTAAGGCTGCTAAAATGTTTAAGCATTATAATAGGCCAACAGAATTGTTTTGCAGCTAACAGGGACTGGTGCTATTCATTATTTCAGAAAAAAATCAGTAAAACAAAAAGTATTATTTTGTTAAACAGAACTCTATAGAAAATGGAATTCCCATATTTTGTAGAATTGTGGATAATGAATCACTAATACATACTATACATTTTTTACATTTTGAAATGTTATTTGGTTATTTGTTAGCTTGGGACCTGCCATTATCCAGATTTTTTGATAATTTGGACAACCATGCCATAATTCTGTTAAAAACAGCAACAGTAAATGCACATAATAGGATTGTTTTACCTCCAATAAGAATCCATTGAATGTAGTTACCATCAAGTACAAGGTACTGCTTTATTATTATTATTATTATTATTATTATTAGGAGTAGTTCACCTTCCAAACACTTTTTGGTGTTGAGTTTGCAGAAAATATCAATGCTGCTATGCAGAGAGGTACAAGCCTTTTTATATTATGACCTGAGATAAACAAGTTAGGGACCACCATATGAGGTTTACCTTGACATGGTATGGGGGCTTATCAACTTTATGATCATACCTTTGTAACTAAAACCCCTGTTTTTGTAAACACATGCACTTGCATTTATACCGAGTTACTTATGAGACAGGGGACCAGGGAATGTACATTGATTAATTGGCTGAATCAGTGGCACTTCCATTGTATTTAAACACATTAACTTAGAATTGGAGTTCACCCACAACCCCCCTTTTTTGTATTTTGAGATAGATGGATATAATATTCATATATATGATGCATTGGTTGCATATTTGTGCAGATCATCTTGTTCTCCGTTAAACCATTCTGTGTACCTCTCAGCATCATTGTTCAATGTTACACAAAAACATGATCCCCCACCTCCACTGCAAAGACAGTTGTACACACCCACCAATGTGCAAATTACACACTAACACACACACACATGCACATATATGCAGAGACACTACACAGTGAAGCAGGGTCGGCGTGGACATGGGGGGCCCACATGGTTACTATACTCCGGGTCCCCCGTGTGCGTACGCGAATGGCCAGACGTGCGTGTGCAAATGCCTGTATGCATGCACAAACTCCGATGTGCATGCACTACCAGCACAATGATTAATTTTTATTTGGTGGCCTGGAGAATGAGGGAGGGGGGCTGGGCCTACTGGGACACGAGGGCTGGGGCCCAGCGACTTTTTTACCGCTGGGCCCAGTCTGACGCTGTAGTGAAGATACATTGGATGACCCTGTATGGTAGAGTCTTACAGCGGGTCGGGTACCCATGGGTTACCAGCAAAAAGCGGGTGGGTAGAAGTTTCAGGTGGGGGTATAGATGCAGGTCTTCTCAATAGCGAGTTTTCCTCCTTTTTACTGACCACACCTACTTCTAATGATGTCACTTCCGGTTTACAATGTCAGTACTTCCTGTTTCTTGTTGGTCAGCAGGTCGTGGATCGGGTTGCGGATAAGGTACTTGTGGGTCAGGTTTAACAAATTGGTTCACGCAGGACGCTACTGCATGGCTCAGAATGCAGAAGGCCGCTTTGTTCAATGACCTGCTCAGCTCCAGACAGCGCTGAACAAGCACAAATCTGTATTGCTACTAACCTGGGCCTTTATGTTAAATAAGCCCTACTGTCTGTTACTACTGCTGAATGTTATAATCTGCTTCTGCAGTATTCCAATAGGAAGAAATTCTCTTGCTCTCTCCACTGAGCATATCTCCCAACTGTCCCTTTTTTAGAGGGGCAGCCCCTTTTTTGTCAGCTCAACCTGCAGTCCCTCATTTGTACTGAAAAGTCCCGTTTTTCTCTGCACTGAACAGCCAGAAAAAAAAAAAACAAAGTTTTTAACTTAACTGGCTTTTGGCAGAGAGCCCAGAACAGCCACAGCAGAAGATAAGATACTTTTGTAACAATTTCTAGGTAAGCAATTTTAGCAATATAAGAGAACAGGTCCCTTGGGAAAAGTTATACTCAGCTTAAAGGGAAACTCTCCTACATTAGCAAAACTGTAATAACTGGAAAAAAACACAGAAATATTTTCAAACTTTCATAACCTGCCAAATTTTGTAATATGAACATGGGGCATGGTCAAAATATTTTGCCACTCTAAGCGTGGCAATTTCTTTGTCCATCTTTTTATTTAAAAAAATGCCGGGAGGCATGCACTGAGAAGTGATTGTGGCATTTCTATTTCTGTAAGAACCGAGAGAGAGAGAGAGAGAGAGAGAAAATATTTTCTGACAGGAAAAGTAGAGGAAAAGGCAGATGTTTTCACTAAGGACAGGATGGAATTCCAGCTTCTGCCATACAGATTTTTTTTTTCTGGAATAAAAAGAGAAAAAAAAATCGCCTTTATTTCACAATGCGTGTATGTGGTGTTTATTTATCTCCATTAACCCTTTACATTGCAGATCTGATTGTTTCATCAATGTTTCCGCAACTTTGCTCATAATACTCATCCGACATTCAAGGGAAAGGATTCTGTTCTATGGGCTCGGAAACTCCATACACCAGAGCATTGTCTGGAGGCTGCAAAGGGAATGGTTTGTTAGGATTGAGGAAGGAAATTGATCATTATACACGTTGTTATTCACTGAAGCAAGCAGGTGAAATCTATAGCCTGGGGTCCATTTAAGTCATTTTCTCATTGGTGAACGTCAATCACAATTAACCAATTTGCATTCCAGACCAGAAACATACACACACACTGGAGATGTTAGTGGCTCGGGCTGGACACTGCTATGGAAACAAGGAAAATGCCTTGAGACAAAAAACAGTCTACTCTAATGGCAAGTCTGCTGAGAAATCTACATTTTACTCAATTGTGTAGATGAGTTAACTAGATGTTTCAATGAGTATTTCATATGGGTTATCCAGACGTGTCACCTCTCCGAGGAGTTACCAGATTTTGGGCTTCCTCCCCCTGTCTTCTGTCACTATAAGGGCCCTCACCCACGGGCGTTTTTACCTGCGCTCCCTTGCGTTCCGTTTTGCTGCTTTCAGCCGCAGGGGAGCGCAGGTATAGACGCACTCAATTATTTTCAATGGGGCTGTACTCACACGAACGCATGTAGGCGCCAAACGCAGGAAAAATGCAGCATGTTGCGTCTGAACCTGCGTTCGGCACTTACACGCGTCTCGTGGGTACAACCTCATTGAAAAGAACGAGGTGCGTCTAAACGCCCGTGTGTAAGGGCCCTTAAAGTGGACCCGTCACCCCAAAAAAATATTCAAAATCATATTTTATCACATTAGTCAAGTAAAATGAACATTAATTACACTATATACATTATTTTAATCTTGTTTTCTTCAGTCTGGGAATTCATAATTATAGCAAGCAGGCAGGAGCCATTTTGTGGACACTGTTATTAAGGCAAGCCTTGTATCATCTCAGAATCTTGTTTGTGCACATGTGTCTATCCCCATGTCCTGGCTACACAATTAAATGGTTAAGAGAACTGGGGGAATGTGTGGGGAGCAGTGGCATCTAGGAAGTGCTGAATGGAAAGTGAAAGTAATTATCGGCCCCGCCTCTATGCCTAAGGCATAGAGGAGTGTCAGACAATATTTGATTGACAGCGGATATTTTTAAATGAGCTTAAAACAGCTATGAATGCTTTGATAAAAATTTGAAATTGGATTTCATGTTTAATTTGAAAAGGACTTTTATTATACAGATTTTTGTATCTGGGTGACGGGTCCACTTTAAGCATTCAAGGGAGATTTTTAATGAGGTTGCAATGAGGCTGTGACCACAAAATACATATAGACAAATACAAGAGGTCCTCTGCACTCAACCCATTATCAATATATTAAGGATATTGAAACATTTTGTGCATACAGCTACTAAAAATGCCTTACCCTTTAAACAAAACAGGGATTGTTTGTCCATATATTGCAATATATTTAAACGAAGTTGCCCTTTTATTGGCCACCACTGGGATCACCTGACTGTAGCTGGAGTCCTTCCTGACTCCAAGATGGTAATTGGAGCACTTGATAAAGGAGGTTGCACCTCCGACACGTTGTGTGGAGATCCAAATAAAGTATTTAAGTTAACACAATTGCTGAAGTTTGTGCCATCTGACTTTCTATGATTTACGGATAACAGAACTTAGCAGCAGGTTTCCGGATAGAGCACCATTATACTGGAACCATGGTCTGTTGGACTATTGGATTATATATAATTATAA
The DNA here is from genome assembly GCA_024363595.1 of Xenopus borealis. Classification (NCBI taxonomy): domain Eukaryota; kingdom Metazoa; phylum Chordata; class Amphibia; order Anura; family Pipidae; genus Xenopus; species Xenopus borealis. The sequence continues at coordinate 194,242,912 of CM044431.1, read as the reverse complement.
TAGGACCAATCCCTGGATCAACTTGTATAATGAGCTATCTTCCATAACCCTGTATTCCCTCACTTGATAAAAAGCCATCCAACCCCTTCTGACGTTCACGAAGTCTTCTGATTTCACGAAGAAATCGGAAGACTTTGTGAACGTCGGGCACATGCGCAGTAAGACCAACCGGCAAATGTGTCTTTCTGTGCATGCGCTGCCAACGGCGCTCGATGCAGGAGGAAGACGTTGAAGAAGAAGATGGATCCTGTGAACTACGCTGGAGGGCACCAAGAAGGAGGGGTAAGTAGGGACTTAGGGGCATTTCCCTTTAAAGGACAAGGAAAGTGTCAAATAGAATAATGCTAGAAATGCTGTATTTTGTATACTAAACATAAACATGAACTTACTGCACCACAATTCTAATCAAACAAATTATTTATGCTTTCAAAGTTGGCCACAAGAAGCTGCCATCTTGTAACTTTGTTAAAAATATTTGCCTGCCTCTGGCCCTGCTCAGTGTGTTCTGTGCTGCTTAGGGATCGTCATAACTGATCAAAAAACAAAGCTGCTTGAGTTCTGCATGGCTGGTAAGTAAGGCAGGGGCTCCCCCTGCTGTTCATAAGTATGATTGTTTCCCTGTCAGAAGTTAGGGACCGTCTAACAATTTCTATTTTTTCCTAATTTCACTGCATACAGTCAGGTTTCTTATAAAAACGGTACACATTTTTTAATTAAAGTATAATGGAGATATATTTCTTTTTCATTAAAGAAAAGTGAAAATGGGATTTTATTTCTTTGCCTTTCCTTGCCCTTTAAAGCTATCTGATGTATCAGCCTGTACCACTGATTCAGGGAGAGAATTCCACATCTTCACAGCTCTCACTGTAAAAAACGCATTCCAAATATTTAGATGGAACCTCCTTTCTTCTAATCAGAATGGGTGACCTCGTGTCGGCTGGAAGGACCTACTCGTATATAAAGAGAGGTTATTATATGATCCCCTTATATATTAATGTATTAATCCACAGAAAGGGGACCCATCCCCCTAAAAAAAATTCTAAATCCTGTTTTATTGCATTAGTCAAACAAGGCTACTTTCTAATATTTCCATTTTTATACATTTAAAAAGAGGTTATTATTATTATCAGGGTGTTCATTGGCATGCATGTTTTTCCCATGCAGGACCAGACTAGAGAGGTAGGACATAGGTAAATACCCCAAACTGTTCATGCAAGCCACTGAAAATCACCTCTAAATTTCCAATTTACATATTCTTGGGTACAAAGGTAAAACTTCCTAGATATGAATGCCAAGAGTCTTATGAACAGTTTGACACCCAGTGTGCATAGGCTTACCAAACTATGCGGCATGTAGGGGTCCCAAAATGAATATAGTGCACAATACAAATGTTCTTACCCCGTATAGAATCCAGCAAGCACAATACATCTCTTGTGTTTTATTTGTAGTGAACGCCCCCTAGCAATAGCAAACCACCATTGATAAATTTCTTTTTTTAAGACTGGAATCTTTTCTAATGTAAATTTGCAAAAAAAAACTAAATTGAAATGCTTTTAATGCCAGAATGAGGCTGGAAGCACAGAAGCCTTTGGACATAAAAAGACCCAAATTGTAAGTTGCCTATTGAAAACCACATATCTTTGAAAAGAACACATTCCAAAGTACCAAACTCCAAATCTTTGGTAATGCTACGGCATCTCATGCATTTTCTTGTGAACACAACATAAATGTAAAATTTAAGATTTAAATATGTAGGTTAGGGTTTTGATTTGGATTTTGGAGACTTGTGTATTCTGGCAGATCCAATAAGAATGTGGGTAATGTAGAAGATAGACAATTTGCCTCTGTCTTAATTTATAGATTTTTCTTCATGGAGTTTTTAGAAAAATTTAATCACTGACATTTTTGCATGACATAAAGCAAACGTGTGGCATCTTAAAATCTATAGTTTGCCCAGTAACGTAACTAGTCGAGCCTGGGGCAGGCCATGCAGCTTGGCCCCCCCCACCACTCCACTGAGTTTACCCGTATTTGTTAGTAAGATTGTTATGAATGGGAAAGGTCAACTTTAAAATATTATTGGGAGAAAAGATGGAAAGAATGTCCTTAGGTAAAGGATCAGAGTGTGATTAGCAAAGACAAGAAGAGAAGAGGAAAGAGGCTGAGTAGAATAAAATCAATATTCGGCTTCTCACAGGACATAAATAATTGCATTATTGAGCATGCTCTGTTGTGCAGTATTTCCACATTACAAAATATATCTACTTGCATTGGCCCTGTATGTATATATATATATATATATATATATATATATATATATATATATATAGGAAGCATTATTTGGTGAGTTGTATCGTTGTCCTTTGTAGGCAACATCTGATCAATACTCACCTCTTTACTACGTTGGTTCTGTATTTGATGGATTCATTTTTTGGGATAAATAACTGCAGAGAACTGCTAGATAGCTCCATACACAGGCTAGTCTGGGTAGTTGCTGTTTTATTCAATTAAAAAAAATATTGAGAATAAAAAAAAAAAAAAAAGTTTTCCTTGCCAATGCAAAGTATGGAGATTGAAGGAGTAGGTCCGAATAGGCTGGAATATGGTCACTGGCAGTTTCCAGCCCCAATCTGGCTTCTGCTGGTTGGCATATTTTGACCTATTATAGACCAGTTGGCAGAACTTTTTAGGTGTAGGATAAAACCATATGAATGTGTAATATCAGAATTTTTCAGGTTATATTTAAGGGGTTAATTTTTAAAATCCAAAAGTTAGAATTTTTAAAAATGTGTTGTTTTTTTTTTACTAGGAACCTGAAATTTTTAGAGGAAAGAAAATGGAGTTCTTCAAGATTTATTATACCCAGATGCAACAAAAAACCCGAATATGAAAATCCGCCAGATTTGGTGAGGTGCTGTATAAGTCAATGGGAGAGGCACCTATCTCAATATGAAGTTTTTGTGGTCTGCGTTGGGTTTACCCCAAAAATTCAACTTTTATGGGGTTTTCAAATAAATTCGGATTTTAGTAGATAACCCCTGACTCTTGAAACCCCTAACTATGACTTTTCTACTTTGAAGCAATGCACTGCTGAGCAGTTTCCCAATACTATGGAATGGTGCAATTTCATTTTTCAGCTGGGCCAAGAAAATTATATTAGGGTAAACTGCTGGAAGATTGTACAGCATTTCTGTTGTATTGGTCCAGACCTTTGAAATCCTTTAGGTACAGGTATGGCATCCATTATCAGGAAACCCGTTATCCAGAAAGCTATAAATTACAGGAAGGCCGTCTCCCACGGATGCCATATTAATCAAATAATTCAAAATTTTAAAAATGATTTCATTTTTTTCTGTAAAATTAAAACAGCACCTTGCACTTGATCTCAGATAATATAATAATTCTTAATGGAGGCAAAACAATTTTATTGGGTTAAATTAATGTTAAGGAAAGAGTTCGAGTCCTGCAGCAGGTTGGTTACCTACAGGATATTCGGGTGTGGGTATAGATGCCCAGACTGCTGGTCTGCGAGATGTGGGTCTCACCTATATTTCTTAGCTTATGTTATATTGTCTATATTATCTATTGTATATTTAACTCATTTCATCTGATGATGCCACTTCCGGTTTGCAGCAACAGCACTTTCTGTTTAATAGTGGCCAGTGTATTGCAGATAAGGCATTTGCTGATTGAGTAGTAGATGCAATTGGGTAAATATGCAGGTTGTGGTCTGGGTTTGCAGGTCCTGGGCAGGACTCTACCTTATAAACAAAATCCCAAACGTCTCATACCTACAGGCTTTGTTCCTTACAACAATGCACTAGTGTGTTCTCAGATGCTTTGGAATGGCACAACCGTATCAGTCTGATGATTAACCTTATGACTAAGCTCGGCACCTCTGCAAATCCCATGGTGCACATTTTGTTGCATTTGGCTGAATCCTATGGAATGTTGAAATCTGATTATTCAGACGGGTGGGATCATGTTGATCCTGCTCTAACCCATTTGTGTTGGCATTCTTTTAAACCCTAGAGCAGTGATCCCCATCAGTAGCTCGTGAGCAACATGTTGCTCTCCAACCCTTTGGATGTTGCTCCCAATGGCCTCAAAGCAGGTGCTTATAATTGAATTCCTGGCTTAGAGGCAAGTTTTAATTGTATAAAATCCAGGCGCACTGCCAAACAGAGCCTCAGTGTAGGTTGTCAACCCACATAGGTGCTACTAAATGGCCAATCACAGCCCTTATTTGGCACCCCAGGAACACTTTTCATGCCCCACCAAGTAGTCAAGTTGTCAGGTGAAAGATAGAGGCTGCGCTGATGTTCTGCTTGGGAAATAAATAATGAATACAAATTATTATTATAAAAATGGTACATATTTTTTAATCAAAGTTTATTGGAGTTTGATTTCTTTTTCATTAAAGAAAGTAAAAATGGGATTTTATTTTTTGCCTTTCCTTGTCCTTTAACAGCAAACATAGAAACCATACAAATGATTGTGCTTAATTTATACCTCACTACAGAGATCATAGTCACGTCGGTCCCAGCGAATCTTACAGTATCATCTCATGATCAAACACATATATAGGGTCCAGGGAACCTGTATCAGTATCTGCTATTTACAGTGATACAGGTATGGAATCACTTATTTGTAAACCTGTTATCCAGACATCTCCAAATTTAGGTTGGGAAAAAAAAAAAATATCCATCCATCAAGTTCAAATTTTTAAGTCTGTATATATAACCTGCCTAACTGCTAGTTGATCCAGAGGAAGGCAAAAAAAAAACCCATCTGAAGCCTCTCCAATTTGCCTTAGAGGGGAAAAATTCCTTCCTGAATCCAAAATGGCAATAGGACCAGTCTAGGGATCAACTTGTATAATGAGCTATCTTCCATAACCCTGTATTCCCTCACTTGCTAAAAAGCCATCCAACCCCTTCTTAAAGCTATCTAATGTATCAGTCTGTACCACTGATTCATGGAGAGAATTCCACATCTAAACCCCTACAGAATATTTAGGCAGAACTTCTTTTCTTTTAATCGGAATGGGTGACCTCATGTGAGCTGGAAGACTGTATATAAACTGCCTAACTGCTAGCTGATCCAGAGGAAGGCAAAAACCCATATGAAGCCTCTCCAATTTGACTCAGAGGAGGAAAATTCCTTCCTGACTCCAAAATGGCAATAGGACTAGTCCCTGGATCAACTTGTATAATGAGCTATCTTCCATAATCCTGTATTCCTTCACTTGCTAAAAAGCCATCCAACCCTTTCTTAAAGTGATATGGACACGTTCCTATAAAAATAGGAACGTGTTGGTATCGGTGAAGAGAAGCTGCAAGCGAAATATAAGCAGCTGAAAGCCTCTCCACAGCCCAGCAAACCTTAGCAATAGCAACCCGCTGACACCATTAAATCATCTTGTGGAGTTGTTTCAGTTATGCTGGTCTGGTGCGATCCCTCCATAGGCTGGAGTCTGTTTCCATCTGTAATTCGCCTATGGAGGGATCGCTCCGCCCCCAGCCCAGCTTAATAAACAATTCAGCAAGATGATTTAATGGTGTCAGAGGGTCGCCATGACTAAGGTTCACTGGGCTGGGTGGTGCCTTTGGGGAGTTTTCAGCTGCTTATATTTTACGTGCAGCTTCTTTTCACGGATAACGACACGTTCCTATTTTTATAAGAATGTTTCAGTAGCCCTTTAAAGCTGTTTAATGTATCAGTCAGTACAACCGATTCAGGGAGAGAATTCCACATCTTCACAGCTCTCAAATATTCCAAATATTATTAGAACCTCCTTTCTTCTAATCTGAACGGGTGCTCTCTTGTCCGCAGGAATGACCTATTTAGCGGCAACAAATGGCTATGGTCCAGGTCAGATTTTCAAACAATTAAATATAGGAAAACACCCGTCCTTGAGCTTCAGTAGGAAGAGAGGCCAGAGATCCTGCTGTTACTGGGGTGAGCTCACATGACAAAGTGAGGATCTTCCACCCCTATGTTTAAAGGGCAAGGAAAGGCAAAGAAATAAAATCCCATTTTTACTTTTCTTTAATGAAAAAGAAATCTATCTCCAATATACTTTAATTAAAAAATGTGTACCATTTTTATAAGAAACCTGACTGTATGCAGTGAAATTAGGAAAAAAATAGGAATTGTTAGACGGTCCCTAACTTCTGGCAGGGAAACAATCACTTATGAACAGCAGGGGAAGCCCCTGCCTTACTTACCAGCCATGCAGAACTCAAGCAGCTTTGGTTTTTGATAATTTATTACGATCCCTAAGCAGCACAGAACACACTGAGCATGTGCAGGGCCAGAGGCAGGCAAATATTTTTAACAAAGTTACAAGATGGCAGCCCCCTGTGGCCAACTTTGAAAGCATAAATAATTTGTTTGATTAGGCTTGTGGTGCAGTAAGTTCATGTTTATGTTTAGTATACAAAATACAGCATTTCTAGCCTTATTCTATTTTACACTTTCCTTGTCCTTTAAGTGTTGGACATGGAGACCTGTTTCCACATGGCAGCTGCAGTCCGGACTTCAAGTTTAGGAACGGATAGGCTAAAGCACTAAAACAGCGTTTCCACCTGTACTTTATGGCGTGCAGTGACTCAATAAATCCATCATCCCCACTCCTATTCATAGACCTGTCATTTATCCAATAGTTAAGAGCTACCTGTATACACAAACTTACACATAACACAGAGAAAGAAGAGAATGTTGAGAGAGGCCAGAATGGTTCTTCAATTTAATTAGACATATATATAGAAGAAATCTATATACAATCATTGTGAATTTACACAGTTTATAAAGAAAGTCAGATCATTTGAAATCATACTGGCTGCATAGCACATTTGACATTATTGCCCATTTCATAAAAAAAAGGAGAGAAAACAAATGGATTTACAATAAAACAGGGGGGAGTTCTGGACTAAGGAGCATCTTGCGGGTGGAATCAGCTGAATTTCCAAGACAAAAAAAATCTCCGAAACGTTCAGACTGCATAAAACTTCTGACGTAGGCATCCTGTCACAACACTGACATTTTATTTAAAAGCAAACCTGATAAAGAATCTTAGAAAGAGAAAAACACTGACTGGAATTCTGTTCCCTTTCCCCATTTTTACATTCTGAACATATTCCATCAAAACATTTTTTTTTTTTTAAAAAAGTCGAATCAATATACATATTCCTATATTTGTTGAGAAGGCCTGAGTTGGTGGGGAAAGGAACAGTCAAAGAAAGCCTGAGAGAGAAGACAATGTTCATTTAATTAATTTTACAATAATTTACAGTAGTTTTACTTTGCAATAAAAAAAAAATCCTCAATACAGTTGATGACGGAAAAGAAAAACTGGCTATTTTACAGTTTTAGGTACAGAATTTAAATATTCAAGCATATGACGAGAAGCGGCAAAGTTGTAGAAGTGTACAATGTAAACAAAACAGCTTTGGAAAGTGATCCAGTCCTTTATAGCATTTTCCAAAAAAATATTTCCAAATACTCATTTGAACATGATCATCAGCCAACAACAAAAAAAAACAAAAAAGTTAATTTACAGTTAAAAAAGAAAATGATGTTGTTCTCTTAAAATTCAGTCTACAGGGGCAGTGCTGAGGTCTATGAAACAGTAAACGTCTTTTCCATTTCTTTAAAAAAATGCCACGATTGCAGCACAGTGCAGCATATACCTTAAATACAAAAATATTCTCTCTGTTCAGCTGTGACAAGACACCTTGCAATCTGGAAAGTAGTAACAGTCTGCCCAGGTCAGCAGATCAGATTCATGTCCTTCAAGTCATGTAAGGCAATCACTGTGATATTGTATTGAATATGGCTAAAGAGGAGTCTAGAAGGGAAAATCTTTGTGTTATGTTTTGCGGCCACTCCATAAATGCTCGGGAGTGCTCTTGTGATCAGATGATTCAAAAGGGGACCTGCGGCCCAGAGGAGATCTGGAGTCATACGCTGGTCTGTGGTCCAAAGGTGACCTCGGGCCACTGCTAGAGGCTCGGTGGTCCAACTGCCAGTCTGAATGGTACCGATAATCCCTGGAAGATTTATGGTGGCTGTAATCTGAACTGGATCTGTGGTCTGAATGTGAACGGTGGTCAGAATGGGATCGATGATCAGAGTAAGATCTATCCTTTAAACCTCCTTCTAGGTTTGACCTGTGATCTCTGCTTCTGTGGTCATCCAGTTTTCTGTGTTTACTTTCACTGTGGTACCTAGGACACAATCACAAGAGTATTTAAGGCTTCACGACAGTAACAAATGAACAGGATAATCAAAGCTGGCCATACATCGGTAGCAGCGGTATCTGGGCTGGCTCCATACCCAAGGGTACGGCCGACTCTTTACTTTTTGGGCAAGTGGCAGATGGGTGACAGCTCAAGATCCTCTCCACTGCTCCTCCTCCTCAGCCCTCTTAAAGGAGAATTCAACCCTGTAATAAAAAACCCCCACATCGACCCCCTCCCTCCAGCCTTACTGTCCCCTGAGAAATGCTCCATACTTTATTCTTAACCCTCAGCGCAGATTCAGGCAGCGGAGTTCCACACAATAATCTTGCGGGTCTTCTGTAAGCTGACTGGGAGATCTGCTATTTCTGTCCTTTTAGGCACATGTGCAGTTGTCGCAATCCAGCAAATTGCTCTAACTGCGCATGTGCCGCCAATCATACCAAAGACCTGCAAGATGGCCGCATTGAACTCAGTTGCCTGAATCTGCACCAAGTGGTAACTATAAAGTTTTGGACATTTCCCCAAGGGGGGGGGGTTGTTATGGGTGGGCGAATGTGTGTGTGTCAGTACAGGTTTTTTTTTTTATTTATTACAGGGTTGAATTAATTGAGTGGTTATACAAGTTGTTAAGGCACATAGGCCACGTATATTTTGGTTGCCTACGTCATCACACTTTCCCTTCGATCTGACTGATATTTGTACAGATTATCCAATTTGCCAGGTAGAAAATACAATTGGTTGAAGAAACTCCTGGGTGCAAGTGCAGTCCATGGGCAGCAGGTTTGCAAGGGTCCCAAATTGAGCTACTCTTTGGCCTGGGGCCTTTAGATTGCAAATAGGGCCCTCTGATCCCATGTTTTACTCCTTTTTTGTTAAATTAGATACAATCCCCTTTTGTTATTCATTCTTAGAGCTTTACGTTAATTTAGGACGGTTGGGCTGAATGATGGAATAAACCAAAATTGGATTCTTTGTTTATAATGGAGTCTATGGCAGACAGCATTTCCTTAATTCAGAGCTTTCTTGATATCGGGCTTCCAGATAATGGATCCCATACCTTTAATCTGATTTTTTTAGGTTTATTGAATAACCCTGGGTCAACAGGTAGTAGGTAGTAGCTGCACTATGAACCCTGGAACAATTAATATAGGAATGCACTGAATCCACTATTTTGGATTTGGCCAAACCCCCAAATTCTTTGCAAAAGATTTGGCCAAATACTGAACTGAATCCAAATTTGCATATGTAAATTAGGGATGGGAAAACTTTTACTTCCTTGTTTTGTGACAAAACATCACGGATTTCCCGCCCGCCCCTAATTTGCATATGCAAAGTAGGATTCAATTTGCAGGGGTTGTAGGAATCAGCCGAACCTGAAACTTGCTGAAAAAGGCAGACTCCTGGCTGAATCCTGAACTCGGTGCATCCCTAATTTAATATAAATGCATACATTTTGGTGTTACAGTTCAACAGAAGAGCTAAGGTTTAGAAATACCACCCACTTATTTATGACAACCCTCCCAAAAAGGGACACCGAAAACACCCTCCTTATTTTTTGACCTCCAGGTGTATACAATAAGGGAAAAAAAATGCTTTTCTTTGCTTAGCAACCCACCGGTCCTGTTTGTAGTGGTGGTCCCAGTCTCTGTGGTCTTTCCCATTGCTGAAGCTGGAATACAGCCTTTTTCTTGAATCTCCTTTCTTATAAGAATCACTCTGATGTCTGTCTTTGTAGTGGTGATCATGATGCTGTGACGAATGTCTTTCAGAAGAATAACTATCTCTGCTGCTGTCATCGTGGTTGCTGTTTTCCTTTAGACGGTCAACATCTGAAAAACACATACAATAAATATTATGCAAACTAGAATGGATCCAGGATTCTGGACTCTATATGGTTTGGCTCTGGAGTGCCCAGCAAAGGTGCTCAAGGAAACAAAGTGATCTCTGAAATAGACCTTTATTTTCATGGAAAGGGTTTGAGAGAGAATTCATTCAATATCCTGTTTATATATTTCTGGATGAAAAATTAAAGCCGTGTCCTTACTTCCTTTGTGTCAAGACAACTATGTTTCAATAATGACGACACAGAAAATAAGTCAGCAAGTTAAAGGGGAACGATCGCGAAAATGAAAATTTAATTTAAGCTTCAGAATACTGAATTAAAAAGCTTTCTCTTCATTCTGTCTTCATGCAGCAGTTGGGATTCAGATATTCATGGACAGTTAGATCCAATATATCGTATAGGGGGGGGGGGCTGCTTTTGCCCAAAAATGTGTATTAGAGCTCACTATTAAAATCACAAGACATCATGGGGGGAATTCACAAAAGTGTTGGGAAGGAAAAAATATCTTTAAAATGTCGCAGCAACAGACGAAAAATTTACAGAGCATTTCCCAGCCAATTTTCCGACATATACGACACTTTTGAAATAGTGTAATGAAAAGTGGGCTTGGTTTTTCGGTCCCACTTTCTCCAACATTTTTATGAATTACTCGTAAACTAATTTTTTTTGCCGACAATTTTTCCGTCACATTAGGCTCTCCAAAATGAAAATGTTGGTGAAATTGTCGTGTAAAATGTCTGTACGATGAAAAGATATACGTCATTTTAGAAAATTGTCGGACTTACGAGACATTCAGAGATGGTAACATCTGCCTTTGTGAATTTTCCGTTTGTACAAGATTTTACAAATTTGTCGACCGCCACTTCTGGGTTACTTATTTTACCGACACTTTTGTGAATTCCCCCCCATGTATCTCTACATGCAGGATTTGTGCAAAAGGCAGTTACTTTATTAGATTTTGTTTGTACTGGAATAAGTTATTTGAATGAGCTCTAATTCATCTGCTAGGAAAGGAACCCCCCAATAAGATATATTTGATCTGTCAATGAATCTGACACCCAACTCCTGCATGAAGACAGAATGAAGAGAAACAGATGCTGATTTTGGGATAATTAACATAAACTTGATTATTAAACAACATTTCACCACCTCTCTACCTTCCATTGTGAGATTTTATTTATAATAAAGCCATGTTGAAATGAAGAAAGTACTAATGAGGAATAGCAATGGCTGATTCTGTCCTATTCCAGCAGGGGCCATTACTATTTTGCCCTAAAATTCCTTTCAGTTTAGGTCAATAGAATATAGAAATAGATTAACAAATCTGCTGCTCTTGGCACACCAGGCTGGGCTAGGGGCTCTCAGCTCTAGTGGTCCTTCTATTTTTCAGATGAGTTGGATGGCTGACATTATGAATGCACTATTTGTGTAATGTCTCCCAGATCATGGTGGATGTCCTACAAAGTGTAACTGACCGTTATATAAAAAACCTTGAGGAGCTCCACTCCATTTGTGCGATTACAACAATTGGCACAAAAGAAAGAAAACTGTGACCTCTAATGGCCAAAAGGAAAAAATACATATTGAAAATCTCTACAAACGAGGTATAGATATATAATGCAGAAATGTATACCTTTAGTATGTGGAGGCTGACCTGTGAACCTCAGTAACTAGTCCCTGTGGCCACAGAAGTATATTGGGCTACAGTGCATACACCCCTGGGCCAAGTTGTGACAAATTATGTATTTTCTGTGGTATAAAACTGTGACTGCTGATCTCTGCATTCCAGAGATGCCAAAAGTGCAGCCCTGCAGGACATGCAAAAAAACAAAACACTGGGCAAATTTGCACCTGGGCAGTAACCCATGGCAACCAATTAGATCAGGGGTGTCCAAACTTGACCCTCCAGCTGTTAAGGAACTACAAGTCCCACAATGCAATGAAGGAGTCTGACAGCCACAGTCAGGCAAATGCATTGTGGGACTTGTAGTTCCTTAACAGCTGGAGGGCCAAGTTTGGACACCCCTGAATTAGATGATTGCTTTTACTACTCAACCGGCAGCTGGCTGAAAAAAGCATCAGCGTAGTTGCTATGGGTTACTGCCCAGGTGCAAATTTGCCCAGTGTATATAAATGAACCCCACTATGGTCAGTGCTACATTTTTAATAAAGCATAGAAAGGTCAAAGCCCATTAAAAGGAGCACAAAGCATGTGGGATAGTTTCCTTAATTTGAAGTATCCATGGCTGATGTCACAGGAATGGTACCTGCTTATGTGCAGAATCTGGCAGTACTCTAATCCAACATACTTGTAGTGTAGTGATGTGCCGCTGGCCAGACACCTGTGGGTTGGTCGGGTTCGGGCCGACCATGCGCCCCCATTTGTGGGTGGTGGACTGGTCTGGTTCAAGCTTTACCTCCTGCTCTTCCCACCCACAGCCTTACACTGCCGACTTCATAACCACGCGCCTGCTAGTCCTGCCCCTTTTGTGACATTATCAGCAGGGCGGGTCGGTCTATGAAGGGAATCCGGAGGTGGGGATCAGACGGAGTGTAGGTGGGTTAAGCTCTGGTAAACTCCGACCCACACATCACTATTGTAGAGGTAAGCATCAGCACTGCCTTGTGTATTAGGCAAGGATAAGCTTAGAACAACTATGTTGTAAAAACAGATAAAGGATGCAGCCATTGCTTTGCTGAAACCTCAATAAATAACTCACAAGAAATAATAACTTACCTGGATGACGAAGGTTTGTATTTACACTGCTGCTGCTGTTCTGATCATTGTGCTGTAAAAAAATAGCACCATAAAGGCAAACAGTAAACAAATGGGACAAGAATCCATTTCCAAATCTTGAAACAAACTTGAAAAAAAACAAAAAAAAAAAAAATTTCAGATCAACTATTTTCTGTTTTTACCTGGGATTCTTGGCGTTTTTTGATAGCATGTTTGTATAATTTGTGCAACTTTCTGGCATCAAATTCAGTAAATTTGGACACGAATATCCAAAGATTCCTAAACAGAAGGAAGAAGACCAAATTAGGTGTGCAAAGCTTGTTCTGTATTCTCTCTGAGCTGAAATGTGTGTTTATTCTGGCTGACTGCTTTCCGTCACCACTAACGTCTGGCAGATTCCACACAGCTAAATGACAAGCTGAACTACCACAATCGACACTTCTCTGACAACTGAAAAACTTTAGGCTTATTTTGGTTTTGAAGCTGTATTTGCTCTCAAAAGGAAGATTACTTTTGTTTTTGTCCAGGCCATATAGTTATAACACTACAAATGTAAAACAGTTTCACTTAAGTTTCACTTAAGTCAGACTGTTGAGAGTTTTTTCATGTTTGTAGCATGGAATATTCTAAACTTACCAATATGCTTAAAGGACAAGTAAAGCATAACACAGAGGTACTTTAGGTTGTGGGCTTCTGTACCAGCCCAAGGGAACCACAGCCTTTTAGTGGTAAAGATCTGTAATTCTGCAGATGCCCCATTAGTCCCCCCAGATACACCAGTATCTCCCCATCTTCTTTTCTGCTGATTCACTGCACATACAATATACGGAATAGAGCCAGCATTATTTGTATGAGATATAATCAGCTCTATAACATCAGCTTCTATGAGGACACTGTGCATGCAAGTATCATGGACAAGCCTAACAAAATCCAAGATGGTGAGCTTCTGTGAACAACTTTTAAGGCCTGGATCATTGCGGTTATAGGTATTCTAAACCTTTAGGCTGCCTGAAGATCAGTATATAAAATATGGCATTCGTACCCATATAAAATTTTTGGGTTTAGTTCTCCTTTAAATTAAAAATTGCCAGTGGTTTTAGTCACGTGTTAATGTAATTGCTACTGGAAACGGTACTGGACTGTGCATTTCTATTCTCGGCACTGCTGGTTCTCATTTAAAACAATGTAGCAGAAGCCAGCTGATTAATAAACCTGTGAAGACCATTTAAGGCATTGTGGGAGTTGAGTTTTGGCAGGATGAGAGCCGACTCTTGCTACAACTTGCAGTTCCAAAAAGAGACATACAGAATATATTTAAAATAATGTTTGAAAGCAACTTTCAATTTTACATTAAATTTTTTTTTTTTCAAACATATGAATCCCGTGAACATTTAATGGGATACTGTAATGGGAAAACATGATTTTTCAAAAAGCATTAGTTAATATTGCTGCTCCAGCAGAATTCTGCATTGAGCAAACATTTTTTTTACATTAATTTTGAAATCTGACATGGGGCTAGACATAGTCAGTTTCCCAGTTGCCCCCAGTGCTCTGTACCCTTTACTGCTGTACTGCAAGTTGCAGTGATATCACCCCCCTCACTCAGTAGCCTAACAAAAGAACAATGGGAAGGTAACCAGATAGCAGTTCCCTAACACAAGATAACAGCAACCTGGTAGATCTAAGAACAACACTCGATAGTAAAAGCCAAGTCCCATTGAGGCTGATTCAATTACATTAAGTAGGAGAAATAACAGCCTGCCAGAAAGTAGTTCCATCCTAAAGTGCAGGCACAAGTCATATGACTGGGGGCAGCTGGGAAACGGACAATACGTCCAGCCACATGTCATATTTCAAAATTGAATACAAAAAAATCTGTTTGCTCTTTTGAGAATTGGATTTCAGTGCAGAAGTCTGCTGGAGCAGCACTATTAAATGATGTGTTTTGGGGGAAAAAACAAAACACTTTTTCCCATGACAGTATCCCTTCAAAAATAACATCTTCCATTCAGTAATTAGGGCTACAGTGAAAATACTGAAGGGGGAGTAAAGCTGCAGTTGTATTTGTAACAGTTAAATGTTTCCGTGTGTTGCTAAGCTCACTACTTTAGATTACTGTGTGGAGCCTAGAGAGGAAAAGCAGTTCTGCCAGCAACAACTCCAGTATGTAGTTTGGAAAGCTCAATACCTCCCATTTGCATCTTGATATGAATAACTTACTTTCTCCATTGTTTTATTTGTTCTGGATTTGTGTACTCTTTCAAACACTCTGTTATATGATCCCCAATTTTGATGAGGCACTGTCGTGTGTGCTCCAGTTGTTCTCGCTCAGACAGGCCTTTCTCTGGCCGATCCAGCTGCTTTAATGCTGCTTTGACTGGCCTCATCCGTTCTTTACACTATTTAATACAAAATAATAAAAGGTTAGCAAACGTTTGTGTGAAAGGGAGGACAGTACAGTGCAGCATTTTACATCCGAAATGTATATTCATTTATAATGATTGAGCAAGTAATAGCCTTATCAGTCTTCCATGACTGATATGTTTTCTGGTTTTCAGACACAGGATGACAGATCTTGCCATACTTTAGGCTTAGAGGAAATTTTGATTAAAATGGATATACATTTCTTAAAGGGCAAGGAAAGGTAAAGAAATAAAATCCAATTTTTACTTTCTTTAATGAAAAAGAAATTTATCTCCAATATACTTTAATTAAAAAATGTCTACTGTTTTTATAAGAAACCTGACTGTATGCAGTGAAATTCTCCCTTCATTTACTGCTGTGGATAGGAATTGTCAGATGGTCCCTAACTTCTGGCAGGGAAACAATCATACTTATGAATAGCAGGGGAAGCCCCTGTCTTACTTACCAGCCATGCAGAACTCAAGCAGCTTTGTTTTTTGATCATTTATGACGATCCCTAAGAAGCTCAGATCACACTGAGCATGTGTATGTAGTCTAGTCTTGGCATGCAAAGTGAAGCCTTCTGAAATCAGAAGGTATTTACATGTCTCATGCCATACATATAGCACTGCCTAGATATCAAAAATGAGGTTTTTTACTCCCATAATGCATCATGGGCAGAGACATGTAAATCACTCCTTTATGTCCCTGTGGCCAACTATGCATCCATACCCGCTGGTTTATAGCACAGATACAGCCTAATAGTTCAGAGCCATATATCCAAACTTGCAGACAGCCTGTTTCGATCTTGTTAGATCTCATCAGTGCAAGATATCTGTGCTATAAACCAGCGGTTCTGGATGCATAGTTGGCCACAGGGACATAAAGGAGTGATTTACATGTCTCCGCCCATGATGCATTATGGGAGTAAAAAAACTCATTTTTGATATCTAGGCAGTGCTATATGTTTGGCATGAGACATGTAAATACCTTCTGATTTCAGAAGGCTTCACTTTGCATGCTATTGCTTGTGAAGGGCTTTTTGGCTCCTTTCAGTCCTTCTCACCCTAACCAGGTTCGGTTTCCCTTTTTAGTCTAGTCTTGCAAAGATGTATAACAAAGTTACAAGATGGCAGCCCCCTGTGGCCAACTTTGAAAGCATAAATCATTTGTTTGATTAGGCTTGTGGTGTAGTAAGTTAATATTTATGTTTAGTATACAAAATACAGCATTTCTAGCCTTATTCTATTTTAGACTTTCCTTGCCCTTTAACTAAAGATGCAGTTTTATTTTGAGAAGAAAAGAACAATAATTTTTCTGAGAGTCCTAAAATCCCCAGTCCATATAAATGTGGAGCCTGAAAGAGTTGTTTGTCATAAACTTATTATTGCGCAGGCAAAAGAATCCAACCAATATGAGCAGCCGATATTTATTTTTATGGCTTTTGGTTTGTAAATTATTAAAAATTTTTTGCGATTCTCAGACTTTCGTTAAACGGTTTTCTTTACTCTAATCTTCAGAGGGTTCATATCCCCTGTTTACTAGAGACCTAGTATAGGTATAAAAACCAAAACATTTTGTTTTTCATTATGAATAGCTAAAAGAAATCTAATCACAAGCCTAATAATGCAAGGGAGCTGAATGGCAAATACTTACAACACTGAAAGTTTTCTGATCAAGCTCTTCAGCCTCTTCAGAAATTGGTACTGGATCACTGCTAGCAGTAATATGAACTGGTGTTTCTGCGGATATACTTTTCTTTGACTTTTCCTTTTCACATTTGACCTCGTTTACCTTATATGAGAGATACATTCTAATTTAAAACCAGGGCAGCCAATTTTACATTTAATTTAACAGGGAATACGTTTATTGTGAAACTGCTTGCTCAAAAGCAAAGGTTACATAATGCCCCAAGTTACATAACTGGCCAGGGCAAGCAGTGATCTTCTTAAAGTAAAAGTTTCTGTAAAAAAAAATGGGTTAGTTCATCTAGCACAGTCTAATTGCTGGGCATAGCACAAAGCGCACAGAAGCAAGGACCCTGGAAAGTGTGCTTTAAATGTCCTAAAAAAAATATAAATAGTGTCTAATACAAAAGTCACATACATTTTACTTCAGAAATATTTAGTGTTTCTTCAGTCAATTACTATATATAATCCGGTCTCTAATAATTTAAACAGAAATCAATCCTTTTACTAGAATGAGATACCCTGAAGCTAATGGCACAACCAGAACAGCTATGGGACCTGTTATCCAGAATGGTCTGGACCTGGAGTGTTTCAGTAATTTGGATCTTTATAAATTAAGCCTACTAAAAATTATTTATAATAATTTATATCTTAGTTTGGATTATTAGAGAGAAAAAGGAATCATTAAAAAAAAAAAAAAAAAAAAAAAGGGATTAATGGATTCTATGGGAGATGGCCTTCCCAGAATTCAGAGCTTTCTGGATAGTGTATTTCCAGACAACAGATCCCATACGCATTGCTGTGTTTTCTATCATTCTGGTGTTTACAATTGTCCACAAAACAAAGGGAATGGTGAACAATGTCCATCTGCCCCGCTTACATATTTTTATTACTATGAAATGCTGGAAAACTTTTTGTTGTGGCATTAGCCTAATGGGAATAAAGTAGCCTGAATAACAGACGGGTTTCTTGAATTACCAGGTTCTTAATACAAATAACACAATTACAGCCTCACAATTTACCGTTTTCCTTTTGCAGCAGAAGAAAGTATTTATTTACGTCTGTCATGTGTTTGGATATAGAATTAGAAATACTTTCAGTGCTTACGTTGCTTTGATTTTAACGGGTTGTTCACCTTTGTTGTGTTAACTTTTACTATGATGTAGAGAGTGATATTATGAGACAATTTGCCACTGGTTTTAATTTTTTATTATTTGTGGTTTTTGAATTATTTAACTTTTTATTCAGCCACTCTCCAGTTTCAGCAATCTGGTTGCTAGAGTACAAATTTCCCAAGAAACCATGCATTGATTTGTATAAGAAACTGGGATTTGAATAGGAGAGTGCCTGAACAGAAAGAAATAAAAAGTAGCAATTACAAATTTGTAGCCTCGCGAATCATTTGTCATATGGGATCAGCAACACCCATTTGAAAGTCGGAGAGGGGAATTAAAACCAAATTAAAAGTTGCTTAGAAATGATCCCACTCTATAAAATACTAAAAGTTAACAAGGTGACCCACCACCCCATAAATATCAGTAAGAATAACAGACTATGCCAAATGATTTATTTACTTAATTCTGAAAAGATGCACAGTAACATTACCTTTTCTTCTTTGATTTCTCTCTCTTTAACAGGCTCTTTCACTTTAATTTCTTTTTTGTCTCGAGCTTCTTTTTCAGTTGGATCTATTTTCTCTTCTTTTTCTCTCTTTTCTTTCTTAATGTCCTTCTTATTTTCTTTTTGCTCTTTCTTGTCCTCTGGTTCTTTAACAATGACATCCAACTCGGTTTGTTCTTCATTTTCTTTCTCTACTCTCCTTTTATGATTTGTTTTCACAGGTAGATCTTCCTCCTAATTTTCAAAAAAATACAGCTTTTATTATGCTTAGTAATAAGAGACCCATTTGCACAACGTCCTGTAAATTATAACCTTATAATACACAAAAGCCATCAATATCTTGCAAATTATATCCTTATAAACGGTGAGTTCTGATGTCATTAGTTATAAACGGTGAGTTCTGATGTCATTTCTGTCACATGACTCATTGAAACTTGTGTATTATAATAAATAAAGTACCCCCAGTTGCAAAATATGAGGATATGAGTTCCATGACCTGTATAAAAACATATGGTCATGAAACTCCTCGGTAACTTATAATATCCTTATATTTTACAAGAGGGGTACTTTATTCACTATATAATTTAAATATCTTCGGTGAAAAGAGACTTCTGTTGTGGAATTAGGAATGTTCATCCTTTCATAGCTCCTTTCATAGCTTATTACTTCGTAAAAAATTCATAGGTGTCAGGGTAAACTTTGTGCACATGTCAGAGATGAAGAAATGCACCCAATGATCACAGCAACTGAGCCATAAAGCATTACACCCACCACTAGTGTACTGTATCTCTTGGTCGTAGCCATGGTACAATAAAGGCTTTTTACTCTACAAGACGGTGATGTCCATTTTCGTAAAGGTCTATGCCCCAGTAGCTCCCCATCTTCTTTTCTGCTGATTCACGGATTCACATGCTCTGTGCTGCTGTCACTTACTGAGCTTAGGGACCCACTCACAATATACAGTACACGTAGAATATAAATACCACAATAACAGGAGATTGTTTATTACTCACCGTAATTTTTTCCGGGTCACCTTCCATGGCAGCATTCACCAATTAATTGCCCTCCGGTCCAATGGACAGGACTTCCTCCACAAGTTAAAAGTTAACTCCTCCCCTACTCACCCATCTTAGTTATGAGCTTGTCTGCCTAGGGTGGGAATTCCCTGTGAATGCTGCCATGGAAGGTGACCAGGAAACAGAAATTACTGTGAGTAATAAACCATTTACCATTTTCCTACTGACCCATGGCATGCATTCACCAATGGGAACTACCAAGCTGGTATCAGGGAAGTACTAAAACACCATTGCAGTGAAATGATATGCTTTTATCCAGCAAAATGTACAACCGATTGCAAGACTTTTCTTGCAAATCTGGGTTCTTGCGAGGCAAGGACATCCAACTGATAATACTTTATAAAAGTATTAACTGACCACCATCTTGCAGATCTACTTATTATGTCTGGTGACGCTTTGGCATCCATCGCCCAGGAACTCGCCAATACTCTAGTGGAGTGTGCTTTCAGTCCCCGGGGAACCTTTCTGCCTGCTGTATTGTATGCTTTTGCAATAGCCGCTATAATCCAAGAATTTATTGTACTTTTAGACAGAGCTTGAGCCTTTCTAAACCCACCAGGAATCACAAACAAATGGTCTGATTTTCTTCAAGCACTTGTTCTCTACAGGTAGACCTTTATTGCTCTGACTAGATCCAAAGTTACCAACAAGCTTCTTTCTCTGTTCTTGGAGATGGACAAAATTAGGGAAGTGCCACACTTAGATACCACCTTAGGAAGAAACTTAAAGGCAGGCCACTTTGTCTTTGAAGACTGTTGTAATCAGTTCTGAAGCACGTAAAGCCAACAATTCTACTGGACAAGCTGCTGTAACTGCCACCAATAAAATAACCTTCAAGTTAAGGTTGCAAAAAGCAATTTCCTGTATTGGCTCAATAGGTGGTCCAGACAGGACAAAAAAAAAAAAAAGACGAGTGAGCAGGGAAGGAGTTAACTTTTAACTTGTGGAGGCAGTCCTGTTTATTGGCCCGGAGGCCGATTAACCCATTGGTGAATGCATACCGTGGGTGACTAGGAAATAAGGATGATTAGTAATTAATACACAATAATTACAATATGGCAGCACTAGCATCAGAATTTAACAATCAGCCATGTAGCATCAGCTTATATGACAGGCCAACCTCATTTTCTGCTTTCCGAGATGGTGACCCCCTGTGACAAGTTTGAATTCCTACAGAAGTGCTGCTATTGAGAAGATGAATCTTTAGACTGGTGCAATAAGTCCAGCATATTAAATGGTATTTTCAGCCATATTGATGTTTAGGGTTTAGTTCTCCTTTAATTGTAATTCTCAGAAGTACGCAATTTATCATGCTTTAATCACCTGAATGCAATAATGTTTGGGGTATATTTTATGATTACCTGATCCTCCTCTTCATCAGACGGTTCTGAACTAGGTGGCGAGGATTCGCTTTTTGTGTCCTCTTCGACCTTCACAGGCTTCACATTTTTGCTCTTCTTTGCTCTAGTTTTTCTCCTTCTAGAATTGCCCTTTAAAAAGCAAGCAAAACTGTGTAACAAAGTCATCAAGTCATTACACAAATACGTGTTTATCACAAGCTTCAGCAAGCTGTATACTGCACCCTAATGTACAACATTTATATGGGTGACAATCATCTGATCACTTCAGCAACTCTAAAGCAGTACAAGGATTGACTGTAATCTTTAAGTGTTGAAGGCCAGCCCAGTGGTATTTCAAATGCCTTATGTTGCTTCCTATTATTGGTATCTGGTATCATGGGCATTTTGATAACTTTTAAAGGGCAGGGAAAGGCAAAGAAATAATATCCCATTTGTACTTTTCTTTAATGAAAAAGAAATATATCTCCGTTATACTTTAATTAAAAAACGTGTACCGTTTTTATAAGAAACCTGACTGTATGCAGTGAAATTAGGAAAAAATAGGAATTGTTAGACGGTCCCCTAACTTCTGACAGGGAAACAATCATACTTATGAACAGCAGGGGAAGCCCCTGCCTTACTTACCAGCCATGCAGAACTCAAGCAGCTTTGTTTTTTGATAATTTATGACGATCCCTAAGCAGCACAGAACACACTGAGCATGTGCAGGGCCAGAGGCAGGCAAATATTTTTTAACAAAGTTACAAGATGGGCTGCCCTGTGGCCAACTTTGAAAGCATAAATAATTTGTTTGATTAGGATTGTGTTGCAGTAAGTTCATGTTTATGTCTACTATACAAAATACAGCATTTCTAGCCTTATTCTATTTTACACTTTCCTTGCCCTTTAAGCTATATGACAGTCCGGTTCAGAACTAGTGAGTCTTTAGAAGACCATACTGACAGGTTACATAGCAACAGCAATATTCCCTCTTGTGGAAGAAGGAGCTTTCCCAGATCTACCAATTATGAACGTAGGGGGAAACAGTGCTTTAGGTTCCATGCAGGTACTTGCAAAGGATTTGCCCACAGAGATAATGGAAATTCACATACCTATCAGAAGTTTATGTGGCTCTGCCCTGTTGGTGAGTATTAATTTTGATTGCCTACTCCACAAAACTACCTTTGGTTACTGAGCCAGGTAGAACAAGCCCAACCAGCAGAAGGCCCTCTGACAAACAGAACTATGTATAAATGGGAAGTAAGGCAGTTGTTCTACGGGTGGGATGATCGACCATAGGGCTTGCTAAATGGAAACCTGCAAAGGTTTTCTCTCAAAGCTTATTAAAACAAACTAACATTTTAAAAGTGTAGATAAAATACTATGTGGCTGCTCAACACAGCAGCTTCTCTCAATGAAGGAGTAGAGTGGCCCATGATTATTAATGGGGCTTTTTCTGCATATGCCAGAATAGCAGAATTAAACCTGGCTTAAGGGTAGTCCACACCAGGCAATTCTGGGAGATCAGTCGCCTGGCAACTAATCACCTCTTCTTTTGGGCGACTAATCTCCCTGAATCGCTTACCTCTGTCTTGCCCTGGCTGAAATGAAAAGTTGCCCGTGGTAATTCACAAGCGGCGGTACGCTTTCCAAAATCGCCCGAAGTTGCCTGCTGAGGAAAGCACACCACCGTGTGTGAATCACGGCACACAACTTTTCATTTTAGCCAGCACAAGACAGGGGTAAGTGATTCAGGGAGATTAGTCGCCCAAAACAAGAGGTGATCAGTCACAGGCGACTAATCTCCCAGAATCGCCTGGTGTGGACTAACCCTATAACCTTTGGAAAGAACCTGAAGGCTATGTATGTTTGTTTTTTTTAAGCCCAGAGTAGGAGAAGTATTTTTCGACCGTCTAGTATTTATTGGTCTGCACCAGATATTTCTTTATTCCAGCGATGCTGATGGCTGGATGACAACAACAAATAAAGAATATCTTCCTCTAAAGCGGGGCATACATGGTAGGAACAAATGAATGGAACAAATGAATGGATACATAATACTTCTGGATATAGGAACAGATACTCCAATGCAGAAACTATGCTGCTACATTACTTATTCAATACAACATGTCGCGTTGAATAAATAATGTAGCAGCATAGTTTCTGCATTGGAGTATCTGTTCGTATATCTAGAAGTAAGGAGTATTGACACTTTAAGGACATAAAGTTGGGAACTGGATACAAAAGTGTTTCTGGCGCAAGCTGGGCCCACACATCAAGCAACTGTATAATGGATACATATGCAAGCCCCCCAGGGGATGATTGTATGAATGTTCTGATGTAGTCCTCATCTCATGGTCTAATCTACTTAATCAGAGTCTTGAGGATTTTCCCCTAGATACCTGTTAGTAAAGCTGTTCGAAGGACCACTAAAGTGCCCTTTCTGCCTGTATATCCTATGTCTACCTTAAAGGGATTCAGGCTCGATTTTAATGTTGTAGCTTTCATTTCTAAATTACACTGCAAATAATTCACTCTATCATGTCAAATTTCATTCCTTATCCAACAAGTATATATTTTTTTTAGTTGTAATATTGTTGTGTAGGCAGCCATCTCAGGTCATTTTGCCTGGTCACGTGCTTTCAGAAAGAACCAGTGCTGCACTATGACAGGCTATTGATTCTCCTACTCCTACAATGTAACTGAAGGAGTCGCAGTGGGGCATGGATTTTTACTACTGAGTGCTATTCTTATATCTACCAGGGAGCCGTTATCTGGTTACCTTCCCATTGTTCTGCTAATCGGCTGCTGGAGGAGGATATCACTACAAATTGCAGAGCAGCAGTAAAGAGTGACAGAAGTTCAACAAAGCACAGCAAGTCACATGACTGGGGAAACTGCCAATATGTCTAGCCCCATGTCAGATGTTAAAATTTAAATATAAAAAATAAGTTTGCAGTTTTGAAAAATGGATTTCAGAGCATAAGTCTGCAGAAGAAGCACGGTTAACTGATTTTGAAATCAATATTTTCCCATGACAGTATCCCTTTAAGAGCTACATCCTCTGAATACACAGTATCAATTCTCAGCCTGACTTACTCCACTAGAAAGTCTTTGAGCTTCTTTCCTAAGCAGATCTTTGTTAAGAAGTTTAATGAGGTAGTCAGCTCTGGTTTGTAGCTGCTTGGCTTGGGGCTTCTTATCGGGATCATCTGGCAAAATCTAAAAAGAAAGAACACAATATAAATGAGTAATATAGATTCCAGTAATTCCTTTATGCTGTGTGAAGGAATACAGCTTTCTGATTTCAATTTTACAAAAGTGGCAACAGGAAGTGGAAGGGAAATGTGTATCCACTTTTTGTTTGACATTGCCATTCACGTAAAAATGGCCAAAATCTACTTGGTGATAATACTAATAATAGATTAAAGGGGACCAGTCACCCAAAAGAAATATTCAAAATCTATTTTATCACATAAGTCAAGCAAAATGAACTTTACACTATATAAATTATTTGATTCTTTTTTTGCTTCAGTCTGGGAATTCAAAATTATAGCAAGCAGGCAGGAGCCATTTTGTGGACACTGTTATTAAGGAAAGCATTATATCATCTTAGAATCTTGTTTGTGCACCAGAATGGGGGACCCAATGTCCATCCCCATGCACTGGCTACACAATTAAACAGTGAAGAGAATGGGGGAATGTGTGGAGAGCAGTGATATCTAGGAAGTGCTGAATGGAAAGTGAAAGTAATTGTCTGCCCTGCCTCTATGCCACTGGCATAGAGGAGGGGCAGACAATATTTAACGGACAGCCGATATTTTTAAATGAGCTTACAACAGCTATGAATGCTTTAATAAAATAGAAATTGGATTTCATGTGTAATTTGAAAAGGAATTTTATTATACATATTTGTGTGTCTGGGTGACAGGGCCACTTTAAAAGGTGGTCCAACAACAATCTGTCCTTGTGCAGAGACCTCCCATATATTTTGGAATAAACAGCATACAGGCACATTTTCTTAAGCTCAGATATACATATTTACATACCTTCTGTGTTAAGTTGAGGTCAGGGTCCATTTTTATCATTTCCCAGCTTCCATACCCATATTCATAAATGCCAATTAAGAGGTTCGAGTCATCTTCTTTGCCCCAGTCAATATCAAAATGAGCAGCTTTGGTGTGGCATGGGATAAAATATCTGTAAATAATTGCATATGCTACATTATACGTTAACTGGTTTCCAGTTCAGGCATCTCCATTAACATTTTAAAAACATTAATTGACATTTTTCTTAAAGTCAAAACATGTAGAACAGAATTCTTGAAAGACCACTAGGTGTGTACGTCTTGGGGCCCATAAGGTCTTGCTGCTACTACAACACAGCTGTTACTGCTTCCAATTACGAGGTACGTGTGTGTGTGAGAGAGAGGAAGCTGTATTTGTTGATAGGCTTGCCTAGGCAGTTGTCTAATTTCTCTTATCTGCATTCTTCTGCTGCAGAATTCCTCCAGTCTGAATCTGATCTAAAGTACATGAATGCAATCAGCTCTAAGTAATTTAAGTTAACCTATAATGAAGGTTTAAGGATGTAGGGAGAACACGCTTAAATCATATCTGGAGCCCTTGCAGCAATGCCATTTTCCATGGATTTTAGCAGTGTATTCTCTCAAGCCCCACCTATTTGTATAGTTTATTAATAAATATAGGGATTTTTGTACTCACCGTTAAATCCTTTTCTCTTCGCCTACATTGGGGGACACAGGCACCATGGGGATGAAGTTCCTGCAGGTTGGAGAACGGACACTAAGAAGTTAAAGTAGACTCCTCCTCCTGCTTCATTCCCTGCCTCTTCCTGTTAGAACCAGTTTCAACTGAAGAAGGAACCCTTTTAACCTGATAACAAACATAGGAGGAATCTCCCCCAAACCCTCAGCTTTTCCTGAACCCAACTATACTCATGGAGTAGAACTGAAGTAACAATTAAGTACTGCATAGGCAGTCTGATAAAAATTATATTCACAGGGAGGGAAGGCATGTGTCCCCTGATGTAGGCAAAGACAAAAGGATTTAATGGAGAGTACAAAAATCCCTATTTCTCTTCCCTAGATTGGGGGACATAGGCACCATCGGGATGTCCCAAGGGAACCCCTGAGGGCGGGACACTGTGACCCCTGCTGATGTCCAACTTAAGACAGTTTGCAAGACCTTACAAAGCTTGCTTCAGCCGAAGCATGAGTGTGTAGCTTGTAGAAACGTGTAAAGGTGTGAATGGATGACCATGTGGCTGCACGACACACCTATTCCATCGAGGCTTGGTGTCTAACTGCCCAAAATTTTGAATGGGGGTGCTCTTCCCCTCACTGCATAGGCTCTGGTGATGATGGAACGGATCCATCTGGCCACTGTCGCCTTTGAAGCCCTTGATCCTTTTCTTGGTCCTTGTGGGAGTCTGTCTTTCTCACACTCTGTGTAGCCTTAAGGTAAGTTGAGATTGCTCTAACCACATCTTAAGTATTGAGTCTTTGTTCGATGTGATTCTTTGCCTGAGGACAAAGTAATAGGTGGAATTCTGACACCATTTTCGGCAGGAATTCTGGTGTTGGTCTCGGCACCACCTTGTCTCTGTGCATGATCGTGAAGGGAGATTTACATGATAGTGCTGCCAACTCAGACTCTCTGGGCTGAGGTGATGGCTATCAGAAAAGCCACCTTTTCGGTGAGTGTGGGTAATGGAATGCTCTGTATCGGCTCATATGGATCTTCCTGTAGTACTGAGAGGACCAAGTTTAAGTCCCAAGGAGGAACCAGATATCTGTATGGAGGAACCGGATATCTGTATGGAGGAACCGGATATCTGTATGGAGGAACCAGTCGTGTTGCTTGTTGTAGGAAAGTTCTGACGTTGCTGCGCAGTGCTATCTTTTTCAGTAGAGAATGGAAAGTGCTGAGACTTGTACCCTTAGCGAGCTCAGGGCTAGTCCTTTGACTAGGCCTTCTTGGAGAAATGACAGAATGTCCCTTTTCTCTGCTAGATGGGGATCTCTGGATTCACAACAGCCAACGAAGGCCTTCCAAACTTTTTGCTGAAACCGGCTTACGGGCTCTCAACATCGCTGGAATGGCCTTTGAATGGGACCGTGAGTCTTTAGGATTAAGGTCTCGAGCCAGGCTGTCAAAGCCCACATATGTAAATTCGGGTGGACAATTGGTCCCTGGGTTAACAAGTCAGTTCTTCAAGGAAGGTGAAAGGGAGGTTCTGCTGCCATTTCTACAATTTCTGCGAACCATGATCTCCTTGGCCAATAAGGGGCTACAAGGATGGTTGGGATTCCCTCTTTTTTTATGTATCTTGGTAGGAGAGCGAGCGGCGGGAAGATGTAGACCAGGCTGAAGTTCAAGTGAAGCACTAGTGCATCCGCTGCTATTGCTTCTAGGTCTGCGCATCTTGCTACAAACTGCGTCACCTTGTGTTTATATCTGGACGCCATGAGGTCCACTTCTGGGAGTGACCACATATCTATTATCTGTTGAAACACTTCTGGGTGCAAGCTCCATTCTCCCTGATCTATTGACTCTTGGCTTTGGTAGTCTGCCATCCAATTGTCCACTACTGGAATGTAAACTGCATTGTCTTCCGCCCATGCCAGAATCCTTTGTGCTTCTGCTAGAGCACTGGACTGAGAATGCCTCCCTGATGGTTTACGTAGGCTACCGCCGTAATGTCTAACTGGATGCTTACAGACTTCCCTTGGAGTTGTTGCATCCAGTGATGTAGGGAGTATCGAATTGCTCTGAGCTCTAGCAGATTGATTTGGAGGAGGAGACTTTCCTCTTTTGTCCAGCATCCTTGCACTGTCTGTGTGCCTGTTACTCCACCCCATCCCTTTAGACCAGCGTCCGTGGTTACCACTGTCCAGGCATGGTTGGGGGATCTGTTTTCCTGACTCTAGGCGTTGTGGGATGGTCCACCAGTTGAGGGAGGCCTTGACTAGCTCTGGAATGTGGATCGGTCTGTCTAGGTTCTTGCGATCTCTCCTTTGATGTCGTATTATCATGAGTTGGAGTGGTCTTGTGTGTAATTGTGCATAGGGGATTGTGGGAAAATTTGCTACCATTGTTCCCAGTGTCTGCATTGCAGTTCCCAGTGTGACTGTCGAAGTCGACTATAGGTGTATAATCTGTCTCTTCAGAGTGTTGATCTTTTCCCTTGTGAGGAAGGTCCTTCCCTTCCTTGTGTCTATTATCAGCCCTAGGTACTCTATGTGCTGTGTGGGAGATAGGCTGGCTAATCAACCACAACAAATCCAACCTAACTGAGCTAGCGTTTGAAGCACCCTGGTGGGGTGGTCATCAGCCAAATCTGGTGAAAAGGCCTTGACTAAAATGTGGTCTAGGTAGGGTATCACCCTTACTACTCCTTTTTATCCGAGATCCGCTAGTGCTGCTGCCATGATATTTGTGAAGATGCGAGGTGTCAAAGACAGATCGAACAGCAGTCGCATCCTGTGGCGTAGAACCTTAGAAATCTGTGGTGGTTGGGATGGATTGGGATGTGTAGATATGCATCCTTGATATCGATTAACGTCATGTATTCGTTCTCTTCCAAGGCCATTAGCACAGTTTGGACCGACTCCCTTTTGAAGTGTTTCTTGACAAATAGGTTGAGGTCCTTTAGGTCTAAGACTGGCCTGTAGGTTCAGTCTTTCTTGGGGACCATGAACAGGTTGGAGTAATAGCCTCTTTCTGTTACAGGAACCGGTTGTATGACTCCTGAACAGGCCAAGTTTTTGATGACTGCCAGTGCTATCGCTCGTTTGGGTTTGTTTGTGGGAAGTCAGGAGACAAAAAATTGTTTTGGGGGAGGATGTAGAAATTCTATGAGGTAACCGTGAAATATCAGATGACCCACTGGTCGTTGATTCGGATTTTCCACACCTCCTGGAAGGCCTTTAGGCGGCCGCCTAAGGGGTTCCCCCAGGGGTGGGCATACCTTCATGTGGCATAAGTATATATATTAAAGTTTTTCAGTGGAGCTCACCCGGCTGTTAGTGCTTCTTTCTGCTCCTGGGGGCTGTTCTCGCGGGAAGTCGGCAACTCCTTATCGGTCAGTCAATTCCTCCATATGCCCGCTCACTATCGCTCAACGGAATCACGGAAAGGCACAGTAGTATTAAAATTAATGCGGCTTTATTATACACACCAAAAGCATGACAGACAGTGGGATGGTGAGAGTGCTACGCGTTTTGTGCCCTTAGCTCAGGTGACCCTGATGAAGTGCCAGGAGAGCTAAGGGCACGAAACGCGTAGCACTCTCACCATCCCACTGTCTGTCATGCTGTTGGTGTGTATAATAAAGCCGCATTCATTTTAATACTACTGTGCCTTTCCATGATTCCGTTGAGCGCTAGTGAGCGGGCATATGGAGGAAATACCTTCATGTGGATGTGGGTTTTTCATGGAGGGGTTTGTTGTGCCCTTTGGAGGCGGCCCAGCTGGTTCCTTGTTTGTTATGGTAGTGAGACCGATCTCTTTGAGGCAAGATCAGCCTACCAAGTTTTTAACCATAGAAATCCCCAAGCTGCTATGGACTGCACAGAGGCCTTGGCTACTAGCTTAGACGAGTCTAGTGCCAGATCACATATGTATGCTGTAGCCTCTGCTATCTGGGATAACAAAAGGTCCGTGGAGGGGTCTTCGGACCCTAGAAGCTGCGCCACCTGTTCGACTCATAACTCCATTGCTTTTGCTACCCATACGGTTGCGAAAATTGGCCTAAGGGCGGTGCCTGCTGCAGTGAAGGTCGCCTTAGAGAAGCCTTCTAGCCTCATGTCTATTAGGTCTTTAAAGGATGAGGCTTCTGCTACCGGAATCGCTGTATTCTTTGAAAGTCTAGATATCGGTGGATTCACTGTGGGTGGTACTGACCACAGGTCCATACAGTCCTGGGGAAACGGGTAATTCTGTGTGAATCGCTTGGACACTTGTACCCTTTGATCTGGGTTCTTCCACTGGGATTTGATAATGTCCTTCAGCTGGTCTTATGCCAGGAACACACAAAAGGCTCTTTTCTGTCTTTTGAAGATGGTCTTCCCTGGTTCTGCTGTGGAAGAGGTGTCTTCACCATTTACAGTCTTGAGTTTAGCCTCTTGCATTAATTAAGCCCTCCACCTCTTTGTGTTGTGGGGGCCTCTAAGTCAGTCTCCTAAGCCGTGTCCTCCACTGAGAGTACTTGTCCCTCCTCTTCCGAGTACATATCTCGATCCTCTGGTGAGTTCGAAGGAGAGGATGTGACTGGACGTTTGGCTGTGGTTGGGCGACTATGTTGCCCGAGTCAGGGGGGCCAAGCATTCAAGGACTGTCTAATATCTCAGGTATGCAGGCTAAGTTCTGTAAGCCGGCAAGGGAGAGGGAAAGAGCACGTACCAATTCAGAGCTCATGTGTGGTGCTGTGGCAGAATTATCAATGGTAGATGTCAGGATTTTTGTGGTTGGGGGATTGGGTCTACAAGCTAGACACACCAGATCGGCCAAAACCCTGGTAAATTTGGACTTGCATAGTGCGCATGCGAGGTAAGTCACCCTTGAGGCGCTGGGTGCAGCTGCCGGGGCTTTGGGAGAAGCCTCCTCCTCTGCTCTGTCTGTCATGGTCGGGGAGAAGCATGGGGTCTGTTGAGGCTGGGTGTCTGTGGTATATTCTCCTCAGCCTATCAGCCCTCTCCCGAGCCTGCTGGAGGGAGACCCCACTAATCTGTCAGTAACCATCTGTTGCGCAGCAGGACCTGTGTCCTCCTGGAAAGGTGCGTAGGCTCCGGTGACGCGCAGCATATGTGCTTGCGAAAAACGGAAGTGATACAAGGGAACAGGCGCAGCCAGAGACAGGAAGCTGGGGTTCCTCCAGCAAAAAAGGGTGTGAGACGCTGCATGGTCAAGTAGGGTATTGCGCTTTTCTGAACTAAGACCTTCAGACTGGTGAAGACCTCCATGGAGCGGGAACAGCAGCCTCAGGAAGAGTGGAGCCTTGCCTGCTGTCCTCCGAAGAGCGGGAAGGCAGAGAGGGGCAAAAATGCAAAAATGCAAAAAAAAACACGTAAAATTGAATAGGGAATCTCTGGCCTCAGTTTGGCGTGCTGTGACCGTAGTCCTTTACACTTGCTTCAGCCACTAGTTATCAGTGTCTTCCTTCTGAGGACACTAAAAAGAAACTGGTTCTAACAGGAAGAGGCAGGGGATGAAGATGGAGCAGGAGTCTACTTTAACTTCTTAGTGTTCCGTTCTCCAACCTGCAGGAACTTCATCCCCATGGTGCCTGTCCCCCAA
Organism: Xenopus borealis; assembly: GCA_024363595.1. Taxonomy (NCBI): domain Eukaryota; kingdom Metazoa; phylum Chordata; class Amphibia; order Anura; family Pipidae; genus Xenopus; species Xenopus borealis. The sequence goes on along the minus strand of CM044431.1, from coordinate 194,211,640 downwards.
CCTAGGGAAGAGAAATTAATACATACCCGGAGTTCAAATAAATGAATAAAATCATCAGTATAAAGAAAAATGAGCAGCGATCATCCCATACATTATGTTAAAGACAAAGCCATCTCCGGTGGAAAAGTTTTGTTTGAGACCTTTGAATAACAACTCCTACCTTTTTCTTTCATCAGGATCACAAGGAATAGATTTGTGCAAAGGAGCTAGTTCTTCTTCATGGGAACTGACCAACTTCGCATTCACTTGCACCCCTGAGATACGGAATGTTGGTCCTTTCATTTTTCCTCGTCTTCCTCCTCAGGAGGAAAAAAATACACCTCAACACAACTGCATCCATCATCACAGAATTATCGAGTTGCATAAAGCACACCAAATTATGTGGTAAGCAAATGGATTAACTGAAATGCATTACAACAGTAAAATTTCAAAATGAATTGCTAGATTATTTCACCAGCATTAAAAAAAAAAAAAAAAAAAATCTGCCGAAAATGACTTGACATCCACTAACCTTGTAATGGTTGCGATTCGGCTTATCATAATTTAACTTATTGGCAGGCATTACAAGGTTAGCGAAAGGCATTTATGGGGAGATTTGTCACATGAGGTAGAGATTTTTTTTTTTTTTAAACGTGGGCGACAAATCTTTCCAGTGTCCCTGCCCTTAAAATTTTTATAAACTTTAAGGGATTCTGTCATGGTTTTTATGGTGTAATTTTTATTTCTGAATTACACGGTTTACACTGCACTCTACAATATAAAAGGAGATTTTGTGTACTCACTGTTAAAGGGGTTGTTCACCTTTGAGTTAACTTTTGGTATAATGTAGAGAGTAATATTCTGAGACAATTTGCAATTGGCTTTCATTTTTTATTGTTTCTGGTTTTAAAGTTATTTAGCTTTTTATTCAGCAGCTTTCTAGTTTGCAGTGTCAGCAATTTGGTTTCTATTGTACAAATTACCCTAGCAACCCTGCACTGATTTGAATAAGAGACTGGAATTTGAATAGGAGGTGGACTGAATAGAATGATAAGTAATAAAAAGTGTCAGTAACAATATATTTGTAGCCTTAGAGAGCATTTGTTTTTAGATGGTGTCAGTGACCCCCCATTTGAAAACTGCAAAGAAACAGAAGAAAATTGCAAATCATTAAAAAACTATGAAAAATAAATAATGAAGACCAATTGAAAAGTTTCTTAGAATTGGCCCTTCTACAATATACTAAAAGTTAACTTGAAGGTGAACCACCCCTTTAAATCTCTTTCTCTTCAATAGAAGAGACAGGGACAGTGGGGTATAGCTGGTACATCCAGGAGGCAGACTAATAAAAAACTGGCTCCCTCTCCACTGGCTATACCCCCAGCCGACAGAGCTTCACTCAGTTTGTAACGAAGTCAGCAGGAATCAAATAATCCTTTATAACTTAACAACGTGTAATAGTAAAATACAAACTAGTAACATGTTTGGTAGAAAAAAAAAAAAGGAGACGCCTCAAATTCTGGCCGGGAAGCAGTGTCCCCCTATCGACTGAAGAAAAAGATTTAACGGCGAGTACACAAAATCTCCTTTTCTCCTAGTCTGCTAAGAGGAAACAGGGAGAGTAAGGACGTACCAAAGCTGTCTCCTAAAATCCCGGGTGGGAGAGTGAAGCCTACGTGGAAATAATCACTGTGGATTTAAGCACCTTTCTGCTGAAGTGAGTACCAGAAGCCGCAAAGGTGTCGACAAGGTAAAATTTGCAACAAGAGTGGACCGAAGTCCACATAGCTACTTTACACAGCTGTTCTGCGAAGGCCTAATTTCTGAAGGCCCAAGACGTACTCATACAGAGTGGGCTGTAATACTAGCTGGAGGTAATTGGCCTTGCCCCGTGTAGGTTCGCTGAATGGCTTGCTAGATCCAACTGGAAATGACATATTTAGCGACAGGTGAACCTTTATGAGGTCCCGAAGGCAGGATGAGTAGAGAATCTATGAAGATAGCTCTAACAGGATCCAGAAATTGTAGAGCCACCTCCTTGGGATTGGATGGTGAAGGACAGACTGCTGGAACCATTATTTTCTTGTTCAAGTGAAATTCTGAGACCACCGTAGGCAGGAATGAAGGGACGGTTGAGAGAACTTCTCAGTCGTGATGGAAAAAACTAAGAAGGGTGGCTTACAGGATAATGCGTTAAGTTCAGAAACATGTCTTGCTGAGGCAGGTGAGCCATTGAAGAGACTCTGACCCCAGTGGTTCAAGAGGCGGGTGTTGTAATGCTTGCAATACTAAGGTGAGGTCCCAGAGAGGAGCTGGTGGTCGGATGGGGGTAGCCGCATGCACAACCCCCTGCACAAAGGCTTAGACATCAGGCCATAGTGTCAGGCACTTCTTGAATAGGACAGAAAAAACGGAATCTGAGACTTTACAGAACCAAGAGACAGACCCTTGGATAACCCTTCCTGGAGGAACTCTAGAATATTAGGGAATGAGAAGACCTTGAATACAGCACCGTTTCAGTTGCACCATGGATGGTATGTCTTGGTTGAAAACTGGCTTTCTGGCAATGCACACAGTGTGCTACAGCCTTGGAAAACCCCCTTTTGAGTCAGGATTTGCCTCTCAAGAGCCATGCAGTCAAAATCAGGTATGATGGATTTGGATGTTGGATTCAACCCTGCAATAGAAAGTCTGGCAGAGGAGGTAGCGTCCAGGGTTCTGCTACTGACAAATTGATGAGGTCTGTGAAACAGGACCATCGAGGCCTTCTTGGTGCTATGAGAATGAGAGGTGTCTGCTCTGTCTGCAGTCATCTGATCCTTGGGAGAAGCAGCAGAGGTGGAAGGCGTATGCTTAGATGAAACGGCCAAGCTGTTGAGAAAATGTCGAGGGCTAGGGGATCTCTGTACCAAGCTAGGAAGGCTTCCACTTTTCCACTGTGTCGAGTCAACCAGGAGGTCCACCTCCAGAATGCCCAACTCTGTTATCTGGTGGAACTCTTCGCTGTTTAGAGGTCACTCACCTGGGTCTATGGACTGTCTGCTTACAAGGTCTGCTTCCCAGTTGAGGAGCCCTGGAGTGTAGATGGCTGAAAGCATGGTCTGATGGCCAACCTGACAGAATTGCGGCTGTAGTGAGTACTCGCCTATGTGGGTCTCCTAGCCATCTGCCTAATGTCCACTGGTTGGTCTTCAGCCACCAACGCAGGAATATCCTCGTTTGGTGAGATAGACGGATCTCTTGTAGCAGGGATCATCGTTACCACAACGTCACAATATTCCATTGGAGCTTTTGAAGATGGAATTAAGCAAATAGTACTGCTTCTATGGCAGAGACCATGACTCCCAGCACCTTCATGCAAAATTTAACAGTGTGTTTCTGCAAAAGGGATCTTACTAGAAATCTGAGGAGAGTGCCTTCTCCTGAATAAGAGAGATTCTCTATGTCTGTGTTTTGAAGTGCATGTCGAGTAACACCCTCAATTGATGGGGTGTCAGAGGATTTTGTTAGGTTTAGAACCCAACCTAGTTCCTGCAATTTGTCTAGGTGGAAGGGATGAAGCCTTGATTGATAGATTGTCCAGGTACGGTGTGATGGAGACACCCGCACTGTGGATCACTGCTGTTGCAGCAGCACGGACCTTGGTGAAGACTCAGGGGGGGGGGGGGGCTGAAATGAGCCAGAAAGGGAGACTTGTAATTTGGACATGATTTTGAAAAGCCAAGTCTCAAATATCTGTGATGGAAAATGGGAACCTGCAGATAAGCGTCCGTTGTGTCCAGGGGAATGAGCAACTGCCCTGTAGCTATTGCTGCAATGACAGACCGAAGAGACTCCATTTTGAAGCATCTGGCAGATGAGTTTGTTTAGTTCCTTCAGGTCTGGGATGGGACAACTCGTCCTTTTTGGGTACCAGGAATAGGTTTGAATAATACCCTTAGAAACCATTTACAGGGGGCACGGAAGTGATCACCCTTGAGAGATGGAAATTGAAAAATCTTTTGGAAGGCTGCATGTTTGTCTGGCTCTGTTGGAATTCTGGACATGAAAAAAAACTCCAGAAGATAACCTTGAGTCACCACGTCATGTATTCAGGCATCTCGAACAAGTGTGAACCAAACTCCCTCCTATCGGAGATACGGTTGACTGTGTAATGACACCATTATGCCGAAGTAGACTTGTTCCCGGACTTGGGAGTATGCCCTTTTGTTGTGCCAGATTGGTCTGTGCCCCCATGCCATGAAAGATTGCCTTGGAGTGGAGGACCTTGTGGTTTTTTTTTTTTTGTTTAGGAGTCACGTAAAAAACTTTCCCCTTTGAAATGTAGGTGGTGCCTTGGGTTGTGGTAGGAGGGTGCTCTTTCCACCTAAGGCTTGGCTGATAATCCTTACCAACTCAGGGCCAAATGGGATTTTACCCTTGAATGGTTTGGAAGTCAGGCACTTCTTCGAAGAAAAGTCAGATGACCATAGCTTCATCTATAAAGACCTACGAGCTGCAACTGGTAATGCCAAAGATCTACTGATTGCCTGGACTGCGTCTAGGGAAGCCTCACAATAAAGTCATTAGCCTCCTTTATCGGAGAGGCCCATTAAGAAAGTTGGTGACGTGGAGCCTCATAAGCAAATTGCGTTGAGGGGAGAGAATCCGACCAGGATTGAATGGCTCTGCTCACCCAGGCCGTTTCTAAAAGGGAAGCAGGGAAGTGCCTGAGGCTGAAAAAGAGAGCAGAGAAGGCTTTAGGGGCTAGTAGAGCAGTGCTCTTGGAACAACCTCAGATGGCGGAACTGACCATTCTTCTGTAGACTCATTTGGAAAAGGGTAGTGCTTCTGAAACTGGCAGTTATTTTGAAAACGCCTTTCAGGTGTGTTCCACTCCTGAAGTGGGAAGGGAAAACTGGAGACATCTTACAGGCACGTTTGAAGAGAGCATTAGAGGAATCTGTAGAGTTTTCCGGAGCTTGCCGGTGTAGAGTCTCTAGGATCGAGGAAATAGAGTCCACCGAATCTGAGGAATGTTTTAGAGTCTTGTTCAGAGTTGGAGGAAAGCTCTCCTTCAGATCGGTCACTTTCGTCGATTAAATATTAGGGCTGAAGTGAAGAATTTCCAGAAGGTGAATCGCTATCTTCCTCTGAAAATGAAAGGGACCTTCTCTTGGTGGGCCTCACTTCGGGATTATCAAGTCGTGACAAAGTTTGTCAATATTGTCAATATTGGAATCCCTGTGGCTAGTTGGGATGCCCATTCTGGAGGAGAGGTGTCCCTGTTCAAAGAAGAGGGTTCACCCTGAGCCTGATCTGCCCAAGGGACAAGAGGACCTGTTCAGAACCATGTTCTATAGGCTTACATTTGTGTATAATGGGTCTTTGTGTCCAGAAGGAAAACATTTGTGGCATGTGGCACAAGCCAGAAAAAAGACTAGCGGGCTGCAACATTATCAGACAAGACAATAGAATAAATATAGTAAATATAGTGGACTTGTAATTAGGGTAGGGTGGAGAGTCCAGCTGAACACTAACCTGTGGAAGGAGGATCAGCAGTCCTGGGTGTGCCCTGCTGGAGCTAAAAAAAACAGGCAGACACTGTATGTCTGGAGCTGTAGGCAGGACACTCTGTGCAGACAGAGAAGGTCTGTCTATTGCAGGAGGTATGGAGCAGTTAAAAAACCCCAGAAATCTGGGCAAAATGGGTGCCGCAGGGGGAATTGCGCGCAATGTGCAAATGCTGTAGAACGCATGGAAAATGGCGATGTGTGATCTGCGCCTTTGTAATAGAAAAGGTGCCACGACAAACTTTGCACAAGACCATGCAACGCCCTCCCCGCAGACCTGAAAAACGGGTCAGAGAATAATGATCCGTGCTGCAGGTGGCAAGAATGTTTGCCGAGTGAGGGAGAATGAAACTGAAAAAGTAAGAGCACAAAGGCGGAACCCTCCAGTGACCTGCCCGTGAACTCCCTGTGCTGTGAGAGAGCTGCAAAACCAGGGGCCCTTAGTATAATAAGGGGAATCTTTGACTTACCCCAGAAAAGTCATCTGGTCTGAATCCTCCATCCAGCTTTCCTTTCTTCCTGTAGATGAAAAAAGGGTATCAGGCTGGATGATCTGTGCTCAAGGCACTCCAAGACCCCGGGGACTGGTCCCTCGTAGGAGGGGTGTCAGAATGGACCTCTACACAGTGTAGAGGGCCTGAACATCCACAGATGTCAGTCAAGCTGAACACTTTGAATAAAATAAAAGAAACTCTTGCAGAGAAAAAATAAGTCCTATCCTCCTGAGGACACAACTCAGACTGAGTGAAGCTCTGCCAGCTGGGTGTTTAGCCAGTGGAGGAGGAGCCAGTTTTTTATTAGTTGTGTCCTGCCTCCTGGATGTACCAGCTATATCCCACTGTCCCAGTGTCCACTAAGTAGACTAGGAGAAAATTTAATTCCTAAACCAGCAAGTGTATTTTTTTTGGTATATTGGTGTGTAGGCAGCCATCTCAGGACATGGTCTGGTCATGTGCTTCCAGATAGAGCCAGAACTTTAGGATGTAATTACTTTCTGGCAGGCTGTTGTTTCTCCTACTCAATGTAACTGCTTGTGTCACAGTGGGACATGGGTTTTACTATTGAGTGCTGTTCTTGGATCTACCAGGCAGCTGTTATCTTGTGTTAGGGAGCTGCTATCTGGTTACCTTCCAATTGTTCTGTTAAGATGCTGGGGGAAAGGGAGGGTGTGATATCACTCCAACTTGCAGTACAGCAGTAAAGAGTGACTGAAGTTTATGAGAGCACAAGTCACATGACTGGGGCAGATGGGAAACCGACAAGATGTCTAGTCAGATGTCAGATTTCAAAATTAAATATAAAAAATGTTTGAGAAATGGATTTCAATGCTGGGGGTGTGAAAACAGGTTTCCCCATGATAGTATCTGTTTAAGAAGGCTTTTATCTCCAAATATCTCTAAATACTGGGTTGTGCAAGAAGCCACCTCAGAATAAATGCTCACATTGACAAGATGTCGAGTACAGATAAAAGAAAAGGTCAATAAACAGAGCTGAGATGTAATGAGTGTTGGACAACCACAAATATGAGGAGGAATGAATAATGTAATAAATTCCTGGAATGTTCCTTTTCCTCAAAAGTGCAGGATCAGTTCCTCCTCAATGCCCGTTGCCATCAACACAATGCAAGATCACCTCAAGCCCTCGTAATAGTTACAGCAAGCAAGAAAAGGCAGGTAAGACTAATTGGTAGAAAGCCTCCTTGGTTTCCAGACTACTCTTTTTGATGGTGTGAGAGCAGATATTTATATAAACTGTATTGCTGCTTAGCAACAAAACCTTAGATCTGATTGATAGAAGTAATATTATGCAAGAAAATACGCACAAAAATTAACATTAGAAAGTATGTCCATGACAGTAAAAACGAAATTTATAATTTACACACAAAGACAAAAATCCTGCACTGTTCAATCTTACAGAAAACACAAGAGTCAAGCCAAAAAGAAATCTGGAACATCTGGGTTTCTAAGCAACAGCAAGTCTGAGCCTACAAACCAAAGCCACATCATCACAGACTGACAACAAAAGTGTATTTGTCAGGAACAAAAAAATCAACAAAATATATATATATATATATATATATATATATATATATATATATATATATTAGTGCATTATAGAAGCACTCATACAGTACACACACATAGAATCTCTACATATTGCACAAATAATTGCTTTATATTATACATACCTGCTCTTTCTGGGCCAGAATCTTTCAAAGCTTTAATGCAGCCATTGTGTATTAATTCTCCAAGTCGACGAAGGTCAGTCTCAGACTTATCCACCAACTCAGCATCTCGGGCTATTGCATCTAACCTAAAGCGTTGATGTCAATTTACAAATAAAATTCAGTTACCAATATTGTAACCAATAAATGTAACATTTTGCATTTCAAACTATGCTTATGAAAAACTGAAAATACAAATACTAGTGATGTATGGACTAGCCTAAAGCCCACTGGAAACGCAGGCCAGGCAGGTTCTTACATACAATAGGGCAATTTCCCTAAAGGGCGCATTTTCAGCAGCAAATGTTTCACTACACTTCGCCAGGTGTAAATTTGTTGCCACTACACCAATTCACCAATATGCGAAGTTGCGTCTCAGCAGCTGAACGCTGATAGTTTCCCTAGCATTAATTCGTCAACGTGAGAAGTTCATATCAAACTTTTGCAAACGTTCATTTCTGCCTAGTGAAACTTCGTTAGTACACACGATTAGGACAATCTGAAAAGGGTGGGAACATATTGGTCGTATAGTTGCAAATACTTGAAGTGGCCACTTATTATTACAATTGTTCAAGGAAGCAAATTAAAGACAAAAGAGATCCTCTAATTCAGGGGTCCCCAACTTTTTTTTTACCCGTGAGCCACATTCAAAAGAGTTAAGGAGCAACACAATCATGCAAAAAGGTTCTGCCAAATTCTTCTGTTTGCCCATATAATGGTTTTTTATGCAACTAAAACTTGCCTCCTTTCAAGGAAATTAAAAATAAGCACCTGTTTAAGGCCACTGGAAGCAACAAGCAAGGGTATGGATAGCAACATGTTGCTCACGAGCCACTGGTTGGGGATGTCCTAGACATTAGCTCAACCTAAAACAAATGTGGCATGCCCCTTAAAGGAGAAGGAAACCCTGGGAGTTTTTCTTTCTTTTACAGGGAAATAGTTAAGACTTTTGAAGGCAATCCCATTTTAAAAACTGAAAAAAACGCCAGCATTTTTTAGGACTTTCCAGTATACATGATATGATGTTAAGGACATAAAATTGAGGAGGATGTAGCTTCATCTTATCAGTTTGCCAGGTCTAGGTGGCGAAAGAGGCAACGTTCTGTAAGGTAATTTGGAGTAAGAACGATTGCCTGAGTGAAAATTCGCCTGGCGACAGGGCACAAAACTGTGCTAGTGACAGCTTCTTTCATTAGGGAATAGTCTACATTTTAGTCGACCAGGACATCACTAATAAATACCAAACTATGAAAGAAAAAACACTGGATTAATAGTTACCTTTCAAGAGGCCCGCCAAACTTTTTGAAGCTTTTAATAAACCTATATGAAAAGTAACAAAGGAGAATCTATCAATTTTTTTTAATTTTTTTTACATTATGGGCAATTTCCATAAATCCATATGCAAGAACGTTGTATTGACAGACTAGCAACAGAAAGCAGCATTATGGAAAGCTGCAAACATTATGCACACACAAGAAAATAAAGAACTAGCAGAACATTTTTTTTTCTTACAAGAACAGATGTCTTGCTGAAATTTTGATTAATGCATTTCCAGCCCCTGCAACATAAACAAGATTAATACAATTAAAAAGTTAGGGATTTCATAAAACCAACCTCCGTATCTCAGCATCACTAAAGCCTTTAATATTTTCTCTTGGAATTGTTCGTGGCCGACCTCTTTTTTTGGGACGATTTCTATCGGACATGGAATCACTGTCCGATCCAGAGTATCTTCTATTCCTGCTGCGCCTACCCTCACTTCCATTAAAGCTGGCCTAAAGTGTAAATTTTATATAAACACTCATGAGGTGGAAAAAGGCAATAGAATTCACAGTGGAAAACAAAACTATGCAAACAACTTTGCCAGACCTGCTCAGCACTGAAAACAAAAACTCTAATCAACATGAATGATAAAAAGACAACAAGGAAACAAATAGTAAATGTCTTAGTCAAACTGGATAAAATAAATATGGTTTTCTAATCCCATAGGTATTGCCATTACATATAGCAAAGAAGCAATAGCCAAGCAGAAAGTAGCCACTTGCACTGGATAGTCTCACCTTCTTTGCACATTTCCTCATTCTTGGCAAAAGATAAATTTCTTGCAGTTCCTTCTCTCTTTCCTCTTCTTCCATTCTTCTCCTCTGGTCAGTGGGAATGATGTCCTCCCAGGACTTTGAGTTTCCATCAGGTTCAACCATATCATCTTCTTCCATAGTCGAAAAGTTGGCAACCTTGAACAAAATTGCGATTTTTTTTTTTATTTCACAAAAGAATCTGATATGCTCAGGTATCAAGACAGACTAACTGCTATAACATTTGTCTGAAAGTCAAATAAGAGTTTGTTAAACACATGACTGTACAGTTATATGCAAATCTGTGTTGAGTTCTGGCAAAACAGAAGTAGTGTTTCTGAAGCAAACACACCAGTTTTACCAGTGCAGGACAACACTATTATATTGTATTACTTTAAAACACCTTAATTTTTTGATGTTACTGTTCCTTTAATGCAGTGATCCCCAACCAGTAGCTTGTGAGCAACATGTTGCTCCCAGTGGCCTCAGAGCAGGTGCTTATTTTTGAATTCCAGGCTTGGAGGAAAGTTTTAGTTGTATAAAAACCAGGTGCACTGCCAAACAGAGCCCCAATGTAGAATGACAATCCACATAGGGGCAACCAAATGGCCAATCACAGCACTTATTTGGCTGCCCAAGAACATTTTTCATGCTAGTGTTGCTCCCCAACTCGTTTTACTTCTGAATGTTGCTCACGGGTTCAAAAGGTTGGGGATCCCTGCTTTAAAGGCTCACAATCTGACCAACGTAACATTTTAATTTATTATGGAGACTTGTCCAACAAAGCCTTGCAGAATTCATGAATATCCACACAAGAAAGGCTTATGTCCTGTATTTGTTCACATTGATATTGAGTACTTTGAGAAAAAGTCAGCACTTCAGGATGGAACTGTTTTGAGACAGCTATTGTTTGTTCCCTTCTCATTGAAGTACACCACTACTTGGGTCAGGCTAAAATTGCTACCACCTAGTGGTAGACATGCAAATATTACCCAAACAGGAAAAAAGCAGGGGTTTTCTGCGTTAGTGCTATTCTCATGTCTACCACTAAGTGGGGCTATGGATTTTAGCAATGCAAACAAATCCTTCAGCAGAGGTGTAAGGTAGCTGCTTTCTGGTTAGCTGCCCATTGTCCTGTTGATAGGCTGCTGATGGGCTGCTGGTGGTGAAGGGAGGGGGGGCGATATCACTCCAACTTGCAGTGTAGCAGTAAAGAGTGACTGAAGTTTATCAGAGCACAAGTCACATGACCCGAGGGCTCCTGGGAATAAACAAAATGTCAAGCCCCATGGCAGATTTCAAAATTAAATATAAACAAAATCTGTTTGCTCCTTTAAAAAAAGGATTTCAGAGCAGAATTCTGCTGGAGCATGCATATTGGTTCCAAAACAATAGTATTTGTTTAATTTAATTACATGATTTTTAGGAGACTTCAGATATAAACCAAGTAACAGAATGATCCATTTTCAAGTATTCTGATTAATAGAACATAAATCCATCCAGTTCCTTGCAGTCAGGAAGACCAATGCCTAATTAGCTCCAATAATAAACAATAAAGTGCAACATATATCTCTCTTGCTTTTGTTTCCAAGTAAGTCCAAGTCCACTGTTGAGTTGTCCACACAATCTTTTAGCCTTAAACAATGTAGGTCTCTATAGAAAGATACTGCCTAAAACAACTTATATGTAAAACCCTGCTTCATGTAAATAAACCATTTTCATAATAATATACTTTTTAGTAGTATGTGCCATTGGGTAATCATAAATAGAAAATTTTAAAAAATAAGGACAGCCTCCTGAGATCCTAGGATCCAACGGTGCACACAAACATACCAAACAAGCTGTAAAGTTAGGTCACACGAGCCAATTAACAGAGTTGTGTCTTTTGCTTCAACAATTCTTCCTGTTACAGTTAAAGTTGAAATATTTATGGTCAGGTGATCTCTGAGGCAGCACACAGACCATCACGAAATGGGGGATCAAGACAAGAGATGTAAAAGGGCAATATTTACTTAAATATATATACCAGTTTGGTAAGATTCTTTAATATGTCACTTAATTTGATATAAACTATCTGTTGCTTAAGTATTCATTTTGGGGGTATAGTTTTCCTTTAAAGACCTGTATGGAGTACCTCATGTTTTTCCTTTTTGTACATATTTTAGAACTGGCTTATCTTAAAACTGGTCTTAATTACAGCCAGTTGAGAACTTTTGTTCTCTGCCACCATTCACAGTAAACAGTTATTCTTTATGTGCATATTTTTAATATAAATATTTTACTTCATGGAAACCTAAGGTGTTATGGACAATAAAAACAGCCTGGGTTGGAAAACATAATATTAGCAGTGTTAGGACTTTTACATATTTGGATACCTTAAATTGAGAAAGTAATTCATCTCCAACAGTTAAAGGTCCGCCTTCATTCTCACGCGTTTCAGCTCTCTTCAAAATTTCATCTATGTCCATTTCCTTTAAAAAAAAAAAAAAAAAAAATTATATATTATATATATACAACATTTTTAATTAAAGCATATAAATATAACTGCACCTCTTATGTTTTAATACCTGTGGTTCTTCTTCTTCCCCTTCTGGCTCTTTAAAAAGTTCTTCAGCACCAAACTTCAAAATAGAAGCCAATTCTTCCTTATTAAATGGAGTTGAGCTTTACATAAAAAAATACAGAGCCAAAGGTTATAGTAATAAAGTAAATGGAATGTTTCTGTAAAGCACAAATATTTCTTAAAACAAATATTTCAGTGAGTGATGGGCCCAACTACAGGCCAGATACAGCCAAAGCAGTATGACGACCATTGACAAAGCTATAAGAGAAAGCTTCTACAAAATTAGCTTGGAGAACATTTGTCAGATGACTGATCTGTTACTTCGATAACACTGGAGAGCACAGTATAGAATCTAAAAATACCTTGAGGGTGTTGCTCCAGTGTGTAAAACAGTTTTGCCTGTTGTGTCCATTCTTTGAATTACAAGGTGATCAAGCACCATTTTCTTTTTTGCCCTTTCAATAATATCTTCTTCGACTGACCCCTTTGTAACCAAGCGATAGATATTCACCTGAAAGGTTTAAAGTTCAAACTTTAGTCATGGCTATGCAAATATTTATATATAGGACAAACAGCCAATTACTAGAGGACACGTCCATTTTTCTTAGTTGCTGTAAAATACGATTTCATTTATGATTTTATAACATCCAAGTACATACAACGCTTATTTTTTTTATTGTGGTAGAGCAAAAAGCCGAACTTTTGCCCCAGGACATTTAAAAACCAAAGAAGCAGGAAGAGGATCGATCCATGATGCTCGTTACAAAACACCCAGGCCAGTGCAGTTTTCTGCGGATAGGAGCACTAGTCCAGGGTGTCAGTGTTATATTTATTTAAGTTGCTCTTGGCACAACAGGTGAGTCAACCTTTTCAGGAAACAATATACATTTCCTCAACTGATAAACCATAGGGGGACACAGGGAACAGCTGGGGTTAAGCTCCAACCTCCGGACGCAGGACACTTTAATAATTAAGGGGCGTGACATGGGGGTCTGGCTTAACTCGGTGCTACACCAACCTATTCAGTTTGTACCAAAGAACCTAATTAACAACATAATAAAAACCAGCAGAACTGGTAACTCGGGGAGTAGTCCCTCATGGACCAACGTGGTCAACATCTCTCTGCGGGCCGGTAAGCCCTGTGTCCCACTATCGACTACAAAGAAACGATGAGTATCAAAAATACTGCTTTAGACTCTCTGCAGATCTGATCCAGGGATGCCGAATTGCGCCATGCAGAGGAAACTCCCATTGATCTCTTGAATTGTTCTTGGAACCCCTCTGGTGGTGATCTTCCCTTGGAGATGTATGTCTGACAGATGATTTCCTTCAGCCAACGTGCCATAGAAGTTTTGGATGCTGCCATGCCTCTTGCAGGCCCCCATTAGAATACAACAGTCTTTGGGAACATTGAAATTTGTTTTTATCTAAATACCAACGAAGGGCTCTTAATACATCCAGATTATGAAGTCTTATTCCTAAGAGATCTTGGGTTCTGGACCCAGGGATGGGTCGAAAGGGTGGTGCCACAAGAGTAACTCCCTGTGGGAAGATATGAACGGAATCTTCCAGAGCTAGTCGTGAGTGAAAAGAGCCGACAGTGCTGCTACTTTTACCTTCAATAAGCTCAGCTTGAGGCCCAGAAGCCTCGTTGTAGAGAGGATAAGATTATGGAAATGTTGCACTCGAGGAAGGGTATCAGTGCCTCCTGGCACCAGTTCCAGTAGCTGAGCCGCAACTATGATATGAGGTGTTTTTGTTCGATTTTAACATTGTGGCAATGACCTCTCCGGCTATGCCTCGTCTTCGGTAGATGTCTGTTTCAATAGCCATCCTGTCAAGCGAATATGCTGGAGTGTGATGGATTATGGTCCCCTGGCACAGGAGATTGTTCTTGGATGTAAGACGAACCGGATGTGCCACCGACCTTTCTTGAAGATCGGAGAACCATGTTCTCCTGGGCCAATACAGAGCTATTACAGAGTGGTGTGTGATAGTTTGATCTCCTTTGAGGACCGAGGCAACATGGGGAGAGGAGCGAAATTAAGGCTAGATCAAATTGCCATTTGTGAGTTATGGCATCCACCCAAACTGCCAACGGGTCCCGCGAGTGAGCGAATATCTTTCTTCCCCTTGCGACTGGTTCCGGAGGCCATCAGGTCGATATGGGATTGTCCCCAAAGACTGCCAAGTTGTGGGAATACCTCCAGGTGAAGCTCCCATTCTCCTGGATCTAGTTGTTTCCGGCTAAGGAAGACTGCTTTTATGTTGTTGTCCACTCCTGTGATATGGACAGCAGATACTGATTTCTATAGGCTACTGTGGCGGAATTGTCGGTGTGTACTCTCACTGATCTTGTATGCAATTGGCATGTCCAGTGATGGAGATCCAATAGTACTTTCAGGAGTTCCAATATGTTTCTGGGAAAATTTTTCTCAGCGAGAGGACCATGGACTCTGTACGGATAGGTTGTCCCATGTTGCCCCCGCCCCAACCCTGTAGGCTGGCAGAGTTATCTCTTGAGAGAGAGAGGACATCCCTTCCACCCGGAAGGGATGTTGGTTTGTGGAGAGCGCAGGTGTATCTGTGCAAACAGATTGTAAGGTCTGCATTTTGAATCGTATGGAACATGTGTTGGCTGAGGTATTTCAGGTCAAGGACTGGTCTGAGTGATCCATCTCTCTTGGTAACCAGGAAGAGATTGGAGTTGAAACCGGAGAATTTCCCTGATGGGGGCACTGCACAATCACTCCGTTCTGTTCCATTTGAAATATGCAGTCCAACAATGCTCAAGCTTTGGATGGAGTGGTCGGAACTCTAGACATCCGGGGGGATAGGAAAAGAAGGGCAGATGATAGCCTGAAATAATTTTGTTGACCCGATTGTCTGAATAGCGTCAGTTCCATACCTACCGGAATTGAGGTACCCTGCCCCCGATTAGTTGTTGAGACTACTGGGGGGAGTGCCCTCTCAAGCTGAGGTGGAATTGTTGACTGGGGACTTGTGAAACTTGTTACTTCTTCGACTAAGGTCAGCCGACCAACTCTTCAGCCCTCAGGTTCTACAGGCTGCTACAGGCTTAATATTCGACCCTTACATAATCTGCCACTCAGCATCGCAAAATTTTAGTGAGGATCTGTCATATAGTGTCCATTGTAATATTTGACTATGCCATTTGTGAGAGAATGACCTGTATAGTTACCCTATCATTCA
Source organism: Xenopus borealis (assembly GCA_024363595.1). Classification (NCBI taxonomy): domain Eukaryota; kingdom Metazoa; phylum Chordata; class Amphibia; order Anura; family Pipidae; genus Xenopus; species Xenopus borealis. Next base: position 194,196,034 of record CM044431.1, on the reverse strand, counting down.
TTATAGAAACCGAGGCCTTTGGCCAGTACTTCAAGCCAGCAAGTAACCCAAATTTACTTGGATGCCATTTTTTGGGATATATTGCCCATAGAGTATTCTATGTGGGACTATATGGTATTATATAGACAGCATAGTATATCATATTCTTCAATAAATATCTTCTACAGAAATTTCCTTTTGTGTATTTACAGTTCTAAACCTTTTGCATATTAGTACATAATTTAAGCAGTAACCAAGCATGTGCTAGCATATCCCTCAGTTCTGTATAAATAAGGCCCATGTAATTTACCATCTAGCAACTTCTGACATCTTTTTCGTAAAAGAACTGTGGTTGATGAGTTTTATGGACTATGTGCAATGTGAAGAAAATGTGAAAATATAATGTTATCTGAACATAAGGGTAGTGAGGCATGAGGTAATGAACCTCCAACATGGTCTTCTAGTTTATTATTAAGGGAGTGGGGTCTTGGGCAGTGAGATTTAGGAAGAAGTAATTGGTCAAAGGGGCCAAAAAGTTTGGTTGGGATCAGCTAGTAGAGGTTAAGATTGTGACCTTCTGGGTACTTCCCATACAATTTCTTTTAAATATATTCAGCTCAGTCGTATTCATTGTATTTATATCGAAGGTAGTGATATACTATCCATTTAAGGCTACTGTCCTGTAGTTGGTTAGTATAATGTGCCTTTAGTTGGATAAAAAAAGTGGTGTCCATTCTTCCTTGTGTTTTTCTTAATCTTTAATTTACCTATTACAACACAGGTATATGTGCTACAATTGATACCAATGACACACTCATTGCCAAAACTCCTTTAATTCTGAAGCCTCCTTTTTTCCTTATAGCTTCCACCTACTGCCCATCTCATGAAATCAACTGTCTTTCTTGTGCAAAACTCTTTATACACCAGCCCATAGACCTCCAATGTAAAAAAAAAGTTGAGTGGCTTGAAAAAGTTGCAGCAAAAAAACACACATTGACTTCTATGTCAATTGTTTTTTCAGAATTTTTTTGGCAAAGCGAATCAGGACAGATTTACTTATCACTAGAAGGCACCTTCCTTGCTATAAAGACTTCTGACCAATTTATAAATACAACTTATGATAGGATATGACAGCAAACTTTGTTTACTAGCAGGCTGATATGCGAGTGGTTATCTGGGCAGAGTCACACAAACTGACGACTCTGCCATTGCCTGTGCCATGGGAAAGAAGTTTAGATCTAGGAACTCTGCCTTGGATGTCTTTGGTAAGGAATTCGGCCCATGTCTGTATGGCCCTGAGCCATAGTGTTCAGAGAGCTGCGCAGAGAATGCAGATATACGAGCAGTAACCTGCACCACGTCCAGGGTGGTGTCACACAGATAAGATGAAGCTTCTGCTATGGACTAGGCTGGTGGCATGAGTTTCGTTCTGGAAATTCCCTCCAGTAAGTCTTTAAGCATGATTAGACTATGCGCCTAGATACCGGATCATCACCTATTGGGGGGCATTGACCCCTTGTCCACCCAGTCTCTGGGGAAAAAGATAGTATTTGGAATTTTCAAGTAGCCTGAATTTTTATTCTGGCAAATTCCTGTACACCTGTATGATGCAGAGACGTTGCTTGTGTGAAGGGACACCTGCTGTCTCTCGAATAGACTCGTAGTTTGTTGGTCAGTGACATTAGTTACCTCTAGTGTCCTTTAATGATATTGTCATATCATTTCCCTCTCGGGCCTTCTGGTGGTCTTTTGCGCTTCACGCTGTTTCTGACCCAGCTTGGCTATAATTTTTCAGTGAAGCTGGATTGCCCAGCAGGGAGTTAGAGGTGTTATGTTTTGGTAGCCAGGGAGGGGTAGAGTATAACAGTGCTTTATTAGCACGTTCATGAAGTCATAACCTCAGCAGTAACTTCCAACTCTATCTCTGTAAGCAGCACAGAAGTACTATGTATACACAGATGACTCAAGTGCACAGAGACACCTACAGGCCATTTGTATAAACACTCCAGGTGGGTCTGAGAAAGTGCCAGAGACACACTTGTAATGTGTATTTCGATTGGTGTCCCCCAACTGGTCTACCCTCTGGAGAGGCTACAGCTCCTTGCCCCCGGGAACTAGGGTCTGCAGACCGATTCACTATGACACCTTGCATCTAGAATTGACATTTTGTGCACTTGAATGGAGTACTTGCGCTGTTGCCGCTGCTGGTGCTCTCCCCCCCCCCCATCCAAGGGATTAAGCCCCCTGACCTACCTTCTGTCAAGTCAGTGAGGCCCCTTCTATGATACCTGCTGAACAGGTAGTGTGGGAGAGTAACCAAATGCTCAGAAGGAATCGTTAAGCCTTTGTGCCTAGCTGCTGCGGCTCAAACAATCTTGAGGATATGACGGCAGAGGCGCCCCTGGGAACATGTTAAGGTATAGCTTGCCAGCATTACGCCTAGCAGCGTTTAACCTAAGGCGCAATCAATAAAATGGTGCCTGGAACGCAATTGCTGGACGGGAGCAATGCAGTACAACTTAGGCGCGAAAGTAAAAATGGCACAACTACCGCTCCCAGAGTCAGAGCTCCGGTCCCCTGATCTGACGACTGCTCTGCCCTTTTCCTTCGCCACCTCGTCCGCTCCAGTCTGCCCCCTCCTCCGCAGACCAAGGGGTGCTGAGTAGTGAAGGAAGCATATCCGGGCTAGAATTGCAGATGAGTCCCTGAAGCCCGGGGGAGAGTAGCCAGGGAAGCTGGGAGTAGGCATAGACAGTTCTACTCACATTTCATCTCTACCAGCCAAGCCATCTGTCCTCTCTTCACGGGAGCAGGAATATCTGGGTAGTCGTTATAGCCCTGGGGCTAGGAAAATTACCCCGGTAGAGTTTCCCACAAGGCAGCCCCCCACCCCAGAGGATATAGGTAGCCCTGTTCCTGGTGAGACCCCTTGTGACAGCCCAGTGCTGTCCATCTTTTTAGATGTGGATGTCCACCGAATGGGAAAAGACCCCGTGGGTACTTCTAGTCAGTGGCTAACCTTTCTGGACATAGGTAACGCCTACTCCTGGTCTCACCCCGCGTGTCAACATAGTGCTGACCGAAGATTCTCCTTACAGGATTGTTCGCCCTGAACTCCTGGAAGCAGGACACTTATAAACTGAATAGGTTGGTGCAGCACTGGGTTAAGCCAGACCCTAGGTCACGCCCCTTAATTCATTATTGAAGTGTCCTGCCTCTGGAGGGTGGAGCTTAACCCCAGCTGTTCCCTGTGTCCCCCTGAGACAACAGAGAAAAATACGTGAAGTGTCAAAAATAGTCCAAACAATGGCCATAGTCCAGGAAAAAGTCATGTAACAATCAAGTAAAATATAGAACACCTTCAAAAAATAGGAGAGCATCCCTGTCATCATCAGGTAACCATTTCTGCTTTGCAGCATATAAATTACAACATTCTTTTGAAATTGGATATCACACATACTGCTTAGCAGTTTCTTACAAGGATGCATATTGTAAATGTATAGTAAGCATAGAATTATTTACCTGCTTTTTCTGCCCAATTCTGTGAGCTCTGGCTTGAGCTTGGAGATCATTTTGTGGATTCCAGTCAGAGTCAAAAATTACAACAGTATCTGCTGATGCTAGGTTTATACCAAGGCCTCCAGCTCTTGTAGAGAGCAAAAAGCAAAAATCCTGAAAAACATTTGGGACATCAATATTGAAAGACTGCTACTTTATTTATATAGTAGTCTGGTTTAGTCTTTATGAACACAGACATATAAAATATAGTAATATTTTGTGTAACATTATAAAATCTATCTTGTATTGCTATTCTTGTTGCAAAGTGACCTATGCTTTATTACAGCCATACAACTGCTGCTTTGTCCTCTTTGGCCTACACAATTTTTTCTGGGACACTGGCACATGGGGTTTTGTTGCCTCATGAAAATCATACTTCCATGTTTTTACAAAATTTTTGCACACCATTTAAGATAGTAAGGATCAACAATTCCCATATTTTTGGTTATTTAGTTGCCCATGAAGCAAACGTTCCAGTGGCAAAGTGTTCCATATGCCATTATATCAGTAGTTACAGTGTATTGCTGTATCACATATGTTCCTGATTTTGTAAACAAAAAGTAGCACTACAATGTCTCTCTAAAGGAAACTCTGAACCAATAGTTCTTACCTCTGATCCTTCAGCATTAAAATGATCAAGTGCTTGCTTTCTTACTTCTCCTTTGATAGACCCATCTAATCTCTAGTAAAAAAACAAAGTTGTTTAAGAAATTGAAATGTAGCAAACAATGGTGCCCCACAGTAAAACAATTTCTCCTGGCCTCCACCATATGGGTGGGCAGGAGAGGTTTCAGGGTTAAACCACTGGTATCAAAGAGTAGCAGAGGGCATTTGTGAATACTCCATTTTAAATAAGTACAGTAACTTTAATACAGGTATGGGATCAGTTATCCAGAAACACATTATCGAGAAAGCTCTGAATTATGCAAGAAGCTTATTCAATGTACCTTAATTAATCATTACTGTATCTTAAATCACAAAATGATTTGTAAAATCGTAATGTCTCAATTGTACCCTAACCTTTAGTTTGCAACTAATTTGTAAACCCTTTTGTTATTGTTGCTTTTCTCTGTAACAGTACATTGCACTTTAGTCAAACGAAGATATAATGAATCCTTATTGGAAGTTTTATAGCAGACTTAAGGTATGAAGATCTAAATTACAGAAACCTGGGAAAATCCCAGGTTCCGAGCATTCTAGTACCCATACCTGTACTGTATCTTACCTGAAAGGGAAATTGCCGAGATTTTAAATATTCTGCAAGAATATCCAGCATCCGCACCATCTGAGAGAAAACCAGAACCCTGTTGCCACGTTCTCGCAAACGCACTAATAACTTGTCCAGAAGAATTAGCTTGCCACTGCTTCTTATTAAGTGCTATAAAAATAATAATAACATTACTTTCCTGATTAATAACACACTTAATATTTCTCTTGTGCATAGTTAAATTAGAAAAAGTTCTACCAAGATAGCTGTACACTAAATTATACATTTAGATAAAAGGTCATTGAGGAGAGAAAAGAACTTCAAACTTGCTTGTATTCTAATGGTATCCCTTTAAAATCCTACTGTCCTCAGTTACCCTCATTTTAGAGTAGCACTTCATTTGAACACAATTCAGGTCTAATCTCTGTTGCTTGTTGTATCATTCTGAACTAGCCCTGTTTAGCTAGCCCTGCTGCAAATGCTCCTAACTGCCCAACTGTGAAATCACAATCTTCTGGTTTTCTGAAATGGAATTAAAAAACACATAAAAGGGGTTGTTCACCTTCAAAGTACAAATCTTATGAAACCACTAAATGTTAAAAAAACAAAAACAAAAACATTTTCCTTAACAAAAAGTAAAAATGCCATTGTAAAAGCAAATTTTTATAACTGTTAACTCAATCCTTCTGGTACTCTGAACAGTTTTCTGAAGGGATGGGAATGGCCTATTTTGAACCTGATACACCAGGAACTTCCTATATCAGGGATCCCAAACCTTTTTAACCCGTGAGCAACATTCAGAATTAAAAGGAGTTGGGGAGCAACACTAACATGAAAAATGTTCTTGGGGTGCCAAATAACTGCTGTGATTGGCTATTGGTAGCCCCTATGTGGATTGTCAACCCACATTGAGGTTCTATTTGGCAGTGCACCTGATTTTTATACAATCAAAACTTGTCACCAAGCCTGGAATTAAAAAATAAGCAGCTGCTTTGGGGCCACTGAGAGCAACATCCAAGGGGTTGGAGAGCAACATGTTGCTCACAAGCTACTGGTTGGGGATCACTGTCCTATATGATGACTTCACCATGCCCAGGCTTTGTCCTTACTCGTTTCCAAATGGATATTGATACTGCCCTCCTCCTAGTAATTCATTGGTTGCTTGTGCACTGTAACCAGTCATCATTTGAATGGTCATTGGTTGATTACTCAGTTGTAATGACATAGGTAAAAAGACGCAGCATATAAATAAACCTGCCTTGCAAAAAACAAGTGCAAATGCAGACAATTACTGCAGAAAAAGAAGAAGCAACCTTGTTCTGCCAATTCTTGCAATCTCCTGCCTAGACTATTACTGAATGGAGAGCCAAAGGGGTGCAAACTTTTCTGGGAATAAATACCGGCTTTTCTATATTTTTATATTTGAAGAACTTTGGCATTAAGTATAATGTCAGTCACAGTAGAACTGTAAGTGCCAAAAAAGAAAAAAGCTAATTTTCAATTTTTTTTCATGATATAGAAATTTATACCAGAAAAATATTTTACTTTTATGCACAAAAATTCAACTCATTTGGAAAGCCTCAAGCACATACAAATAGTCCCAGAAGTCATGGCAGCTGCTGAATAACGATTTTATGGGGTAATAATACAAAATAATATCCCCCCCAAAATAATATATTTCTTAAAGTACAAGTGCCATCTCCCATAGGCTCCATTATAATCCAACAATTCAAATTTTTAAAAATGGTTTCTTTTTTTTCTCTGTAATAAAATTATTCTCTGTAATAATAAAAATAAAAAGTAGCTTGTACTGGATTCCAACTAAGATATAATTCATCCTTATCGGAAGCAAAACCAGCCTATTGGGTTTAATAATGTTTACATGATTTTCTAGTAGACTTAATTTATGGAAAGATCCGTTATCCAGAAATCCCATGTCCCGAGCACCTCGACCCCCCCCCCCATCTGCACACATCTCGATCCCCCCATCTGCACAGCTGAAGTCTCTGCAGCACACAGCCCACACTCCCCTTCCCTCTCACACACTTGTATGCTGCTCAAGATTCTACAGGGAAAATTAAAATGGCTATGAGAAAGATTTAATAATTATGATAACTCATAAAACAAAAATACCTAAACAACAAGTGTGAAAAAAAGAAGGGAGGTTGCCAAAATGTTAAGACACCATCCAGAAAAATAGATTGCCAAGTTTTTTTCTGTGGCTGGGAAAAGGCAGGTTGGTGGAGCACTTTATGGGCCGGTGCAGTTGCCACTGTCTTTGCCACTCCCAGTGAAATAGTCTTTCCCTGTCTGTTAAGGCTGAGCAGCCAGTTGTCGAGTACAACAGATCAAGCAGTACCAGAGTTTTCACCATGAAAGGTAATACTTTCATTAGCCTAACTATAAACTGTAACAGTCTAATGAAATAGAGATCTTCTTTTTAGTGAAGATCCCTATACAATATTTATTGGGTTTGTATGCTATGACTATCAAAAAAAACTTTCAGTTTTGATTCAGCTGTGTAGTGACAAATGCATATACTAGCTCGAAAACAGATACTCCCACTTTCACACTGCCTCCCCGTGAGCGTGCCTGGTAGCTGGTTAGAGAGATCAGCTGGTCTCCTAATGAATTGAAAGGAAAAAGATACCAGCACCAACGGCGGCAAATTAAGCAGGGAGAACCCCTGCAATTTTATTCATCAAATGTAACAAAGGGGTTATCCCCGAAACGTTAAATTTGACGAATAAAATTGCAGGGGTTCTCCCCGCTTAATTTTCCCCGTGCTGGTATCTTTTTCCTTTAAATGCATATACTAGACAGTCCATCTGTGCAGGCCTTTAGCAGACAAGCTTGTATCTAACCCAGGGGTGTCCAACCTTTTGGCTTCCCTGGGCCACATTGGAAAAAGAAAAAAATTTCTGGGACCACACATTAAATACACAAAAGTGTTTTTTAAAAGTAAAGAAAATACACAGAAAAGAACTACATTGCCAGTTGGATAACCAGAGCTATGCACTGGAATATGGGACACCTGGATATCATTATATATTATTATTACTAACTGGTCAACGGGAAAAGTCCCCCCCCCCCCTCCTCGATAGGTCACCACATTGTTTCAGCCTGGCATAGTAAGCCTGTTCCTGACAAGATGACAGACTAAGGTGGTTAATGTGTCTGGACTTAGAGAGCACAAAGTGTTATTTCACTCTCTTGTTTTCTCCTATTTCCATACTTTTATTTCTTAATTTATTTTTTCCCATTCTCTTTCTTTTCGCTCTCCTTCTACATACAATGTGAACAGAGAATTTCAAGCTGGGCCGCATTCATATCCATCCTGGGCCGGTTGGGACACCCCTGATCTAACCCCTTTAACCATTGTTTGGTCCTGACCATTATTCCAATGTCTCAACCAAAGATTTTTTTTTTACAAATGACCAAGGGCAGGACAATAAGGGGCAGATTTAGCAATGGTGGAAGTGAAAATTTGAATCTAAAAAAATGTTAATTTCAAATTATTTTTGTGTACTTCGACTAAGGAATAGTCCAAATCCGATTTTGCAAAAAATTTGAAAATTTTTATTTCAAAATTTATCATGTACGGTCTCTTTAAAAATTCGAATTTGACCATTCACCATCTAAAACCTGCCAAATTGCTATTTTATTTGTTGTCAATTGGTGGAAATTTTTTGGAATCGAATGGGCTAAAAATTCAAATCGATTGATCTGAATTCGATCGAATACGGACCTATTTGATCGAAAAAATTTATTAATTTTGGTTGGTCTTTTTGAATCCTAAGTTTTTGCAAAATTCGATCCTTAATAAATTTGACCCTTAGAGAATAATAAAAAAAAAAATAGAAAACAGGCTTTATAATATGGAAACAGGATTTTGCTGAAATTAGATAAAGCCTGCAAAAGAAAAGGTTATTTCCTAGAACTAGAATGCTTAAGTGGCGCATTCCCTCAATCAGATCAGATGCAGGAATTTTTTTTTTTTTGAGAAACCTAGACTGTAACTCGAGGGTAAAATGTATTTATACAGAATTACTCTATTTTATTTGCAACAAGAATACAATTGTTTTATGTAATTTCGGCATCACCAGCTCTTACCTGTAGAGCCTCTTGCCTGTTGTAGAACTCATTCTCTTCTGGTGCCTTAATGAGGTAGCAATGATTACAACACTTCTTTAATTCCATCATAATATTCAAAAAACCTGAAGTACTGCCCTTAGATCCCTTGCTTAGTGCCTTATAATTCCTTGTTAAGATCCATCTAAGAAAAACAAAGTATTACGTTACATAAATGGCTCTCCTCCAGGCTTCCTACACAGAAATATTCTCCCCAAAGTTAACTTTATAGTTCCCCATCAGTCTCAACATTTTGGCACAACCAAACCATCCATGGTGTTCTGAAAATTGGACCATGAGAAATGTACATGCTAATGTTCTTCAAGTGAGGGTATTTCAACTTCTATCCAACCTGACTTTGTGTAAAGTAGGCAGAGTGCAAGATTAACCAAATGCTGAAAAAGTATCAGTACAATTGCGGTTTACTGGTTATTTTGTGATCCGCACAGAATTTCTGATCATTCAAATTTTTAAGAATGGATTAGTTTTCTTTGTAATAATAAAACAGTACCTTGTAATAGATCCCAACTAAGATATAATTAATCCTTATTGGAAGAAAACCAGCCTATTAGGTCTATTTCATGTTTAAATGATTTTCTAGTCGCCAAATTCCAAATTACAGGAAGATCCCTTATACAGAATCCACAAAGTAGTAAGCATTCCGGACAACAGGTCCCATACCTGTATTGCTTTGGTCTCCTTACTTGATTGTACATGTACATATGATCATAGCTTACTAAGTCCTCTGTGTCCTTTATAGATCACTGTATCCTACTAGAACTTGATATATACAGAAATTAAAGTGCTATTTAAACAATCTCTCCTAAAGGTGGCCATGTACGTACTGATAAAAGCTGCTGACAGACTGTTAGCAGCGTATTGGCTCGTGTATGGTGCCCTCCAACGGGCTTCCAGGCAGGCAGATGTCGTTTGAACAGGGTTAAAAATTGCATCAGATCGTGACCTCATCTGTTCGTGGATTTAGTCCCACAACCCGACCACCTTTATACATTTCATTATGATCAGATCGTTGGGCTCTATGGCCCACGATTGGATTTGCACAATATCGCCCACCTCAAGGTGGTGGCATCGCCAAATGAAGAAGATTGCTGTGTATAGCCATCTTAACTTCCAAACTTACTTATAGTACTGTTTTTGCGAAGCACTCATCTCGACTCTCAAAATCTGTTCCACTTTAGCAGGTAAAGATTTTTCCACATCTTTCTTCACCCTCCTCAGTAGGAATGGCTCAAGCTCTTTGTGAAGACTGGCATAGCCATATTCTCTGCCTTTTCCGTGCTCTTCTTCAAAGTTTTCCCAGGATGAAAATCTGCAAACACCAACCAAGCAATATTATATTAACAGTTAAAGGTCTGAAAACAAGACTCACTATTTTTGCTCATGTTCTAAAACCTACTTTTCAGGCATGATGAAGTGAAGCAAAGACCAGAGCTCTTTTAGTGAATTTTGCAAAGGAGTTCCAGTGATCAAGAGACGGTGATTAGACTTGAAGTCTATCATTGTCTTATACAGTAACGAATCATCATTTTTTAACCGATGTGCTTCGTCAACTCCTATAAAAGCCCAGTTAACACCACCTAGAAAAGACTGAGGGGGGAAAAAAGGATTTCATTTTAATATTAAGAATATTATTTGCAAATTCTGTACTGTAGTTCTCATTGCTTTTAGTTAACCAAGTTTTGATATCTCATTCTTATGATCAATACAGATATTCAACCAGGCACTTCACCTTCTTTTACTAATCTAAATCAAGTGGTTATAGAAACATGAAGTGAGCACCTTTGAAAAACCTATGATATTCCTTTGCAACAATGTGCAGCTGAGTAATACTACAATACTATGGAATGGCACAGTCTCGTTGGTCAGATGAGCAGGTCTATGATTTTGTAGTAAACAGATAGCAGGCCAAAAGCGAATTACTTTTACAAACTCCTAAGCATGTTTGTCATAACATACTGAATTCTGAAATTCGATTGCACAGACTGACAGATTGGTGGGCTTTGGTGGGAGGAGGACTGAGGTTTTGTAAACAAAGTGAAACTTTTCCTGGATGATTGGACAGTCCACAAACTTTTATTCTTTTTGACAAAGTACAAAGGTATGCAATAACACGAAACAGGGTAATTGTGCATGGTGCCCAATGTATTTTATTATTCACATAAAATGTAGTTTCATACACAAGAACATTCCTGAGAAGTTTTATTGCATTTGGTTATATGGTTATTAAACACAAAGAAAGTAAAAAATATATAATGTTCTACTGAATATGGCTTGTGGCTAGCCCCTAGCTGTGCCCAAATATAGATCATTTTAGTTTTTGTGCACAAGTCAAAGAATTCCCAAACATATACGGGGCTAAGTAATAAAAGACATTAAGGTTGCCCAAGAGCAGTAAAACCTTAACCAATCAGCAGGCAGAATTAACTGGTCACCTGTTTAAAAGCAAACATCTTTTTTGCTGCTATAGGTTACTGCTCCTGGGCAAACGTAGTTCCTTTTACTGCATATGGGGGTTAGAGTTTCTGAAGGAAGGGGGGAGTCGCAATGAGATTCTAATGCCAAATGCAAGCAGTAAAGACTATTCAATACACCCATTTGTGAAACTTTAGTGCAACAAACCTTTAACAGTAGCAGGTCAATAAGTTGACAAGTAATATAGGCTTGTTGAGGAAAAGAAAATGATAACATTAAAACACTAGAAGATTCATAAACATTAATTTTAAGAAAGCATACAACTAGTTCTTTACCTTGTCCTTTAGCAATATTTCATATGTGGTAAGCAGCACATTCAGTTTTAATCTCTTAGTTTGGGGATGCATCCATTCATGGGTTCTGATCTAGAATTAAAACAATCCATTTAATTTTCACAGACACTTTCACTTTTGCTTTGTACAAAGGTAATCTTATTTTATTTAGAGTCATTTTTATAAATCCTAAATAAAATATTAAGTCGGTAGACTACAACTTTAGATAGCAACAGAGGCAATATAGATATATAAACACAATCTGCAAGCAGATTGCCTTCACTCATTTTTTGTCAGAATCTATGCAGATTCTATAGCAAGGGGAAGCAACTTTTAAGTCCATTTCGTTTAAACATTCAGTTTACACATACTGTATTGTTAGACAAAGGGAACCTGAGCAACCAAAAAGCTTTAAAAATATTTCAAAAGGTATACAACAACCATATCAACATAACTGCCCCCTTAGCTACTCAACCAATTGATAATTCGAATTAGCAGGCTGATCACAACCAGGGTTGGTTGGACTCAGAACCTCACTAAATACTAAAAATGACCATGACAGTAGTCTCCACAAAGATTCTCTAAAAATGTTGCGCAGTTGCCAAGAGTAATTACAGATGAGAAAAAAAAAAGTTAAAATATATCTCTAAAAAGGGTTACAAAGCCATCTCTAAGATACTGGATGGGATAGAAAAGGAATGTTGAAGGCACCTGTGAAGTTTATGTCTGGGGACAGAAGTGCAACAAATGTATTGCATATTTTCAGAAGAGTAGGGAAGTCTTCTTGTGGCTTACTCATGAATAACAGGAAATCATTCCAAAACACCACTAATTTAACTGATTTGCCTATAATGGAACCTTTTTTAATCCTCTAAAGTCAGGGGGTTCCTATAGATGTTTCATAGATAGAGGTGCTGGTGTATAGATTTTGAAAATGTTTGAGAAATATGGTGCAATGTTTTTACTTGACTATTCCTTTTTGCAAAATCCAGATGACATAGAATGAAGTTTCTAGGAAAAAAAGTATATTAAAATTCTAGATTCACTGAATCCATTTTAATTTTGCAGTTGGGAGGAGTTGGGTGTGCAGGATCTCTCTTCTCAGAAGTATATCCGCAATAACAACAATAATAAAAAAACAGTTCAAGGTTAACTCAAGTTCCCTTTGACTAATAGGTTCTGTTTAAATAGCAGACAATCTATATGGTCTCCAGTAATTCTCATTTGACAACTTACCATATTCCTACTGTTTATATCTCCCAAGTAAACAACAGCATTCATTAAAGGAGCCCAAATCTGAATTTCTCTTTGCCAAGAGGTAAGTGTAGAGAGTGGAACAACGAGAAGAAATGGCCCATACAGCTGATGTTCATGAAATAGATAGTTTAAAAAAGAAATGGTCTGTATTGTTTTTCCCAAGCCCATTTCATCAGCCAAGATACAACTGTTTCCCCTGCAAAAATAAAACAAATAAGTAACTAAGTGATTTGTCATTTTAGCAACATAAACAAGGCTAATGTTAGGTTCCATCTACCCTATTAGCCAGTTCAACATTTATAATAAACTTCAATTTTGTAGGACATGCTGTTTGTAAGATAGATGAAACCAATTAGACTAATGCAAGTAACTATGCACTTTATAATAAATGAATAAACACAGATGTGTTTAATTCACAAGTGAATTAGCTGCTACTTTCTCGTTTAATTAAGAAAAAATGTCTACTTCTCATAAGCATTAAAAAAAAACAAACAAAACAAAAAAAAAAAAAACTTACTTGCACCAGGAATGAGCTAGCCAGTTTAACCCATCCAATTGATAATCCCTCAGCTCCAATTGTTTATTCCCACCAATGTACGATGGTTGTTTTTTCAAGGCCACAAATCTAGGTCTCTGCTTTAAAACCTATAAAGTATGCATAGACAATTGAGAGAGACTGCCTGCTAGGTATGTTTAATTCAGCATAAAACAAGACAAGAGAATTCACAAATGTACACTTACTCTGCTGAGTGAAGATATGGGCAGTAATTTGTTAGCAGTTGTGAATTTTGCAACTTTCCTAATAACCCATAGCAATTTGTTGATTAGTAGCTTTGGGTTTCTAAACAGGATACTGTACTAGGGTTCCACCCTTTCCTGAAAAAAAAAAATACCGGCCTTCCTACATATATATCTTTTTTTTCCTATAAATAACATTGGGATCAACCACTAAAAATACCGGCCCTACACTGCACAAAATGTTGCAACTTGTACAGATATGGGACCTGTTATACAGAATGCTCTGAACCTGGGGCTTTCCCAGATAATGGATCTTTCAGTAATTTGGATGTTCATACCTCAGGTCTACTCAAAAATTAAACATTTAATGAACCCAATAGTCAGGTTCAGCCTCCAATAAGGAGTAATTATATCTTAGTTTGGATCAACTACAGTTTTATTATTACAGAGAAAAAGGTAATCATTGTATCTAAATAATACAAATTTAAAAAAATAGAGTCTATGGGAAATGGCCTTTCTGCAATCTGGAGCTTTCTGGATAATGGATTCCATACCTGTATAAGCATACCCACATACAGTGTAATGGCTGATTTCTGCCACTGACCAATGTGCAAACATATATCCCAATTCCTTTATGCAATATTCACTGTATGAATGAGGTATGTTGAAAGTATGACCTGCTTGATTTCCAGAAATACAAGGAGGTGCCTCCCTAACAAACCTGGACAGGAGCGATTAGAACTTAATGGGACAAAAGTGAAGTATGTGTTTACAGAAAAAAAAAAAAAACTGTCTATTGTTATGGATTAAAAATATTTGTAAATAGGGGGCATGGCCAGCCGCGCAGCTGAACAGACGCAACTTCACGGCGCTCCCGGGGCCAAACTTCTAATCAGGGGATGCGCAGGCACTCAGGGAGAGTTCACACGGGTCCCCGGGAGCGTCGCCATCTGCCTGCTACACCACAGCGTGGTTGCAAGACAGCACGCTGCTTCCAGTGAGCTGTGGATCCATATGCCTGCAGATCAAAAGCACGCTTAATCCCCCCCCCCCCCCCCCCCATAATAACAGTGATTATGCTGAAAGCATTAAGGGAAGAGGGTGGATGGATTGGGGACTCCACACATACTACCACCCAGGGTGGGCAGATCCCAGGGGGTCACCAACAGAAGCTGAGTGAGCTGCAAACACTCCCTGCACCTGTTCTGTGCCAATCACTCACAGTGCCAAATATCTTGTGGGGAGAGAAGAAGGGAAAACATGACATACTGAGCTAAGATATACAGAGTGCTGCCAGGAACCAAATCTAAAGCAGGATAAATGGACTTACTCTGCCTGCACAAAACAGAACACCAGCAACAATTCTAATCACAGGCAGAAGCATAACTTGTGGCTGGGATTCTACGTTAATCTCCTGAATACAGAAGACAGAGCATAAATAACACACGTGATTTATACAATAAAAGTTTGTGTGTGCCAACCAATACTTTAATCAGCACATCGCTGCCTGCCCAGTCTCTGTAACTGCAAATAGCAACAAACAGACTACTAGAACAGCAGTATCATATAGAATTCAATATGGGGAAACACTCCCAAAAAATCAGGACATCGGCAGCAGTCCCAAAAAATCAGGACATCGGCAGCAGTCTGCCTAGAGCGATTTGCCTAATCTCAAATATGGAGATTTAGCCCAATCTGCCTTAAACACAACACTGTAATGGAGAATGCAACCACGGCAGTTGCAGAATATTGGGAATTAAATGAAAGATCTGCTGCACCATCTATACTTTGGGATGCCTCAAAAGCATATATGAGAGGACAACTCATTAGGATGGTCCACAAAGCCAGGACAGAAGAGAAAGCACAAGTAGAGGAAGCCGAATCAGCATACACGATCAAGCCCTCCCCACTAACACAGACTAGTAGACTCCCACCACTCTCTAGCTGGAGAACAAACCCTCCTTACCCGTAAGGCTCAGTTATATTCTTATCAGAGAACTTTTGAAACTGGGGACAGAAGTAGTAGGACTGGTGTATCTAGCAAAAATACAGGCCCCCACAACTGCAATAGCGTCTATAACAGCTGCAGATGGTACACCACTGTCAACGCCACAAGATATACCAAACACCTTTGCAGAATATTTTAAAGCATTGTATGCCACCCAAATTACTTACAATGAAATCGAGTTACAGCACTTGCTCAGTCAAGTCAATACCCCCATAACAGCTCAAAAAGACATACTAGACTCCCCTGTTCAGGAAATGCAACAGGCTATCAATGCCCTAGCTCCTGGTAAAACACCAGGTCCTGATGGGATACCGGCAGACCTATACAAGAGTCTATCTGAGGAACGAACACCTCATTTGCTAGAAAATCTTAATGGCATCTCAAAATCTCATTTTACCACCCTCATTCTTAGAGGCCATATTTGTCCCAATACTAAAAGCTCAAAACAACCCCACAAAATTGCAACTCCTGCAGGCCATCTTTGCTCAACACTGACACTAAGATACTGGCAAAGGTTCTAGCAAACAGGCTAGTTCAGGTCATGCCAGATCTGATCCACCCAGGTTTTATGGCTGGCAAGACAAAAAAAATTACTTAAGGAGACTTTTTTAATTTGCAGAAATTACATGACAATGCAGGCCCGGGGTTAGTCACTCGATTCAGCCAAAGTCTTTGACTCAGTGGAATGGAAGTATTTATGGGCAGTACACTCTAAATTTGGTTTTGGGATCAACTTTGTAAACTGGGTCCAAATGCTGTACTCGACCCCCACAGCATGAGTCAAGGCAAATGGCACAACATCTAAATCCTTTCCACGTATGAGAGGCACAAGGCAGGGATGTCCCCTCTCACCTCTGCTGTTCGCACTAGCCATTGCTTGCAATCATGATAAGACAGGCTCACTCCCTTGAGGGTTGGTGCCTGTGACCAGGAAGAAGGGGAAACAAGCTGCTGATAACACAGAAACCAGAGCAGACTTGCAGCAGGGACTAAGGTACATTAATCTAGGGGGCTGTTTAAGGGAAATTTACAGATAGAAAAAAAAAAACCTTTACTTGTTCTTTAAGACTACACTTTCTGTATGGTCAAAACTTCCACTAACTCAATCAACATATTCAAAATTGTATATTTCCCATGATTTCTGTACATATTTCATAACTCACCCATTCATATTACCAAAAGTTTCTTTTAAACTGTCAAACAAGTCCTGACGCATTTCATATGGGGAGGTAAGACACCCAGGCTGGCAAGGCTTAAACTACTCCCTGCCACTAAAGAAGGGGGCCCGGGATTACCAGATTTATACCTCTATTTCTTAGCCATCCAACTGTACTATATTAAATGGTGGTTTGACCCAGACCCTTATAACACAAAAACGAACCTCCAAGCACTGGCCGTGGGATCGCTAGAAGGCCTCAGGCATTTAGCATACAGAGCACTAACAGACTATGATCATTTATCAGTGGTTATGGCCACTCCAAGAAAGGCCTGGAACCTGGCATGTAAACTTTACCCCAACAGTCCTCAAACTTGACCCCGAACGTGCCCCTATGGGCAAACTCCCGTCTCATTTTCAGAAGCTCCCCGACTTTCTATAATGGCCCAAAAAAAGAATTAGACGCTTACAAGATGTACTAGATGGAACCACATTTGGATCTTATGAATTGTTTAAAGAGAAAATCTCTGAACCTAATTTGTCCCAGTTTATATATCAACTTAGACAAGTATTCCAGGTACAATTTGGTAGCTTGGTTATACAAACTTCCCAAACCCAATTTGAAACGGTACTCTGGTCTGGAAAACTGAACAAACCAATGTCAACATTATACAAATCCTTAATACAAACAATCCCCTCACCTTTCAAAAAAGCCTACATCAAATGGCAAGCTGACTTCCCAAAACATCACCGAGGAGGAATGGGATGAGGCAACATACAAAAGCTATTATTACTTATATACGGTGAGAGACAAGTTAATTCAGTTTAAATGGTTACAACAATTCTCTCTCACCCCTACATGACTCAGATCCATGGGGCACAATAAAGAGGCAAAATATCAGATGTGGGACAGAGGGAGCAGATTTTCTACATATGGCCTGGAGCTGTCCCCCAATAGCCAAATTCTGGTCTGAGGTCCTCAAACTCCTAGATTACAAATTAGAATTCCCAAGGATACTTACGCCACAGGCGTGTATATTGGGAATCCTAGATGACATCATAACTACCAATCATGCCAGAACTAGATATAGAACCCTTTTATATTATGCCAGGAAAATAACTGCAATAACGTGGATGAGCCCCAAACCCGCTACAGTACAAACATGGATTACACTAGCAAATTAAAATTTGCCTCTCATTAAATTGACCTGGCTAGCTAGAGGCTCGCAAAAGAAATAAAAATATGGAGCCCATGGTGGGAGGCAGGGCTGTGAGGATGCGGTTCTCTTGCATAAAGTACAAATTGTGGTAAGTGTGAAATATAGATATATATTTATATATATACATACACATATACATACACATATACATATACATATATACACACGTAAGAACACCGCAGACTAGGACAGATTTAACCTTGGGTATTCCTGTCTGAATGTGTAATTGCTTGTGACCTAAACACAA
>CM044431.1:194162768-194172768 GCA_024363595.1 Xenopus borealis | reverse complement strand
TGCCTTGGATGCTGGTTGACCAGCACGAGGTCCTGATGGGATGACAAAAAGAGAGTCTGAATGTCTGATGTCCTTGGTACGTTTGATGTAGTTCCTAAGTGCTCTAACTACGTCCAGCCCATGCAATCTTTTCTCCTTGGAATTTTTGGGGTCTGGACAGAGAGATGGTACCACTATTTCCTGATTCAGATGGAAGGAAGATACTACTTTGGGCAGAAATGACGGTTTAGTTCTAAGTACTGCTTTGTCCTTGTGAAACACCAGGAGTTGAGGGTCACATGAGAGTGCAGCTAGTTCAGATACTCTGCGTATAGATGACACTGCCACCAAGAAGGTTACTTTCCACGTCAGCCATTGAAGATCTATCGAAGAAATGGGTTCAAATGGAGGATCCATGAGTGCTGAAAGGACCACATTTAAATCCCAGGACGGTGTTGGATGTTTACGTGGCGGAATTATATGAGCCACCCCTTGCATGAACTCCCTTACTGCATTGTCCCAGGCTATCTTTTGTTGGAAAAGTAGTGATAGTGCCGAGATCTGTACTTTTAGAGAATTTAACTGTAAACCCATATCGAGACCTCTTTGCAAAAAGGATAGTATGGAAGGTATTGAAAAGGACTCAAAGTCAATACCCTTATCCTGACACCACGACCAGTAGGTTTTCCAAATTCTGTAGTATATTCTAGTCGAGACTGGTTTCCTCGCTTTCCTTAGGGTAGCAATCACTTCTCCTGAAAGACCCTTTTTCCTCCAGATGGACTCTTCAATAGCCATGCCATCAAACTGAAGAGCATTGGGTTGGAGTGATGAATGGGACCCTGCCGTAGCAAGTCCCCTCTGCGAGGTAGAGGTATTGGTGCGTCTACAGACATGTCTTGTAGATCGTGAAACCATGTCCTTCTTGGCCAAAACGGAGCTATTACAATCACTAGAAGTGATGACTGTCGTATCTTCTTCAGTACCCTGGGCAGCATTGGAGTAGGAGGAAACACATAGGCCAGATCGAAAATCCACGACTGGGTCATGGCATCGATCCCGTCCGCCATTTGATCCCTGTACCGAGCAAAGAATCTGTTGACCTTGCAATTTGTTCTGGTTGCCATGAGATCTATTTGCGGTTTTCCCCACCTTAGAGTGATTTCCTCGAACACTTCGGGGTGGATCTCCCATTCTCCTGGGTCTATTTGGTGTCGACTGAGAAAATCTGCTTGAATGTTGTCTACTCCCGGGATGTGAATCGCCGACAGTTGTACTTGATTCTGTTCTGCCCAATGGGCAATCTTTTCGGCTTCTCTTAGCGCTCCTCTGCTTCTGGTTCCCCCCTGGCGATTTATGTATGCCACGGCTGTGGCGTTGTCGCACTGTATTCTGACTGCTTGTTCCCTCAACTGCGAAGCCCAATTGATTAAGGCCAATCGAATCGCTCTCAGTTCCAACAGATTTATTGGCATTTTGGTTTCCCGTTGAGACCATTTCCCCTGTGCTGTATATCTGTGCCATGTTGCTCCCCATCCGGACAGACTGGCATCTGTCGTCAAAACCGTCCATTCTGGTGTCGCCCAGGACTGTCCTTTGGATAGTGTATTCTGACGAAGCCACCACTTCAGCGACTTCTTGGTGTCGAGGGACAGGGGAAACGTTTGCATGAGGGAACCCCTCTTCCACCACCGTAGAATGTCCGATTGTAGGGGTCGTAAATGAATTTGGGCAAATGGGACTGCTTCCATGGTTGAGACCATTGAGCCGAGCACCTTCATTGCCAGGTGTACCGTTGGACGCGGGGATCGGGACAGGTGGAGTATCTGTTTTTGTAACCTGTCTTGCTTGTCTTGAGGTAGAAAAACCTTCTGAGAGACTGTGTCGAACTCCAGACCTAGAAAAACCATCCGACGAGATGGCTGTATCTGAGATTTCTTCCA
Organism: Xenopus borealis; assembly: GCA_024363595.1. NCBI lineage: Eukaryota > Metazoa > Chordata > Amphibia > Anura > Pipidae > Xenopus > Xenopus borealis. Next base: position 194,170,846 of record CM044431.1, on the reverse strand, counting down.
GTTGATCCACCAACCAAACTGCTGTATTATCTCTGTTGCCTGACTCAGCGTCTTCTGAGCGTGTTCTATCGTGTTGGCCTTGATCAGAAGATCGTCCAAATAGGGCGTTACTGATATCCCTTGGATTCTCATTGTCGCTGTTGTGACCGCCATCAATTTTGTAAATACCCTTGGGGCTGAAGACAGGCCGAATGGGAGGGCTACAAACTGGTAATGTTGGTTGTTGAATGCAAATCTCAGGAAGCGTTGGTGAGGAGGCCATATCGGGACATGTAAGTAGGCATCCTTGATGTCCAGAGACATGAGAAACTGGTTTGGTTCCATGCCCCTGATAACTGATCGTAACGTCTCCATTTTGAATTTCACGGCCCTGATAAATTTGTTCAAGTCTTTGAGGTCTAGGACCGGTCGGTATGACCCTTCCTTCTTTGGCACCAAGAATAGGTTTGAGTAGAAACCATAAAATTTCTGATGAGGGGGAACTGGTATGATTACTCTCGTTCTCAGAAGATTTTTGATGCAGTCGAAAAAAGCTTGTGCTCTTATTATGTCTGTAGGAATTGTGGACATAAAGAACTTTCTCGGCGGGGGTGTTTGAAAATCGAGATGATAACCTTCTATGATGATTTTTCTTATCCACGATTCGGAGGTGTGTTGCATCCACATTTCCTGAAACTGCAAAAGTCTGCCCCCTATTGTCCCCTGTGGACTCAAGGGGCTCTCCCCGTCATGCTGAGTTTGTTTTGTCTTGATTGGGTTTGCCTTGAGACTTGTTTGGTCGCCAACTTGGCTTGCTCTTGTCTGAGAATCTGTTGCGAAAACTGGATCTGCGCGGAGAGGAAGACTGTTTAGATTGTCTGCTAGTTTGGCCACGAAAATACTTTCCTCTGCGAAAGGAGTTAGCTGATCGGGACTTTGACTGGGGCAAAAAGGTGCTTTTGCCCCCTGTGGCCTGAGAGATTATCTTTTCTAACTCTTCTCCAAACAAGCGTAGACCTTTAAACGGTAGTGATATCAAGGATTTTTTAGAACTGAGGTCTGCTGACCAGTTCTTGAGCCATAAGGCTCGACGAGCGGCCACTGCCAGAGCTGATGAACGTGCTATCAGTTGGGTGGTATCTAAAGCTGCCTCACTGAGATATGCACTGACTTCCGCCATGTCTCGAGCTGTGTCTAGAAGAGTTGCTCTAGGTGTTCCATCTTGTAATCCTGATATGAGAGACGTTGTCCCCGTCTCCATAGCTCTTCCTACCCATGCTGTGGCTAATGCCGGCCGAATTGCTGCGCCCGCTGCTGAAAACACTGCCTTCAGAAATCCCTCCATTCTCTTGTCGGTAGGATCTTTAAACACCGCCGCATCCGTTACTGGCAGAGTTGTGTTTCTGGATAGTCTAGAAACTGGGGCATCCACCATAGGCGGTGTCGCCCACTTGTCAACTTGTTCCTTTGGAAATGGGTACAACTTACTAAATTTTCTACTGGTTTGAAATTTTTTATCTGGAGTATCCCATTCATCCTGAATCATTGCAGTAAGTTGCTCGTGTGAGGGAAACTCTGTTACTGCTTTGCGTTGTCTTTTAAACAAACCTCTGGCCTGCGTTTGTTGATCAGCCGTTGGCTCGATCTTTAAGGTTGTTATGACTGCTCTAATGATACCCTCTATGTCATGATGAGTATCTCTCTCTGCCTCTGCTCCCTGTTCCTCCTCCTCCGAAGAACTGGATGAGAATACCTCACCCTCTTGTTCCGATTCTGAGTCAGAAAGTTGTTGAGCCACAAGTGTAGGAGTGAGCGGTAGTGTACGTTTTGAACTGGAACCCTTACGCTTTCCTACTGCCTTCTCTTGTCCCTGTGACATAGATTTTTCTATTGACTGAGAAATAGAGTTAGCTATTGTTTCCGCTAGTGATGGAATGTCTTGGAGTGAGGCTAATGATTTAGACAGTTGAATCGCCCATGCGGAAGGTGATATTTCGGAAGGTGGCCTAAGTGCCGCGTCTTCATGAGGAGGAGATGCAGACTGATCCCCTTGGTCTCTTGGGGAGCTTGCTGGTGCCTGGGGTGGTTCTGGCAAACAAGACCTGCAGAGTGGCTGAGACTGGCCCCCTTGAAATTTGTAGTGGCACTTTGTACAATTGTAAAAAGTTACCTGTGCCCCACCTGCTGCTGATGCAGCCCGTCCTCCTCCACCCCTTGAAAATAGTCCCCCGGTCCTACCTTCTGCCATAGTCAGAGGTGCAAGGACTAATGCCGGAGTCCTTCTGTCAAACCGAAGGAACCGCTGGACTGGAGCGAATGGCGCAGATTCTGGCACAGTATAAGCTACACCGAGTCCGCGCTTCCAAAATGGCCGCCAGTCAGACGCGCTGTTACACAGTGAGGCGCTGACGTCACCGCGCTACTTGGGTAAAATGGCGTATATCGCGGGAACTGAGGCGCGCGCTTATGCAAAAGCCGAACGCACCTCTGTTTCTATTATCTGCCAGCCAAGTCGGGAAATATAAGCGGAAGCAAGCGCCGGCACTAGTTCACTTTGTCTGAACGTGCCGCTACAAATCTTGCCATTTTGTCTCTTACCTCAATAGCATGTTTCCGGCCAGAATCCCTAGTCCCCCCAGGGAGTAGGTTGTGATCTGGAAGGCCGCCCTTACTGAGGGATTTAGGCCCCGGCTACTTCATTCCCTCGTAGGGGGTTAACTGTAAGGGGACAGGATACAGCTGTCCCAAGTCTTGCCCCGGGTGTCAACGCTATTCGTTGACCGAAGCAATCTCTGTTGGGTCTCACTAGAGACCGATGGGTCCATCCTCCTGTGGACAGGACACTTGAAAAACTGAGGTAAAAGAGGAAGTGCTAGGGGTAAAGCTGGAGTCCTGGCACGCCCTCTTTTCATCTGTCAATCAAGTGTCCTGCCTCCTGAAGGAATGGTGCTTTACCCCATCGGTCTCCTGTGTCCCCCAGAGACGAAAGAGAAAAAGACATTACAATCTATGTTTGTTCTTTATTAAGCTAAACAAAAAACAATAAACCGTTTGTCGAAAATTTAAGTTTAAAGTTCCTGTCTCTTGTATTTTAGGCTGGCAGCTCAGTGATCCAGGCGCAGATTCTGAATTGTTACAAATTGCTACATTAGTTGATACATTTCTCAGCAGCATCTGTGAACAAGTGTAACAATTCTAACAGCTGCCTTTAGTTAAACTTAGGGATTCTGCACAGCAGGGACAAACAAGAAATGTTTCAACTAATGTATTCATTTATAGTTGGCGACCCTGCCCCCGGAGATTCAGAAAGACCTAACATGGTGAACAATTTAACTTTACACTTAGATATTAGAAAAATGGTCAAAAATAGAAAATGGAAAGTCTTTATTTGTGAACTGTAGGAAACCAAGTGAACTAAAAAAAAAAAGTGTTGGAAGCTGAGCAAGATTGGCATTCTGTTTGATGTTCACCAAACAGCAAAATCACAGATTGGGTGCATCCATATTTTTAACCTATTGTACAGTTGTTCATCTGCTTAAAAACTGCAACATTACATCCTAAAAGAGCAAACAGTTATTAAAATGCAGTGCTTAAAGGGAACCTGTCACCCAGACAGAAAAAGCTTTGCAATAAGAGCCTTTTTCAAATTAAACCTAAATTCTTTTTTCTATTAAAACAGCTGTACCGGTTATAAACACATTTAAAAGTCTTAGCTGTAAATAATATATTGCCTGCCCCTCATCTGGGTCTTATTTATAGAGGAGGGGCAGACATTACCTTAACTTTCAATTATGTACTTTCTAGATGTCACTGCACTCCTTACATTTCCCCTCCCTCCTCACGAAACCAGTGCATGGGTATGGGCATCAGGAAAATATAAAGTTTGCCTTAAAGTGGTGGTTCACCTTCAAGTTAACTTTAAGTATATTGTAGAAGGGCCAATTCTAAGAAACGTTTCAATTGGTCTTCATTATTTATTTTTCATAGTTAATGATTTGCAATTTTCTTCTGTTTCTTTGCAGCTTTCAAATGGGGGTCACTGACACCATCTAAAAACAAATGCTCTGTAAGGCTACAAATGTATTGTTATTGTCACTTATTATTACTTATCATTCTATTCAGTCCATCTCCTAGTCATATTCCAGTCTCTTATTCAAATCAATTCAGGGTTGCTAGGGTAATTTTTACCCTAGAAACCAAATTGCTGACACTGCAAACTAGAGAGCCGCTGAATAAAAAGCTAAATAGCCACAAACAATAAAAAATGAAAACCAATTGCAAATTGTCTCAGAATATCACTCTCTACATTATACTAAAAGTTAAAGGGGTTGTTTACCTTTGAGATAACTTTTAGTATGATGTAGAGAGCGACATTCTGACATAATTTGCAATTTGTTTTCATTTTTTTTACAATTTACGGTTGGAGTTATTTCTTGTAACTAGGGCCCAAATTACCCTAGCAACCATGCACTGATTTGAATAAGAGACTGGAATGTGAATAGGAGAGAGTCTGAATAGAGGGATCAGCAATAAAAAGTAGCAATAACAATACATTTGTAGCCTTACAGAACATGTTTTTTTAGAAGGGGAAAGTGACGCCCATTTGAAAGTTGCAAAGAATCAGACGAAAAGACAAAAAACGATAAAACTATGACAAATAATAAAAACCAATTGAAAAGTTGCTTATAATTGGCCATTCTATAACATAATAAAAGTTACCGTAAAGGTGAACCACCCCTTTAACTCAAAGGTGAACAACCCCTTTAATAACAATGTTCACAAGCTTGCACCTGTCTGCTTGCTGTGATTATGAATTCCAAGACTAAAAGATACAGATTTTAACAATTTAAGTAGTGAAAGTTAAGTTTATTTTGCTTGATAATAGGGGGTTGGAATTCTTTTATAGGGCGACAGGTCCCCTCTGAATAATTCCAATTCCTAGATCCCAAAACCGATTCACAGACCTTACCTGGGTCCCCTGAGGAAAAAAAAACATGAAACATGTCCAATAAACAGTTATGGCAAAAGCTACCTGTCATCACAGAGTTTATCTTTATCTTCAAACCACTAAAGGAAAAAGGTGTATTGTACACTTTATACAACTGGAAGCAGCAGCTACAGTGAATGAAACCCAGAAGCAAACGGCAGCTCTCGATACATGAATAGAATGTAGTCATATACACAACTATAGCAACAATGCTAGTACTTTTGACAATTCTAGTCGAGGTATTGGACCTGTTATCCACAATGCCCAGGACCTGTGTCTTTCCGGATAATGGATCTTTCAGTAATTTGGATATTCATACCTTAAGTCGACTATAAAATCATGTAAACATTAAATAAACCCAATAGGCTTGTTTTGCTTAATTATATCGTAGTTTGGATCAAGTATTTTATTATTACAGAGAAAAATATATAATTTTTAAAACTTGGTTTATTTGTTATAATCGAGTATATGGGAGACCACCTTTCCATGATTTGGAACTTTCTGGATAACAGATCCTGCTATGATCTATATATAGTATCACAACTTACTAACTCTACCCATACTTTGCGATTAAAGGAACAGTTTAGTGTAAAATAAATAAATAGAGGAGTGATGAGACGTCTAATCAAACTTGCTTTACATCTAACAGTTAGTCAGCAACTTGAAGGTCCAATATGCCCCTTCCTCCTTCCCACTCACTGGTTACTACTAACTGGTAACAAGAGAGCTGCAAAGAAGGAAGTAGTGTTCTAGCTCACTCCACCATTTATAGATTTAATTTGGCTAACTATATAGAAAACATCTTATTTTGCACAGCCTATTTACCCAGTTTTTATTTCTACACTGAACAATTCCTTTAAGATTACTTGTGCTTTTTGGCCACGTGTGAGTTTACTAATCACAACTGCTTGTGCCAAAAAGCATGTGCAATAATAAAAGGGCCCCAAGGTGTACTTCCATTTATAGGTTTATATACACTATGAGTTATTTCTAGCTTCATTACATTTTAACAGACTATCATTTATTAACATTTGGAAAACTGGTAGAAGAGGGAAACGTTAAATATAAAAAGTTATTTATTTTTTTAAGAAATAACCAAGTACAAAATCCAAAGATGAGTGAGAAAGCAATTAACCATTTTGAACACTCTCTTAGCAACAGAGGTGTATTATATTTCAGTTAGTAGGTGTACTAACTTCTTTAAAGGGAAAGGGTAATTTGGACCTTGCAACCAGTTTGCTGAAATTGCAAACTGAATAACTCAAAAACCACAAATAAAAATGAAAACCAATTGCAAATTGTCTCAGAATATCACTCTCTACATTATGTTAAAACTCAAAGTTAAACAACTCTAATGAACACAACAGACCGGGAGTGTCTATGCTTTAGACGTAAGAAGTTGGCTGAGAGCAGCAGGACTAGAACACACTTCTAGGTAACCAAGGCTTTGGGTTGAAAGATAGACAAGATACAAACATATAATATGCTATTTAGCCTTTGGAAATCAGTGAGCTGTGTATATAGCTACTGTATATGTACTATAGCTTGCATGGGTGCAGGTAAAAAAGCTCATGTAATAGCAGGAGATAGCACATCACTCATTAAGATTGTGCTCAAAAAGATTTATTAAGATCTTTTTGCAAATAATCTTGATGAGTGCGGTAGCTTATCTTAACTTTAAAGCTTGAATTGTGAATAAATGTAGAAGAAGATTCACACTCACAGGTCTTATGAATGCTGTGAATTTTAATAGCAGGAGACTGAGCTTCGGCTAGTACCCTAGCCTTTGTGAAGTACCCTTACTTTGAATGGCTAGGGTACTAGCCGAAACGTCAGTCTCCTGCTATTAAAATTCACATACTTAAAACTGGAAACCTGCCAAACAATATCAGCATAACACACTTGCAGTTAAGATGTCCTTCTTTTGTGGCCATCTCATTAACAAACAGATCTCGATCAACACCGGTTAAAGTTTTGCCTACTATTGTATATATATTTAACAATACAATTTACAGAGGATTTACCAATGAATTAACATACTCGAAGACTACAAAGTATGTAACACTTCTCAAAGCAGATGTGCAATGCTTTTATGAAAAGAAAAAAAAAAGCACTTAAACTTAAGTGCAAATACACTACAATCAAAATAGGATTTCTACAGACTATATTCACGATGAAATGTAATAGTTATACAAATGCAAATATATTGCATATTCTACGAGGTGCATACGTGTTACAATCCTAAAAACATGCAAATTTCTGTCACCTTATAGATTGTAATATTATGAAATGCTTTCTGCGCTGTATTGTGATAGACTAATAAACTTACTTTTGGAGCAGAAACCAAGTGATAAAGCAAACACTATCCCTTACCTGTTTTGAGATTTCTTGTTTTTAACTTTATGGCTTGGTTCATAATCAGACTCGCTGTCCCTACTGCTGCTTTTCTGTCTATCCCCCCCCGTGTTGGAATCTGAACTGGAACTTGCCGATGGAGCGTCACTATGAGAACCTGACCCGGACATCTGCCAATCTTCACTGGACATATTGAAAGGGCGGAAATGATGAAAAGTTATAACATGCATGCCTTACTAGAACACACAGAGAATTGAGCAAACGCTAACGGCACCAACACTGTGATTTCTCTGTATTTTTCTATGACCATGAGCCAAGTAAGAAACATGCAATTACAGGAATTTAATTTGAAATGTATACTCTCTGACAAAGAGTCTGATTTGAAGCAGAGAGGGCATATGGCAAGAGCTGTTTTGAGGTCATAGTCCACAGACTGAATGTCATGCAAACTGCTCCCCAACATGCAGTGGCACAGAGAGAGAAAGCAAGAATACAAAGCTGAAGAAATGCAATGCAATTAGTTTTACCCTTGCCTAAAGAATTATGGTGGAGCAGGTGGGAACCAAAACTAGTACCTAAGGGTAACATCTGACAAAATGCCCAATTCAAATTGGCAGAGCCCCATAGCAAACAGGTCACAACTTAAATTATATAACAGTAAGAAATATCCAGTGTAATACACTCAAGCAGATGGTTTTATAGGCAGATAAGAATGGCAGTTATCACAAAACTTGGAAAAAAAAAAAAAAAAAAAAAA
>CM044431.1:194107728-194161071 GCA_024363595.1 Xenopus borealis | reverse complement strand
CTATCAGCCCGCACTTTTGGTTGGGGGTATCATTTTGCCCCTATAGGTGCCCTTTAAGCAACCTTGAACAGAAAAAGCATATTCTAATCTGAAAGCACAATTAACTTGTAATATACTTGAATTACTAATTGGTAGTACTTACTCTTGGCGTTTTTTCTTTTTAATGTCACTTGAAGAATCCTCATCAGATTCATCGCTGGTCGATGAATCCTGGAAACGCAAAAATCAAAAAATGCACATCAAAACACAGATTATAAATATTTTTGTAGAGCACATTAATATCAGTACAAGGTATCTCGCACTTTTTATACACAGATAATATGAAGTAGTCTGCATACAGAAAAACAGAAAATCCTAAAACTACTTTTAGGCTATTGTGGTTTAGATCTCAAAGTCCATATGACAATTGGGGCAAGGTTAATGTTTGTAGACTTCACTGTTTGTGTAGAAATTTGAAGGACATGAAAATGCTGAGATCTGAATGGAGCACAATGCCTTAGGGACAAGTATGGTTTATCCATGAAACATTTCTAAAGGTGGCCATAGACAGATCCGCTCGCTTGGCAATGTCGCCAAACAAGAGAATAGGGCTAATCCAATTGGGGGCCCTAGGGCCTAACAATTAGATCATAATGCATCTGATACAGGTGGTCGGATCGCGAGACCGCATGAAAGCACAGATGTGGTAATGACCCGACTGGATTTTTTAAACTGTACGTTAGAGATCTGGCTGACTTTAGGCCAGATATTGATCAGGGAAGCCCGTCTGATAGCTCCACACACAGGTCAATAAGCGGTCAACCCAAGTCTGTCGGCAGCTTTTATTGGCCCGTGTATGGGGGGCATTCCAATACATGTCTAAGCCTGGCCAATTAAGACACCAACTAATCCATATGCTGCTTATACCACTTGGAAGACTGCCTGGTACAGCAGCATTCCCAAGTAGAAAGGAGGCAAAAGATCACTGTGCCGATTGTACAGGCTTTTGGCAGCTGTTTCCAGCCTGAGAAACCAAACAATGACAGGTAGTGCCCAAGTTGCTAGGAATTTATAATATGTTAAGGTTTGCTGTATTCACAGAAATACTGCACCGTTTTAAATTTCTATATGCATACTATTATATACATGGAAGGATTTAAAAAAAAAAAAAAAAGCGAAAAAGTCACCGTAACAGCTTACAGATACGCTGGTGATTCTAAACATTCTTACCTCATCTGAGCTGCTATTTGAAGATGCTTGCTGCCTTTGCTGTTGCTGCTGTTGTTGCTGCTGCTGCAGCTGTTGCTTTCTTATCATAGCTGATCTTTGTACAGCAAGAATACTTGGATTGGACTTCCAAAACTGTAACACAATAAAGAATTTTTAAAACACTAATTCAACTGAAAAAATTCTGCAATTAGAACTTAAGATCTGGAATTTACTCAAGAACAAACTTGGTGTGGAGAGTGGAATGTATGGACAGATCCTTCAGACAGAAAGGGGTATATTATCAATGAGTGAAGTTAGCAATCACCAGTCCACTAGAGTGAAATCATGCCACTCTATTTCTATAGTATTTTAAAGGTATATTTAACAATGGGTGAACTTTTACTTTCACCCATTCATAATTACTCTTTTAAAAATCCCATAGAAATGAATGGAGAAGCGCCAAATTTCACTGTGGAATGTGGTGATTGCTAACTTCACTCTTTGATACATATACATGTATTTATGTGCAAACTGGAAGCCTTAGAGAACCAGTTTAGTGATAGTGGCAAGCATGTAAAGGTAGAGAATTTTCAGTCAGCACTCATTCCTTCCATTAAACAGATTCTTTGGTGCACGTCCCAGAATTTCCACCTGGATCTGTTCAGTTTCTACAATTGGACAGCACCAATAGTCATGAAGTTTTCTTCAAATGCCTTTATTCAGGTAAACATGGGCACTGACCCAGAACAAATACAACGTTTCAGACCCAAGGGCTTGAGAAAAGACCAATGTGGGTCTGAAACGTTGTATTTGTTCTGGGTCAGTGCCCATGTTTACCTGAATAAAGGCATTTGAAGAAAACTTCATGACTATTGGTGCTGTCCAATTGTAGAAGCATGTAAAGGTGAAATTGCCTACAAGTCAGAGTAACTATTTGTGTGTGAAGAGGATTCAAGCAACTCTGGTAACAATATGCACCAGCCATCTATGACATGTACATAACATGGTTTGTATGTTGGAAACAGTATTTACATGCCCTTAGAAATACATATAAAAAAATCTTAAAACAATATTGATAAGTGTAAAGTTTGACAGACAAACCCCTTTAATCAAGGAGATAAAGATGTGGCGGATAGGGCATGATAATGCAGAAGTGGTATTTGCCACATTACCTCTGCTCCATCCAGTCTGGGTGGTTTGGACTGAACAGTTTTCTTTTCTTTCGATGTATCTGAATCAGATTGGCTTCCTGATTCTGAACCACTTTCAGAGTCACTGCTTCCAGACTGGCTACTGCTTCCATCACTGCTGCTTCCAGAGCTAGATCCAGATCCTGAGCCAGAATCATCATCGGAATGGCTACAATAAAAATAAAAATTTAGAAGATGACATTACTCAAGGAGGTTTAGATAAAAGACATAACCCACCAGGATGTTTTTCATATGAATGCTACCGTGGCTTCTGTTTGAGTCATGATTTTGAGTAATTCATTAACAAGTAAAAAATAAGGAGAGTTTTGACTGCAGTGATGGTGTAGCTTTCTCTGCAGATGGCAAGTGCTTTGTTAATGCATTGAAATTTTTTTTTCAAGATTTACAGATTAACCACTTGTGATTGCTGGGTTCTGGGGTTTCATTGACAATTTTTAGTTAGATCCAGATAGCTAAATACCTGTGCAACAAATCTATTAGATTAGAGGGGATGTCAGGAGAGGTTGCATCTATGGCCTGATGTGGACTTTTCCAGACAAGACCTCCAACCAAGTCCATTTGAGTTCTGGTCACTTTTGTAATCGTTTCCTCATTTACACGCCAATAAGTTGAGCAATAGGTAGAGAGTGTGTCCAAATATGCAGAATTTCTGGACCTTTTTCTGTGACTAATCACAAATCTTCAGTCTAATGATTATACACAAGAAGAGTGTTGCTTTTGTAGCTCCATATAGACAAAGGAAAAACATATCAATACTGCCTGAGAGTTTCTGAAGAAGAATCACCTACAAATAACTGTTTAGGCAATTGACAGTGAGTGAATTTGGGAAGATTTTGAGCACCATGTCTGCAGCCTCATATAGTTAACATTCAGGCAAGAACTACTCTTTATCTCACCACCCTGTAAAACAATTTGCATTCATTTTGAAAATGAACATTGATTATTCCTATACAGGCAAACTTATGATCGGAAGGAGGTAGAAGGAAATATACTGCCTTATGCAACTAGATGCACAGTTTGTTTTTAATGTAGTAGGGACATATCTCACCATAGATATAACAGAAAAGCATCACCTACCTTGAATTTCCATTGCTGTTGCTTACACTGTCTTCATCGCTATGTCCATTCATTGTTAAATATTCACAGAATGAATTTCCAAATTCCGAATTATATTTACGACCCTATCATGAATACTTTGTTGTTTATTCTTCTTCTTAAAAAAAAATGATTAAAAAATACTGCAGGTTAATGAAGCTCTTATCTGAAAGGGAAAAAAAACAGTCATAAACACCACAAATTCCTTAGGAATGAATATAAAGTGAATGAATTTTTCTATAGGCAAACTCTAATATCACATTTTGATAAACCTGCCCCTAAGTAAAACACTTGCCTTGCGCGAAGCTCTGAGATCAGTGTTGTTCAGGTTTATTCGGTTAAAGCCTATCCCAAACATATAGCAACTTTGTATCTGTATCGAGATCAATATGTTTATATAAGAAACTGCCTACGCCACACCAAGTTATTTTCACTTATATCTAAGTGTAAAATGTCTCTATAGAGATCAAGAATGCGTGCAAAAAGGGCAAAGAAGTAAATGTATGCTGCTGATTTGTAAACACAGGAACACAAATCTGTCAAACATAAAATGTATGTTAGTAACATAAGGAGGAAAATGTTAAAGGATTATGAGAGAGAAGATACTCGCTACAAGTACCCTTTCTGTCCTTCAAAACTTTATAAATCATCAAGTCATGCTTTTATTGAGAAATGCACATACTTTTGATCCAAAGACCCTTCATCAGGTGTCTATATCACTTATAAAATGTTGAAGGTCTGGCATTACCCAACTCTGTATGAGGAAACCATCTACGGGAGTAGAGAACACAACCCGTTCCGTACCAATACCTTTTCTGTCCTATTTGTCCTATTTGTCAGAGTCCATATCTATTTTAAAGGAACAGTAACATCAATTTTTTTTTAAAGCAAAGGATGGCTTTGATGTAGTTGGCCAGCTTAAATATATTGCAATATATGGACAAAGGGATTCGTTTAAAGGGTAAGTCATATTTAGTAACAAAGCACAATCTGTTTAAATGTCCTTAATATATTGGAGTGCAGAGGACCTCTTGTATTTGTCAAAACAAGCAGTGAGTTAGCGTAAACTGAACCTTAATGTTTCAACAACACACACATGTACATACACATATATATAATACACAAAAGCTGTGAATATCTTGTAAATTATATCCTTATAAACGGTGAGTTCTGATGTCATCAGTTATAAACGGTGAGTTCTGATGTCATTTCTGTCACATGACTCACTCAAATGTGTGTATTATAATAAATAAAGTACCCCCAGGTGCAAAATATGAGGATATTAGAAGTTACCTCGGAGTTCTATGACCTGTATAAAAACACTCCGCCTTCGGCCTCATATTTTTATTTGGTCATGAAACTCCTCGGTATCTTAGAATATCCTTATATTTTACAAGAGGGGGTACTTTATTCACTATAGAAACATACACACAAACAAATTAAGCAAAGTTCAGGCTGTGTGTACCATAAAAAGCTTTCTGAGGGCACCAAGCCACTGCAGTTTCATGTATGTATGTATATATATATTTATTGAATAAAGTACCCCCTAACTTCTAATATCCTCATATTTTGCAACTGGGGGTACTTTATTTATTATAATACACGTTTCAGTGAGTCGTGTGACAGAAATGACATCAGAACTCGCCGTTTATAATGATATAATTTACAAGATATTCACGGCTTTTGTGTATTATATATATTTATATATATATATATATATATATATAAATAAATATAAAACAAAAGGAAAAGTTGTGCTCACCGCTAAGTCTAATTTTCATTTTCACACACAGTATGTGATTTGTCAGAAATAAGGTAATGTGGTTTCCTGAAAAGCCCAGTGCAGAGCATCTTTGACAGAGCAGAACATGCAAATAAGAAGGATTTCCTGAAAACCTTTGAACATGCGAAGTCTAATACTGTACTAGTGACAAGTGAATGTAGAAAGACATACTGGGGGAGCGGTGGGTAAAACGAGCCCAACAAACAGCTTTGGGCTACAGCAATTGTGAATTGGAAAGTTGGATTCATGTGGATTTTACATAAGGAATGTAGGCAATAATCACTCACATTTGTCAGTCTCTCTCACACACAAACACTCTCTCACACACACTGACACTCTCTCACACACACAAACACTCTCTCACACACACAAACACTCTCTCACACACACAAACACTCTCACACACACACACACTCTCTCACACACACACACACACTCTCTCACACACACACTCTCACACACACACTCTCTCACACACACACTCTCTCACACACACTCTCTCACACACACTCTCTCACACACACTCTCTCACACACACACTCTCTCTCACACACACACACTCTCTCACACACACAGACACTCTCTCACACACACAGACACTCTCTCACACACACAAACACTCTCTCACACAGACACTCTCTCACACACAGACACTCTCTCACACACAGACACTCTCACACACACACACACACACACACACACACACACACACACAGACACTCTCACACACACACAAACACTCTCTCACACACACAGACACTCTCTCTCTCACACACAAACACTCTCTCACACACACAAACACTCTCTCACACACACAATCACTCTCTCACACACAAACACTCTCTCACACTCACGCCTTAGTGAATTTAAAAGGCAGGGCCGCAACAGGGGAGAACAGTTGTCCCGGACAACCCTGTATTTCAGTGGCTCGACCGGGCTACACTTACTTCAGTGATCGCGCCCTCTGCCGTCAGTGCGCGTCTGCGCCTCTTCTTTTCCCTACACAGCTCTGTAGTGCTCGTTTTGTCACAGTTTTCGTCCAAGTAGAACCGAATAGGATAGACTGGCGGGGGAAGTTCAAACTTCACCCACTTATTTAAGCAAATTCATACTGCCCAGCAGTCCCGCATTCCCTAACAAAGCCCGCAGTCCCTGATCGCTACTTACACCTCCCGCAAATATGTTAACTGCTAGCTTCCTCCTCCTGTCTCACAGAAAATCCCGACGCCACAAGTCTCGTCACGCGAGACTGGCGTCACGACTACACGTAAACGCAGTGAAGCGTCACGTAGCCGCCTTATGGAAGTGACGAGCAGAGACGTCGAAACCCAGTGTTACGCAATCGGCAGCGGCCATTGTGCGGAGCTTGGTCTGCTCGCACTCTGCTTTTCCGCTGCTCGCACCTCCTACTTTTTCTAGAGAACAAAAAAAACTTTTGTGTTAGTTGTTCGTCATGACTTCCGCCACTTTAGCTTAGAAGGTGTCAGGGAATTGAAAAATACTTTTTATTTGGTCTCCAACAAGAATTTACGCCATCGAACCTTTTGTCCCAATTTGATGAAAAAGGATAGAGTGTTTGTGCAAACTGGCGCCAGTTTGTTAGTTCTTTTTGTACTTTTCTTTTTACCAAATTATTGTGAAGAAGGGACAGTTCTTACCTTAATTTTTTTTCAAATTACCTTGTGTAACCTCAGAGGGGTAGTTACCCTACCAAACCAAATTCATTTACAATTAGGGTTGCCACCTGGCTGGGATTTTTGATGTTTGATCCCAATGTTATCAATAGGAAAAAAAGAAATATATATCGGAAGGGTTTTTAAAGAAAAGGTGGCAACCCTATTTACAATTGCATCCTGCAGGTGGGCGTTAAACATATTAATCGATTTGCGGATTCTCGTCTGTTTGATATAAGGCTGAAGATGAAACATTAGTTCCGAATGCTGAAACATTAGTTCCGAATGCTGAAATATTGTCGTATGATGCAGCTACCTCATTAATCTTGTATTCACCTTTGTCCTTATATACAGCAATGGCTGCCTCCTGGCTACTATTTTACTGGCCTGACCAGTAAAAATCATGCTTGACCCAAATGATATTAAAGGGTACCTATGGCCCAAACAAATGGCCCCAACCGAAGGTTCGGGTTGATAGAGCCTGCATTCTGGTTTGGGGTTCCAGTATCTTTTTTTAAAAACAAGCAAGCGCTGGCTTACTCGCACCGGTAAATAGGTAATGTAAATAGGTAGCTTGGCAGCATCCTATTTAATGCTTTTTTGACTTGTGTTTAATGAACGGGATCATGATTTAACCATAAATATCTTATACAAATATGAAGTGCTTCTAGTGCTTTGTTAAAGGGCTACGGCTTTCTAAAATTCAATTAATTAAACATCTTGATGAATTAATGCAAACTGATTAAATTAATAGAATAATTAAATACCCAAAATTCCATTAATTAGGTGCCGGAATTCATTGAAATTAGATTCCAAAAGGAATTGAATCTTATGCGTTTTGCAAATCTAAGGACCCCACAGAGATCAAAGTACCCTGGACTGTGGTCTCAAAAGTATTTAAAGATTCCTCTTTGAATAGCTATTATTAACATGTAGTACTATAGCGCCAACATATTTTGCCGCGCTGCAACTATTTAAACTATAAAACCACAAACATCCGGGGACCCTTGGAAGAAACTCAATAACAAGAGGAGGGTAATGAATTCAATGCCCAAATGTTAAGTAGCTGTCCCTAAGAACACACCATGTAGCAAGGGATTGCAGCAATCGAACGGAGAAAGGCTACTCAGTGCTCAAATGATTTTAAAAGAATTAGAAGTTCAATATGAAATAAGTTAAATCAACTAAAAGGAGCTTCTAAGGCAATTAGACCGTTGACACACGTTTCGCTTGTTTAGTTTTGTCAAGGCAGCATGTAATGAATGAAGGTTCCGAGAACAGTGAGTATTTGAAGACTTCTGGGTATGTCATCACGTGATGACATCACTTAATCGCGCTGGTGCATTTCCTAATTTGTGTCCAGCATGATGAAGACACTCTCGCTACTATTATTCACAACTATCAAATCTTGTGGGATTTCTGATTTAGCTCAAACTCATAATAAAAAGAATACATAGGTGCTTTGGTCTTCTTTATTATTTATATAAAAACATCTGCAAAATGATTCGATATATTGAATTTATAAAAACCTAAGCTTGAATATCGATTAAAATTTAAAATATAACTTTTAATACACTAAATAAAATTGTATTAAGCTATTAAATATCATATAAAAGCAGAATATACATTATTTTCCTTAATTCCAGTGAGGGAACTGTGTTCAGTTTAAAAATCCAGAAGCTTTCCCTTTTTAGCTGAGTTTGTTCTTGTCCTTTCTGATGCATAGAGTAACCTTTTCAACAGCCCACACTTTCATTTTTGAGGGATCAATGGAGTGATATTTCTTAAAATGTTGTGCTACAGTGGATAAGCTTTTTTCTGGTTTGGTTATCCCAGCCATTCTAATAGAACTGCAGTGTTGTTGGATTCTAGTTTTGAACATTTTAGTTGTCTTCCCTATGTATTTTATTTTGCAGGGACATTCCAGGAAATAGATATTTCCCTGACTCCTGCTATTGATGTAATCGTTCACACTATGTTCCTGACCAAATCTATCAGTAAACATGGCAAATGTATTACTTTCTCACAAATATTACAATTGCCACATGGTAAACAGCATCTGTATTTGGTCCTAAACTGATGATCTTGAAAATGGCTCCTAGACAACATGTCCTTTAAATTGGGACTCCTTTTATAACAAATGTCTTGTAATACTGATCTGATGGTTCCAGTAGGGCAGGCCAATGTTTATTAAGAATGTCCTGTATTAGTGCACTTATTTGTGTTGTAAGTTGTTATAAATCTTAATCTTAAATCAAGTTGGCGCTATAGAAATACATGTTAATAATAATAATTGTTTCAACACCAGGACATTTTAGTTTTTTCTCCAATAAGGTAGACCTATCCGTATATAGAGGTCTATGATATGCTTTTTTAACTCACTTCCCTGAATAACCTCTCAGTTTGTCTGTTCTTAAAGATTTCCAAATTAGAATAGTTTTTTTTGATCCTTAAGAACTCTCTGATATTCATCCAATCATTTAATCTATCGACAAATTGTAAGAACTCTTGAGTTGTACCCTTCTAAATAATCAGTATATCATCGATATACCTTATCCATTTAATAATTTTACTTTGATAGACCATCATGGCATCACCTTTCACTATTGTGTCTTCCAAATACCAAAGGAACAGGTTGGTATAGGACTGGGCACAAGAAGTTCCCATGGCTGTTCCTTGGGTTTGAAGGTAATATTTCCCATTAAAGGTGAAGTAATTAAAGGAAAGAACAAATGGCATCAATTTGCATAAAAAGACAGTCACTTCACTTGTTTTTCCCAGATAATTCACCAAATAATACAACAGAGCTTCCAATGCTAATTCATGTCTTCACACATAGATGTATATAAAGATTCTACATCAAGGGTTAAGAGTAAAATTTCTCCTGTAATCTCAAATTATGACAAGACATCCAAAGTATAGAAAGAAAAAGAATTTCCCCTTTGTTTGCTGTCGATGTTAATCCAAGATGGCTAGCATTTGCAGTGCCCCGATCCTATATATATATTCTTAGAATTATAAAGTGCTTGTGCTTTAGCTAAAATTAAATTAATGTATCACACAGTAGTGAATTCTATTAATGCCAAGGTGCCAAGTGCTCAGTACTATTTAAGTACAATAGGTACAAATAATATTAATTACTTCAACAAATAAGAAAAAAATTATAATAAATTAAGTGCTTGATAATAAATTTATTGTATTATATAATTATATGAGTTGTTAGTGTCAATTAAATCCGTGAAACAAATTGAGTTGTGAGTTCCAGAGAAAAGCAGGAATGAAATAAGAAAAATAAGAGAGGTGGAGAAGTCCCGTTGAGACTATCTTATTATTTGCTATCTGCGGGACCCCACGTAGTTGGAGAAGTCGGCAAACACGAGGACTGTGGTCTCAGTTATTAACTATATACTGGTAATCAGGCTATCTATTCTAAAAAACCACAAATCCAAGTGCGCTTAGTAAATAGACAAGATAAAATAAAAGGCACTGTCACGCTCAATTTCTAAAAGGAATGATAGACTCTCATTTAAAATTCTTTAAAAATGGTAAAAGCCGTTTCTAAAAAAGTAAGTTGTGCCGACGCGCGTTTCGCTATGAGCTTTTTCAAAGGCAGGTGCCGTGCCACGAGGACGCCGAGTTTAAATAACCTCCTCCTGAAGCGTCGCTTGAATAACGTGTCTGCGTGATTACCTACTTGCTACATTGTAACCGTTCCAATTATTTTACCTTCAATGGCAAATTTATTTACAGACCCAAGGGACTGCTATGGGAACTTCAGTCGCCCCCTCTTATGCTAACCTATTTTTGGGGCACTGGGAGGAAACTATAGTGAAAAGTGATCGACTATCCCTGTGGCACAACAAGATAGTACGTTGGATAATATAAATCAATGATATCTTAATCATTTGGAAAGGGACTAGTCGGGAGGCTACAGAATTTGTGAATAGACTTAATGACAACACCTTTAATATTAAATTAACAATGGAGATGTCTAAACAATCCATCTCATATTTAGACATATGTATCACCAATAATAATCAGGGGGGTCTAATTACCCAAAATCTAAGAAAAGAAACTGTTACAAACTCCCTGTTGTCACAAGCTAGTTTCCACCCACAGGCTGTGAAACGGTCTATAGCCACAGGTGAATTCTTATGATTATGAAGGAATTGCTCCTCTATAGAACTTTTTAAGGAGCAATCTGAAGACCTAAAAAAAGGCTAAAAAACAGAGGATACTCAGGGAAATCAGTGAAAAAAGCCTACAGCAGAGCATTACATACTGATGATGATACTTTAAGACTCATTACTACATACAGTAAGAATAGTAATCAATTACAGAATATAATGAACAAACATTGGTCAATTCTATTAGAAGATCAAACTTTAAGATCGGTTCTCGATGAGAAAGTGGCAATGTGTTACAGGAGAAGCCCTAATATAAAGGACATACTATCTAGAAGCCACTTTCAACCCCAGAAGAAAATACCTAAGAATAATGGCTGCTTTAAATGTGGAGAATGTAATGTTTGTGACAAAATCCTCAACATCAATTCCTTTAACGATAGATTTGGAATTATCCACAAGGTTAATGACTATATAAATTGCAAAAGTCAAGGAGTCATTTATTGTATAGAATGTCCCTGTCCCCAAAGATACATTGGAATGACAACACAACAATTTAAAACCAGGATACAAGAACATTGTAGATCAGAACAGCTAATAGTTCCAAAAAATCCAAAAACACATTATCCACAGTGGCACAACATTTTAAAAAATGTCATGCCATGGATCCTTCAAAAATGAGAGTATGGATGTTAGAAAAAATTCATCTAGGGATCAGGAAAGGTAACTTGGAACAAACATTATTAAGAAGAGAGAGTTTCTGTATTTATAAAATGGACGCGCGTCGGCACAACTTACTTTTTTAGAAACGACATACCATTTTTAAAGAATTTTAAATGAGATTCTATCATTCCTTTTAGAAATTGAGCGTGACAGTGCCTTTTCATTTTATCTTGTCTCTTTACTAAGCGCACTTGGATTTGTGGTTTTTTAGAATAGATAGCCTGATTATCAGTATAGAAATAGTTAATCACTGAGACCACAGTCCTCGTGTTTGCTGACTTCTCCAACTACGTGGGGTCCCGCAGATAGCAAATCATAAGATAGTCTCAACGGGACTTCTCCACCTCTCTTATTTTTCTTATTTCATTCCTGCTTTTCTCTGGAACGCACAACTCAATTTGTTTCACGGATTTAATTGACACTAACAACTCATATAATTATATAATACATGATATTTATTATCAAGCACTTAATTTATTATTATAATTTTTTTCTTATTTGTTGAAGTAATTAATATTATTTGTACCTATTGTACTTAAATAGTACTGAGCACTTGGCACCTTGGCATTAATAGAATTCACTACTGTGTGATACATTAATTTAATTTTAGCTAAGGCACAAGCACTTTATAATTCTAAGAATATATATATAGGATCGGGGCACTGCAAATACTAGCCATCTTGGATTAACATCGACAGCAAACAAAGGGGAAATTCTTTTTCTTTCTATAATTTGATAATTAATTACTCCCTGACGGAAGTCAGATTCCCCTCTTGGTGTACCTGTACCAGGGGTGAGATTATTATTTTTTTTTTTTTTAAATCAAGACATCCAAAGTATCACTTGCATAGGAAGGCAATCCTTCGACTATTCGCCAGTTTAAAGCTGCCGTTTGCCATTTTAGCCTATGGGGGACCGCATAGAACTCTGTCCTGAAAAAGTTCCAAGAATTCAAAGGATTTTGCAGAAAATCGTTCGAATCATTCAATCGATTTTTTATTCGAAAATTAACCTATTTGGGTCCAGATTTAGGTCCAGATTTAATAAGGGACGAATTTTAGAAGTAAAAAAACTTATTGAGGAATATCTATTACTCTTGATTACATTTTGCTGCTAATTGTGTCTGATGGAGTTTTAAATTAGTTAACTCTTTTTCTTTTAAAATTGATGAACTCTTTTAGAATAACAGGTATGATTGAAGTGATAATAATAATTAACCCACCGTATCATATAATATTTTATCAATCTTGACAATAAATAGCCTGCTTTTCATAAAGGGTAAAGATCCTTTAGCATTTAATTTGCTTTTTAAAACACCATATTTACATGCAAAAGCTCTTGATGTTTATATTTGAAAAGTGTCTATATGTAGAGCAACGTCTGCATAATCAAATTTTTCTATTGTAAGTAAGTAAGTACGGGTGGACAGTGAAAATATGACAATATGTAACAGAGAATTAGTAGCTTGTTTCTTTAGTCTTTAAAGTGCCCTATTTATTAACTTAAGTAGTTAAATCAAAAAAAGTGATATGATCTAGAAATTTGGTAAGGAACATTCTGATTAAAATGATTTCTATTTAAGGTCTGCAAAAAACTCACCAATTCATTCTGCAGTCTCCCATATCATCATAATTTCTTTGATATATCTGATCCACTTTTTCATATATAGTGTATAACTTCTGTTATTATTTAGTGTCTTCCCAATGTCCAAGCAAAAATATTGTATACAAGGGTGTACTTTCCATAACCATTATGTTTTCAGCAGACAACACTTCACAAAGAATATTTTCTTAAAAGCCTTTATCTAACAGAACAGTAACACCAAAAACTGAAAGTGTATCAAAGTAATAAAAATATAATGTACTGTTGTTCTGCACTGGTAAAACAAGCATGTTTGCTTCAGAAACTCTACAATAATTTATAAAAATAAGTTGCTTTGTAGCCTTGGTGGCTGACATTCAAGCACAGAATACAGTAGATAACAGATATGTTCCTAAGAATCCTATTGTATACTATAGTTGTTCTGCCTCCAGTAAGTCATGGCAGGAAATGGATTGAACTTACATTTGAAAGTAGCATACTCACATGAACACAGCCTTAGATGACCTTTAATTCCTTGACCTTTATTGATGTATTGATCCAAGAAATTGTAATCCAAAACAATGTATCTTTGAGGTCAAAACAGAATACCTTCTCACCCTAAGATGAACAAGGTATAAAAATGGATGGCACTCTGAGGGGAAGTAACGGCTGCCCTATGATCACATGACTCACTTGAAATCAGTGGTAGTGAGGTATTGGCTAGCAAGATATACATTCTGCAAACTGGCAAGTTTAAATAACATGGCTCAGAATGTAGTAACTAAACTAAACAGGAAATATAAACTGTCTATAGTATATACAAAGATCTACATAAGCCCAATGGGTGGCACAACAGTGCTGATCTGTTATCTACTGTGCATCCTGCGCCTTTTCCCCCTTTTCAGCTTTGAATGGCTGCCCCCATGGCTACACCGCAACTTATTTATATAAACAGAAGTAGAATTTTTAAAGCAAACACCAGTTTTATCAGTGCAGCACAACAATACAGTTTCATTACTTTAAAACACTTTAATGTTTTGGTGTTACTGTACAAGCATGGGTTCTGATGATTGGCAACAGACCATATGTTAGTTAGGGACGGAATTAAAGAGCTCATTCTTGAGAAATGTCAAAACACATGGAGAGATTCCGAGCAGAAGTGCAAGCCAGAAAGTGATCTAAATTCACGTCAGAGTGATGAAGGGGATTATGGCAATGTGGCCTTTTGGATTAACAGAGTGAGATTACACTGGGGCTTGTGGGAACTTTCAGTGCAAAGGACCTGGGACTTAAAAACCAAGTCAATATATACTGCAAGTGAAGAATGTTTTGTTGAAGCTTTTATAAAAAGTGCTAGTAAGGATATTGCTCAGACAGAAACAAGGTATAAAAAAGGGAAATTGTATGTAATACCACATCATGTAACTAGGAAGGGTATGTAGTCTAATACAGGATGACAGATTAATCATGAAATCAGCTGATTATGGTGTTCATGGATCAGATGTTTATATAGATTAGATTGAAGGGCACCTCTCAGATATCACTTATCAAAAAATGGCCACCATCCCTCAAAAGAGTCAGGTTTGTTAAAAGATTCAGTAAACTCATAAATAATGTATGGGGCCCTAGCTAGGTTTCTGGATGTAGAGTATTCTATGTACTACCTCACATTCACAAGAGGCTGGAACACCCTTTAGAGTGCCCAATTGTTTAATGTGTAGAATCTATACTAAATATAAAAATAATCAATTCTCGTGTTAAAACACAGATCCTATATAAAAGATGCAGGATACTTTTTACGGAAAATAAGTGAATTAGTGATTATACCAAATAATGGCATCTTGGTGACTTGAGCCTATACACCTCCATCTCACATGAAAGGGTCGGAGCCTCTCCACATCTAGCTGGCAAAGGACTCAATTCATGCATCACAAAAGAACTTTATTATTTTATGCTTGCAGCTTGTTCTAATTATTATTTTTCTATATTTCACTTTTTTAAAATATATATATATATAGATTAAGGGCACTGCTGTGGAGTCTAATGTGGTCTAGTCATAAGCAAACATCTACTTGAATACATTTGAGGAAACATATTCAAATGCTTTTTAATAAGAAATATCTATGTTGGTATATATTTATTGATGTATTTGCTGGATGGGGCCACAGTGAACCCTAGGCCTAGCCTTGTGTATAAAGTTTACATTGAATTCTAATGTGGAATTTTGGATACTACTGTACAATTTATATGTTGTGAAGTACACAGTCCTCGGATCTTTATGTTAAACCAACGGATACAAATACATTAACGTAACATTAAAAAAAATTTTTCATCCCTTAGAAATAAAAAAAAATCTGGCAAAGTCAGAGTTCAGCAGAATTAAACTTATTGTATCCAAGGACAGTGTACTTCATACTCACATGGATCAAATGAAATAAAAAATTGAGGAGATGAATTTATTAAAACAACGTTAAGCAGTTGAGAGAGATGTTTTTGGTATGAGAAAGGAGTGATCACACACTTCAGGAGATCAAATTCCTTTTGTTTGTAGATATGGTGCAATCATTATATATGTATCAAATACAATCAGAAGTCATGAAAATGAAAGCTGGTACTGGAAATTAAAACTCCCCCTATAATGTCATAAGAAGTCGATTTGGTTTACCACCCAAGAATTAGAAGTGATATTAGTGTATGTAAATGTATTGTAACTAATTGGTGTATTTAAATGTGAATGTCTGAATTGTAAATAAGAGAACATATTATTGTAACTGCAATATGATGTTTCACCAATAGATGTCATACAATGCACTATAGTTAGAGCACATGCTGCTTTATGTAGCATGCTAAAAGGCAGACATGGGTCTGAAGCATTGCTATTCCCAGGTAAGAACCCATGCTTAAATAAAGGCTTTTTAGAAGATATTCTTTGACAAGTGCTATCTGCTGAAAATATTTCAGGATAAGCAGATGGAGGTTGCCATTGTGTGCCGTACACTATACAAAATGTATTGCCTGGTGGAATGCTAACAAGCCTTTATGAGACTTTCAATACCCATTGCCATTCCCTGCTGTTTGCAAATAACTTTTGCCAATAAAAGTTAAATATTTATTATTTAATAGAAATTATATTAGACAGAAGGTGAAATCGATTTGCTCTGCAATTTAATCTAGGTTATTTTTGTTTTCTGAAAAGGTGAGTGGATGCCTCAATTTCCTTCTATTGTAGTCCATGTGTTTATGTCCTATATGGATTTGCATGGCTGTTGATTTGTGTTGAGATAGGGCTTTGTGTGGTTTACTTCTTTTATCTCAGTAAATCAATTTTGTAAGGACTTGGCTTTTGTGTATGGGGACATTATTGTCTATGTATGTTGCCTTTAGCCACCTCAAATAAAAAAAAACAACACCCTCCACAAATGCAATTTCACATTTATGTTAATAAACAAGCCCCCCCCCCCTTTCTTCTTCAAACATGCATGTTTTATAGTTAACTACAAGCAAAGAGATTACGTCACCACTCATACACATCGATCATATGCAGGCAAGACTGATGTTAAAAAGATGTTAAAGCTGGCCCCTCTTCAGATTAACACATCATTTCTCTTTGAGCTGAATCTTTCTTTTTCACAATAGAACACATTCCATAATAGCAATTATTTTTTATATTCATTCTTACACACCCTTTCTGTGCACCCTTTTCTTGGGACTTTTGATATAAAAACTGTACAGGTATAAGGTTGAAAATAAGTTTCTGTATTCTTTATCAATTACATTTTACAATAACTAACTTGGATAAAGTACAGCAGCTCATTTCATGTCCTTTTAGTACAATGTAACATAAGCACGCATATTCAACTCATATCTATTGGTTATAAAACTTTACTCTTGTTTTTTTTACATGAGACACCTCATGTTCCTCTGTATCCGTAAAAATGTTTTTTTCTTATTTAAAAAATTCCTGGAAACGATCAATAATTATTATAATCGGAGAAAATGCATTTTCTGAGCCCTTTTTAAATTTTTTCAGTTTTATGCCTTAAAATGCACCTTTGCCTGTGATTTAAATGTAATAGAGGTAAAATAAACAATTCAAAACAAAACAGGTGTGCAGAATGTAGCTATTGATACATGTATATCTGGAAAAAATACACACATTAAAGGATCATTAACGATTACAAAAACTTTTTTTTAACACCAAACTTAGTTGTATTAGATGTTTCAGGTTTCTCAGTACCTGTAAAAAGGCTTATTTAATAGGTTGTTACAATGTCTAGATATGACTGAAAAGTAGGTGTTAACTGCTGAGATATTATTTTAAAAGTATTTATTATTTTTAAGTGTTTAATTTACATAGCCATGTGCAGTAAAGAAAATGAGAATACTACAATTATGCCAGAAAGAATAGGAAAGATGATTCTGATAATAAATTACAATCTAAAAAGTGGGTGTAGGTAAAGTTTTAAAAGCATGTGGACCAGTGGCTTAACTATAGAGCAGGGATCCCCAACCTTTTGAACCTGTGAGTAGTGATGGGTGAATCTATCCCATTTTGCTTCGCCAAAAAATTTGGGAATTTCCAGCGAAATTTGAGAATTGGCAAAAAATTCAGGAATGAGTCGCGGCAAGTTTTTGAATTCGCGTCTGGCGAATAAATTCGCCCATCACTACCTGTAAGCAACATTCAGAAGGAAATGGAGTTGGGGAGCAACACAAGCATTAAAAATGTTCTTGTGGTGCCAAATAAGTGCTGTGATTGGCCAAATGGTAGATCTTATGTGGATTGTCAACTTACATTGAGGCTCTGTTTTGCAGTGCACCTGGTTTTTATACAACCAAAACTTGCCTCCAAGCCTGGGAGTTAAAAATAAACACCAGCTTTGAGGCCACTGGGAGCAACATCCAAGGGGTTGGAGAGCAATATGTTGCTCATGAGCTACTGGTTGGGGATCACTGCTATAGAGGAAGCCGACCCAGCAGTTGTGGACTGTGGGGTCTGCTTCCTCAATAGCTGATAGGAAAACCTCCTCCCTAGCCGATCTCTCACTGGCTGGGAAGGGGACTCAAGTCGGGCAGGGACATGGGAGGAGTCAGGGGAGACACCAGGGCCCGAAGCACTCTAGTTAAGCCATTTATGTAGATTTTCATAAAAGAAATGTCCAGGAGATGAAAATTGAATTTTTAGAGATTGTTACAATCCAGAGAGTTCTATAAAAGGGTCATCAAAGGAGAAATCCAAAATTAGTGTGTGAAGAGAAATGTTAATGATAAAAATAGATCAAAACCCCTTGCACACCTTATGCATACTTTCTGCAGTTAAAATGTAGAAACCTTCATACTGCATGGTATTAAAATGTAATAGAAATACAGGTATGTGACATTTATCCGGAATGCTTGGGACCTGGGGTTTTCTGGATAATGGATCTTTCTTTAATATGGATTGTCATATTCTACTAGAAAATCATGTAAAAATTGAATTAACACAATAGGCTGGGTTTTATTCCAATAAGGATTGATTATATCTTAGTTTGGATCAAATACAAAGTACTGTTTTATTATTACAGTGAAGAGGAAATAATTTTAAAGAATTTTTTTATTTAGATAAAATAGTCTATAGGAGACCGTAATTCGGAGCTTTCTGCATAATGGGTTTCCAGATAACAGATCCCATACCTGTACTATAATTATTTTTACCACTACTATCTCAAGACATTTTGTGAGAGCTGTTGATTTCATTAATGAGTCTAGCTGCTAATTACAGGTATATGTTGTAAATGCAGTTTACCTTTTTGATTGTTAATTTTTCTTGATTGGAATTAATGGAAATTCTCTATTTTCTAAATGAAAAAAAAACACTGCCTTTTTCTTTTACCTTTCTTTTCTTACTCAGCAATGTATTAGTTTGTTGTAATTTATATTTTTATCTCTATATTCCATTGTTTAGTTGCAATATAAGATGTTGAAATAGATTCTTTTACTCATAGGGGCATATTTACTAAGGTCGAATTTCAAATGAAAAAGAATTCGAAATTCGACCATCAAATTTTTTAAGGGCATATTCAATAAAAAATGGATCAAATAGGTTTGTTTTCGATCAAATAAAAATCGTTTGAATGCATTGTTCAGTTCAAACGATTTTGGAAAAAATCCTTTGAATTTCAAAAAATTCAAAAACACTCCTTAAAGGTTCCAGGAGGTCCCCATAGGCTAAATGAGCACTTTGGTGGCTTTAAGGTGGTGAGGTGTCGAATTTCAATTGAATTTTGGGCTATTCAATAGTCGAAGTAGCCAAAAATTACTTTGAAATTAAATTTTTTTAAATTCGAATTTTCACTTCGAACCTTAGTATTGGTTATTTGTACAATCAATCCAACATTCTGCTACAAATGTAACATGCCAGAATATATTTTCTGTTATTTATGTTTTTTGAAAAGCAATGAATGAATAAAAATACAAGCATAACAAATCAGGATTTTAAATATATTCACCGCTAACTTGTATTTTTTGTATCTTTTTATGCATTATGGTTTACCTATGACATTTTCTTTGTAATACATGATGAACATTTTAGGTCTGTTCTTTGAGAATGAGAACAAAGTAGTACGTGTCACTATATCTTTGGCTCTAATATATTTAGTATTTAGAACCATTGTTAATTAACATGCTAGCCCTTTTTATGTGTTGTGCACAAGGGCCTATAGCCACATTTGTGCTCCTATCAGGGAAAACTGCATTGGCCCGGGGTTATTCCAGCGAGAACCATGAAGCGAGCCTCTTCTTCTTTCTTCAAATTTCCCAGGGCAGTTGCATGCATAATAGTCAGCTTTTTCGTTAAAGTTTGGCTTTTGCTCTACGGCGCATGTGATCGATCTGTGGTGCTCTATAAATTAACCCCAGGCTGGTGCAGTCTTCTGCTGATAGGAGCACTGGCCTGGTGTTTCATGTAAGTACATACAATCACTTGGGGGTGCCTTACTTTTTTCCTCTAAAACTTTTACATTTATGAAGTGTAAAAACAACAAGAAACTTTAAAACAAGATGTAAAAGCTGTCAATGGGAGCTGAGCTTATCCTATTTGTCCACACCACTGTTAATCAATCAATATTTTTTTATAGTAATTGCAGGAAAAACCTCAAATTAGAGGAGTTTGAGGTTTTTATTTGGACCAACCAGCATATTCACTGATTGAGATCTTGCACTGCATAGCATCAACAAGCCTGGCATAATCAGGGACAAAGCTGGTTAGTCCCAGTCTCAACCAGACATCCAGCTGGTCATCTATGAATAAACAATAGCATTTGGATTTTATCATCTTTATATTTGATAATGCAAACTTGGACAGATACTGTAGGTAGATCCAGAGAACATAGATAGACACCTAGCACATTTTCTCATATATGGGATATTCAACTTAAAGCTGAATATTTCTTTGTAGGTTCACAATTTAATTTTCCACAGCAGATGTGTCCATGTGAAAAAGACTAGCTATTTCTGATGCTATTTCTTCAACGTGATTGGTTAAACGAAATTACATTAAAGGGCACCTATTGGTTAAAAGTGCTATCCCCAACCAAAGGTGCAGGCTGGTAGAGCCTCCGCCAGCACTATGCTACTCACAGGGAGAGAGCTGGTGCAAGCAGCCAAGTCCGCTCACTCGCATGCGCGTAATGAAAAGCAGTCCCTAATCGAGGTAGCTTGTAATTATGCGCATGCATGTGACGTTACATACGCTTAATGTGCATGTGAGTGAGCGGACATTGCTTCAGGAGCTTTCTCCCTGTGCGAGTAGCATAGCACTGGCGCTACTGTTATCCCCAGCCAGAATGCGGGCTCTACCAGCCTGCACCTTAGGTTGGGGATAGCATTTTTAACCAATAGGTGCCCTTTAAGATGGCAACAGGTTCTAGTATGGCAAAGTTCTTGAATCATCTGTCAGAGTCATAGATAGTGTTTCCATTCTAATCCAGGTATCCGTTAGTTTCAGATTCTGTATGTTTTTTTGTGTGGTTCTCTAGCTCAGCCAACATTTTCTTAAAAAGTTTAAACTGCTAATGCTGCAATTGCCCCGTTTTCAGGTGTCAGGAGTTTTTTTCTTGAATGCATACACAGCACTAACCAAATATTTTCCTTGAAGACCCACAGATACCAAAAATCTTTGTCTGGTAAAAGATGTCAAAACAGTTGCAAAAATGTGCCCCTACTTAGTCACCTAACATTAGTGTGCACCAAAAGGTCTGCATACTCTGCTTCATTTCCTACTAGTTGAGACAGAAGAGACGCCTCTGTAGGCTTCTGGCCCAAAATGAATATACAATTTTCAAAGAAATATCCATGACATCCTTCATGTTTAACATTTTGCAACACAAGGCTTAAGGTTATTACAAGGTAAATTATACAATGATAGCATAGAAAATCAGGAAACATATCATCCTTTCAACAGAGCGAAATGAAACCATTGTTGCGTCCTGTTATAGTTGAACTCAATCAGTTGTAATGGACACTCGTTTCTACACTGTTAAATCTGAATATTTTAAAAATTATTTGAATAGTTGGAAAATGTTCTCTCCTCTAGTTTTTCCTTTTGGTGGCAGAAGCTTTGTCAGTTCTTGGAGAGCCTTTTACCATTCAGTGAGCTTTGACGATACTTGGATAGATCCTTTTACTGTGCTTTGCCAGTTTTTAGAGAATATTTCAAAGCTACAAAATCTTACAAAATAATAATTAATTACATATGTATGTTGTGGGCTGTATATATGGTTCAAAAGTGTTTATTGATTAAGATAGTGATAAATGGTTTTTGTCCAAATACTTGTCACAGCAGTTGTTGTACATATTAGCCCAGTCCCCAGGGTTCAATAAACCAATATCAGCCAACATTCCCAACAAATTTCAGGGCAGATTTATAAAGGGTTGAATTGAAAATTCAAAAAAATGTTATGGTCAAAACTATAAAATTCAACTAGGATGCTACACAAATTCTATTTTAGGTTTTTTTAAAAAAAAAAATCAAATTCGATTTTTGAGATCTATCATACTCTGACCACTTTGTAGAATCACAATTTCATTTTTCACTGCAGATGTGTCCACATAAAAAAGGCTAGCTATTTGTGATATTATTTCTTTGATATCAACATAATTGGCAAAAGGAAATCAAATGGAGAGGGCAACAGTTTATAGTAGGGCAACAGTTTATAGTAGGGCAAAGTTCTTGAATCACCTGTGAAAGTCATAGATAGTGTTTCCTGTCTAATTTAGGCATCGGTGGTTAGTTAAAATTCTGTGTTTTCTCTTCTGGTTCTCTAGCTCAGACAACATTTTCTTAAAAAGTTTCAACTGCTAGTATTGCAATTGCCCAGTTTTCAGGTGGAGTTTTTTCTTGAATGCATGCACAGCACTAAACAAGTCTTTTCCTTGAAGCCATTTAGCATGACTGTGAAATCAGTGAGAAATACTTCATCATCCAGTTGTTTGTACTCTGTTTTTTTAGAGACCAAAAAATCTTTCTCTGGTAAAAGATGTCAAAGCAGTTTAAAAAATGTGCCCCTACTTATTCACCTAACATTAGTGTGCACCAAAAGGTCTTCATGTCTCTGTAGGCTTATGGCCCAAATTGATATACAGTTTTCAAAGAAACATCCATGACATCCTTCAACATCCCTTAACATTTTGCAACACAAGGCCTGCTGGTGAAGTATACAGTGCTAGTGCAGAAAATCAGGAAACATCTCATCCTTTCAATAGAGCAAAATGAAACCACTGTTGTGTCTTGTCATAGCTGGAGCTCCATCAGTTGGAATGGACACACATTTCTACACTGTCAAATCTTTCTTAAATTCTTTGAATAGCTGGAAAATGTTCTCTCCTCTCTCCTAGTTTTTCCTTTTAGTGGCATAAAGTTTGGAGGGTCTGAAGACCCTCAGTTCTTGAAGAGCCTTTTACCATTCAGTGAGCTTTGCTGATACTTGGAGAGATCCTTTTAATCTTTACTGTGCTTTGACAATTTCTAGAGAGACTTTCAAAGCTACAAACTCGTACAAAATAATAATTAATTACATTTGTATGTTGTCGGGTGAAAAATATTCCCTTTACTTTAAGGGAAACAAAAACATTAAATTGTATGTTTGAATTCTTTTTTAATATCATGTATTCGTATGTTTTACATTTTTAAAAGCATTTTGTAAACATGAAATTACTTCAAATGTGACACTTTAAGATCAGTCCATTGAAAGTCATGCGTTCCTATGAAGTATCAAAAATGCTTGAAATGCATTCTTTGACCACAAGACTGGGGAGGTCTCAATTTTAGGGAACCTATGCCTTTAAGAGTGTAGGTGTACATATAAACATATCAAATAGAACAGCCCATCATTAAAGCAATTTTTCATGTAAGTAGGACTTTTTATTAGTCAGTTAACGGACAGTGTTTTTTTATTCCTGGCCTGTAGTATATTTTAATGTCCGTCAGTGAGATTGCACACAAAACATCACACATTTGTTGTTTCACAGTTGTATATATACTAGAAAAAATATCTGTTTTATTTCAGCGGGTTTTGTTCTCTTTAACGTCAAACTAACACAAAACGAGAAAAGAGTGTCATAAAAAAGATTCTATAAAAAATCACTTGTATTCAAAAATCCTTGTAAGAAGTACTGTGTAATATACACACAGACCCCATGGTATGTTTTGGGTAGGGATGCACCAAATCCACTATTTTGGATTCGGTCGAACCCCCGAATCCTTCCCAAAAGATTCGGCCGAATTACGAACCCTAATTTGGATATGCAAATTAGGGGTGGGAAGGGGAAAACATTTTTACTTCTTGTTTTGTGCCAAAAAGTCACGTGATTTCCATCCCTGGCCCTAATTTGCATATGCAAATTAGGATTCGGTTCGGCAAGGCAGAAGGATTCGGCTGAATCCGAATCCTGCTCAAAAGGGCCAAATCCTGGCCGAATCCCGAACCGAATCCTGGATTCGGTGCATCCGTAGTTTTGGATAATACCCTGTTCACTTATAAAAATAAGTAATTATATTAATATCAAGTTCCTTAAAATGCACCATGACATTCTTATATAATTGCTGCCTATTATATTAGCTGCCTTTTAATAGAGCACATGGGTGACTGGTAAAACAAGCTGTGACCTCTTAGGCTTGGAGAGGGAAACTTGATGTGAAAAATTTTGTAAAAGCACATAGACGCCTACACAGGGTGTAGAACCTGCAGCAAATATTCAGACTTTCTATTTTTCAGCAATGCAATGCAATGAAACAGGGGAGCAGTGATCACCAACATAAAGCTATGCACAAGACTGTGGGCAGGCAAGGTTGGAGTGGGCTGGCTTGTATGTAAAGCAAATATTAGGCAATATACATCCTTTTTCTTTCAAATTATATTGTAAATAAAAAATAACAATGCTGTGTTCAGAGAGGCTGATCTAAAAAGTTTGAAAACCTCTGCTTTATAAGGTGATGAGTGCCATTTGGCATATTGAAAAGTAGTATTGGTGCTTAAAATTCCCTACCCCTTTACATCCTTTACACTTTTAACTGCCCTGTTTAGATTGTGCTGGTCCGTGTCTGTATTTTTGTAGTAAAAGGTTTTCATAGAAATTCTAGAAGATAACCTCTGGAAATGACAGAAAGTACCCATTGATCCTGAATTTCTCTGGCCCAAATCTCACGGAATTTCAGAAGCCTTCCTCCTAAATGGCTGGGCCAGCCGCATTTAATTGAGTTTTGAGTTAATGTTTTGGAGATCTGGGGAGATTTGGGGGCAAATTCAGTAAGCGGCGAAAATTTTCGCCAGCGCTACGTAAATTCACTAAAGTGCAAAGTTACGCTAAGGTCGGTGAACACCAAGAAAACAAAGCATAGACAACATGGTGAAGCTTTTTTCAATACAGTGAATCCTCAATTGTACGTCCCATAAGTGAAGCCTCAATTTTACATCCCATAATTTAAAAATGTTCCCTAATTTTCTGGTCCCACCTATATATTCTGCATAATATATTTAGCTGATTTTACTTTTTCCCAGATTTTGCACCATTTTTTTTTTTTGTGGAATCTTGTGCCAGACGCACATTATTATACAAAATAGCAGTTCTGCACACAGCACAGTGGCAAACAGTGTACTTCTAGTTTACTCCCAACAGTTATACTTTTTGTTATCACACCAGGCAATGTATAGCCTGAAAAGATAAAAAATTATTTCCTGCCAAATGTCAGCTTTGCTCTCTAAAGTTGTCTTGTTTAGTAGCATTGTTGAAAATAATGTTGTCCCATTGTTTTTGGGGCATGTAATTGTTAAGTAATTTGTTTCAATCAGATCAGTGTGACACCATTTAGAAAAAAATAAAATTGATAAAAGTTGTGATAAGCAACTGCACTGGGTGTAGTTAATATCTTTGTATGTCAACCACAATATTTTTTTTAAAGCCAGGAACAGTATTAAATTTAAACACTGAATAATGATGCAAATTTTAGCTTATTTGCCTTCTTAGAAGCCTGACACTTAGGGGCAGATTTACTAAGGGTCAAATTTCAAAGTGCTAAAACTTCGAAATCCGACCATCGAATTTAAAAACTTTGAGTTTCAAAGGGTTTTTTTGTTTAAATTTGGCCATTTTCAATTGAATTGAAATAATTTGAATCGATCAATTTGAACGATTTAATTAATTGAATGATTTGCAAATAAAAAACTTAAAATTCTTAAAACTAGGAGGTCCCTATAAGCTAACAGCAATTCGGCAGGTTTAAGGTGGCGAATGTTCGAATTTGAAGGATTTTAAAGGGCCAGTACTTAGAAAATTCGACTTTTTGAATTTATTCTATTCGATAGTCGAAGTAGCCCAAATTGCTTCGAAATTCTAATTTTATTCGTATATTTTTTTCAACCCTTAGTAAATGGACCCCTTACCTTGAAAATGTATAATAATTTGTAATCCTATATGGAGATATATCCTTTACACAATTAAATATCCAATATTTGTCTATGGAAAAAAATATCTGGGTTGCGATTTGGGATCTTTATTCAGTTTGTATTGTCTTTTTCAATGCTGTTTTTCAAATTATCAGACAAAAAGATGCTATTAGTGCCTGCGTTAGTAGAAGAGCCTCTGTGCATTATAAGAACAAATGTATCTAGAAAATCATTATTTATTAAAAATAAAATAGAAACTAAATCACTTACATGATAAATTATATGGTGTATTGTAATATTGCTTATAGAAAATGCATATATAATAAAACAGCTTAATTCCTCACAGATAATAGTTACCATCAACACAGACATTTCCTTTGATTTCCTAATGTTTAATAATGGCAGTATAGTTAATTTGTTCTATTTCTCGCACAAAACACTTTGTGATGAGCCACAGGATGGCAGTATTATTCAGTATATAACAATTAGAGGTGACCGTGTGAGATAAGCCCTATGATGCCATGAAAAAGAAGCCAAATCAACATTTACATACGAACAATAAATCACACTGCCAACATTGCATCATTTTCATAGTAATCTAATAACACTGTTTGAATTGCTCATTCATATTTTACTGTTGTTTTGACTCAATCCTATTTACTGTAAATATGAGTCATGAAGGCTGTTTTTTCAAAAGATATCTAAAGGACACAATAAGAGTCCCTGATACATTACATTCACTTTCTTAATAACATGTAGCAGAGATTCAGGTAAAAAGACCAAAGAACAGGGAAAAGGGGAGTTGTGGAAGAAGGAAAAGTTCAAATACCAGTGGTTTGCTCCAGTTTTTTGCTTTTGATGTGTGTGTATGTGCACTGTATATTTTTGCATAATTGTTGATTCGCCATCCAAATATTAATTTTTATCCAACTTCCCAACTTCTGTGTTCTATGAATATGACTGATGCAAAGACACAATTGTATCCATTGTTTAAATAACTAACCATTTACTTATAGCCTTCCAAAGGCTCTCTCAGTAAGCCCCACTAACACAAGAAAGCCAGAATTTTTTTATTTGAATAGGAAATTGCATAAATCAACCAATCATCATCTATTATCCTAACCTTCCTTAAAAAAGGTTAACTGCTCTGACTGTATCAGGTCATTAGTTGCAACCCACTTTACAGCTTGCTGGATTCAGAACCAACTTTAAAACTAACTCTTAACATCCCAGACTCCCAGAGAGGTAACCATGTAGGGTTAATTCCCACAGATTTCCATTACACATAGGTGCTGGGAGATATAAAGCAACTTTATTCTTCATAGAGACCTTGTTAATCCTTTACATTAACAGTTCACACAGATCTTTACAATCAGGCATTCACAATGGTAATTCAGTGCTCAGTTACACAAATATTTGGCTTGTTGGGTTGTTCTCTCTCCAATTCTTGCCACCAGTCTCCAGTGTCACTCCAGGGATCCTGTCAACACATTTCCCTTTACAGGGTGGAGCTCATGACACCAACCATGCTAGGC
This sequence comes from Xenopus borealis, assembly GCA_024363595.1. Classification (NCBI taxonomy): domain Eukaryota; kingdom Metazoa; phylum Chordata; class Amphibia; order Anura; family Pipidae; genus Xenopus; species Xenopus borealis. The sequence goes on along the minus strand of CM044431.1, from coordinate 194,133,238 downwards.
ACTCTGGAGAGTTCCAACCTTTCCTTCGCCTGTGCTGAATGCCCAAGTCTACACTACCCTGGCCCTTCACACTATCATCCCACCTTGTTGGGCACCCGCTGGGAAGCTACTCCCACTCACTCCTTAAGGGAGATTTAAGCTATCCATTCTTACTAACCTGATTTAGCTCACACAACTGTGTGCTTTAAAGGGGTGGTTCACCTTGGAGTTAACTTTTAGTATGTTATATAATGGCTAATTCTAAGCAACATTTAAACTGGTCTTGATTTTCTTTCTTTTATTTATAGTTTTTTTTATATGCCTTCTTCTTCTGATTCTTTCCAGCTTTGAAAGTCACTTACCTTATCTTAAAACAAATACTCTGCAAGACTACAAATTTACTGTTGTTGCTAATTTTTACTCATCTTTTTGTTCAGACCTCTCCTATTCATATTCCAGTCTCTTATTCATATGAATGCATGGTTTCTAGGGTAATTTGGACCCTAGCAACTGGATTGCTAAAATTGCAAGAGTGAGTTGCTGAATAAAAAGCTAATTAACTCAAAATCACAAATAAAACAATGAAACTAGTGTCTCAGAATATCACTCATACATCATACTAGGTGAGGAGATACTAGCGGTATTCAAATGAGTAAAAGTGAGATTTTATTGGCCTATGCTTGGTCCCTTCTCCTTTCTATACCCTTTGGCCACACCCTTGTAGAATTGTTTTGTGGAGTTTCCCTTTCTATTTAGCTTCCTCTGTCAGGCAAACACTTAACTAACTCATCAAACAACCAAATTTAATAATTACTCCACAAAAACTATTATTTCAGCAGCCTTTGACTGACCACAGTCCTTTCATTGCAACATATAAACTTAAATTCTTATCCATGGATATGAGTGAGTAGGCAAGTCTCCTACCACATCAGTGCCTGTTATCAGAAAATCTCTGGTCATTATTCTAATTACTATTCCTGGCTGTTTTGGCCTGCTCAGTCATGCCCCCCCCCCCATCTTGCTAATAATGTATGGGGCTCTTTTTCTCTAATAATAGGAATGCAGAGAAGGTAATTAAATTCATTAAGGTGGGAAAGAGTGCGGAATGGTCCAGACTCTATTATATTAATGTATGTAACATTTTTACATACAACTGTAATTCAATAATACTTAATCACAAATAAATCCTTAATACATGCCTGCCACCCACTGGTTTATGTGTGTTAACCATTTAAGTATCAATTAATTACTAGTGTATTTTAGCATATTAAAACTATTTTCATAATAGAGTCTGCTTTACATATTTTATTTTTCCATTTATTTTATGGTTGTACACCTGGTTTGTACCACAGGTCTGCCACTTTTAGGGTATCCAGTTCAGGAAGCCCAGTAATCTACAATAATAAATGTAATGACAATTCTTTATGAATTATTTTTATACATTTTTTTTCTCTTTATAACTTTATCAGTTATCAGTTTATCAACTTTTATTTAGTGCATGTTTTGTTATACTTTCTAAAACCCCAGCTTTAGCAGAACATAATAAAAAATCTGTGTTTATTAATTCAACCTATAGATATAGATTCTCATATTATTGCACCCACATGCACATGATTCTGTAAAAGAAGCGCTCATGGCAGGCTACTTGAAAGCAGCATGGAGGAATATATCTTGTAGACTTATGCATTTTCCTTAGGCTAGACAAAGAAAAATTAGAGGGATTCCGAAAATGTATTTGTTACTATACATGCTCTTATGAGCAATATTCTAGTTCACACTGCTTTGATGAATTCATGCAAGTACAGTACAGAACAAAATGATGCACAGGATTCTTGCAATCTGCCATGGGGGGATTTTTAAGCCTACAAACTAAACGGTCTCCCCTTTATGCAATTGTACATTAACACCTTACAAAAACATCTCAGAAGACATTGGGCGTTGTATGGCACTTAGTACTGGTACCCAGGAGTGCGCTGCCTCTAATCTACGATATTGCTACTGGCGTTCCCCCTAGAGATGGACTCGGGGCTGACTGCACCCGGTTCACAGCCACTGCCGGGTAAGATTTCAGCTTTGTTCACTTGATTTACATGCATGTTTGAAGACGGTGGAAATCCTGTCTTTAAGATCAAATGCAGGGTCTGGGGCATTTAGCACCCAGACCAACTGTGATTTACGGTGAGAAGGGTTAAGTGATTTTTTAACAGCTGAAACTGAACCTGCAAGTTATCTTTGTTAAGGAGAGTAAACTCAATAGTGGAGCCGGGATTTTTTGTTTCTTTCACTTAGTACTGGATACACTATAAATATATATAGTATATAAAGGGGCAACCTTTCTGAGTGACTTTTTGCACATCTTCCCCTTGTGCTTATATTATTATACATTTATTCTGGTCATCTACCCATTCTAATAATTATTGTAGAGTTCTATACTACAAAAAAAGGTAGTTGAGATGGGTTTGGTCTCCATGGTAACCTTCCTGTGAAGCAATGTGAGTAGAAGAATATGTTTATGTTTCCATGGAAATCCATATCTATTTAGCTCACAAGAGAGCTTACCTGACCGAGAGTCTCTTGTTTAGTGCCAAAATATTTATAGGAATATCTGTTTAGGCAATGCTAATGAAAGTGAAGGATGACAAATTGGCAATTGTACTATATTTGCTATAATAAAAGGATGGTATTGTGTTGTTTGGGATGAAGGAATTGCCTTGCAATTCTGCGTGTGATTTTGCTCTTTAGGGTAGATTTACTAAAAGAGTAAATTTCTTTCTTAATTTTTTCACTTACTTTGACAGTTGTAAAAAGTGATTCTGTTATGCAAAGATATGTTTTTTTTTTCAAAACACTAGTTAATAGTGCTGCTCAAGCAAAATTCTGCACTAAAATCCATTTTCCAAAACAAATATTTTTAATATATAATTTTAAAATACCACTGTGACTCCCTTCAGTTACACTGAGTAGGAGAAATAATTGCTTAACTGAAAGCAGTTACATCTTGAAGTGTTGGCTTTTTCTGAAAGCACAGGGTCAGGCAAAATGAGCTGCCTACACACCAATATTACCAAAAAAAAAATGAAATAAAAAAAAATGGTAGAGTGAATTATTTTCAGTATAACTGTAGAAATTAAAACTACGGCAACACGTACAAATCGCACACACTGTATTGCAGTTGGGGAGTTTCCCCGTTTATTTCACCATCAACAGGTTCAACGTTTCGGGGGGATAGCCCTCCCTTCATCAGGATAACCAAACAAGTACTGTGAACACCTTACTCCTCACTCTTACCCACAGTGCTCAAAAATGGGACAATATACAAACAATCAAAATTGCAATTTTCAAGTCCATTTTTATAGTCCAGAATTTTCCACATTAAGTGGCAATCCTACATTCATGTACATTATCATGGTTTAAACAATGTTATAGTAAATTAGTGGCATAATTAATGCCATAATAAAAATCATGGCTACTCACAGGCGGTGGGGTTATTTTTCTGTATGCCCTCACGGCCAGTCTCATCTGTGAAAGAATGGAAACTCAGGTAAACATTTCCATATTTATCTTTATAAAAAAACATGTGAAACTAAAATTTTCATTGAGGCCCTTTGGCTAGAGTGTCTTCAGTTTCCAGATCCAGAAGGCCTCACGTCTTAATAAAGACTTCTTTTTATCTTTACCTGCATCACTATACACTTTTTCGAGTACCTGCCACCTCAATTGAGCAACGTTATGTTTAACCTCAAAAATATTTTTGCCAATAAAGTTTCTTTTTTGAACCTATCTTTGTCTGACATTTTTATGTTTGTTTAGCCTTGTCTTGAGGGCGCTAGATGTTTGCCCTACATAAACATGAAATAAAAACTACACCATAAACATCATGACAGTATCTCTTTAAGTTACATTGTTTATCTTATGTCCAGAGCGAAATTCCCACATATAGGCCTCTGATTTGTTGTGGATGAAACTTCCAAAGTTTTGACTTGTGTGAGATTGTAATGTGCACATATTGACTTTCATAACATATAGTGGTTAACCTACAGCTAATAGTCTGGGGAAGCTGCTGTGTGGGAGATTATGAGATTTGGCTATGTACATGGATGGATTGCTGACTACAACATTTTCAGAATTTTAAATTGGATATACTGTAATGGTTTGCAGGACCTCCACCTGTGTGCCAAAAATTAAAAAAAAAAAAAAAAGTTTGCTTGTACAAGGCAGCTTTTCACTGGACTGTAACAATCTGTAACAAATAGGCAGAACATATCTATCCTACTGTACAGGGAGTTTCTCCAGACATAGTTCTCTCCTTCACACATAACATGTCAGATTTATGATATATCAAATGAGAGCACATCACAGAAAAGCTCATATAGTGCTATGCATTCCTGAGTATTTATCAAATGGTGAAGTTAACTTTCACCCTGATACATTCAGTCAGTGAGGACAGGCAAGTAAATGGGATCATGTATGCTGGGTAACCTGTTGTGTAACTGAAAATGTGAACTTTAAAGGCATACTGTCAAGGGAATACATGTTTTTTTATATTCAGTTTTAAAAGCTGACATGGGCTAGACATTTTGTCATTTTCCCAGCTGCCCCTGGTCATGTGACTTGTGCCAGCACTTTAGGAGGGAACTACTTTCTGGCAGGCTGTTGTTTTTCCTTCTCAATGTAACTGAATAGTAAGCAGTGGGACATGGGTTTTACTATTGAGTGCTGTTCTTAGATCTACCAGGCAGCTGTTATCTTGTGTTAGGGAGCTGTTATCTGGTTACCTTCCCATTGTTCTGTTGTTAGGCTGCTGATATCACTCCAACTTGCAGTACAGCAGTAAAGAGTGATTGAAGTTTATCAGAGCACAAGTCACATGACTTGGGGCAGCTGGGAAATTGACAAAATGTCTAGCCCCATGTCAGATTTAAAAATTAAATATAAAAAAATCTGTTTGCTCTTTTGAGAAACGGATTTCAATGCAGAATTCTGCCATAGCAGCACTATTAACTGATGCATTTAAAAAAAAAATTTTTCCCCATGACAGGATCCCTTTAAGTTAGCTGCCAGTACAATGTGTGAAGTCACATAAGAAAGCAGAGTAGTGTCCCAGCACAGGGTCCATGTGGAACTGAAGGATTAGTATAGGGAAATTTCTGAGGTGAATATCTCTTCAGCTGTACTTTTCCTTGTTACAACGGTGAACAATCCCTTTAAGAAAAATGATTTACTACCTATTTGTAATTGCATGTTGTTTTAAAATACCTGTAAAGTGAAATCTCTAGTTTTAGGACTGCAATCCTTTAAAGTCAGAAGTACTGTAGTTCAAAATGATTACCCTTCAAGGTAAATGGCTAGTTTGCTACTATACTGTAGGTTCTGGCAAGTTCTCACTTCTGTGCCTTTTAATACAGGACCGGAAACACTCCAAAGGTGAGATTTGTTTCTTAAATGACTGGGTTCTTTGTTTTTAAATGTCTGGATAAATCATTCCATACACTCAGCTGAACAGTACAGTTCAGTGGAAATGAGCTACCTAGGGTAAACTGAATTGTTTTATAACTTAGAAGCTGACCAAGCACAGCTATTGCCAAGATTCCTATAAATCAGCTTCATTTTTTTTAAATTGCATTCTTTATTCACCTCAGAATAATTGCAGTTTTCCAATATCAAACATATTTTTTACAATATTGTTATACGAGATGAGGACCCATTCAAGCAGATTTGAAAATATGTCTATGGGCATTGCTGTACCGTCCTACTCCACTAGATAGTAATTCATTTGTAAAAAAAATGATTCATAAATAATTATCTGGCATAAAAAGCCCAAGGGTAAAGCAAATGTAAGCTAATCAAATTTATAAACAAATTCTACAGGGCTGTACAACAGTAGGGTGTATATGGCAAACATACAAATGATATACAAATAATGACTAATAGGGGAGTTAAAGGTGGCCTTGTGCATTGGGTCTTATAATGTAAAAGGAGGAGGTAATATGAGACACAATGTGGGGAATGTCAATACTATTTTCAGTTAAAACAATTTGCAACCAGTTCTTTAAAACTGCTTTCACTGCAAATCATATTAAAGAATTAGCTAGCCTGAACTTGGCACACCTCTAGGTTTATTTTACGGCAGACAGTTACTTAAGCGGTAGAAAATGCAATACAATTTACATTAGATAAGAGGACTGAATCCATTTCTATAGCTGATGCCGACACATGCACTGTAGCAAATGGCATGAAAATGCATGGGTGCTAGGATATACTGTAGCATAAACATAAAACACATCCAGAAAGCACTCTACGGGTCTTGTTGTAAGAGTGTCAAAAAGCATCCATTTTGTCATTAGTGAATATATATATCTGAGAATGTGAACCAAAGACCAAACAATAAGCTGCAAAAGACATTTTCACAATCATATAAAAAATAAAGTACAAACTAATTTACAAAAAAAAAATAAACATGCAGTATCACTGGTGGATGTTATGTGACAACATGCAAACAAAAGGAACAGACTCTATGGGGCATATTTTCAGTAAAGGGTGAGAATTAAAATGTTAAAGAGATACCGACACCAGAAATTAGTTTGCATTCTACTTATAATTTTGCCACAAGGTATTTGCCCAATGCTTTTACATTACCTTTCTTACCCTCATGTTCCTGTATTAGGGGGCTGCCATATTGATGCAGCAGGAGTCCGTTAGCATTAGAAACTAACTGACAGGCTGAGATGGGGCAGTCAGGTAGGCAAAACAGTCAGGTTTAGGAATTTCAACTAAGAATTACTTACAAAAACAAGCCTTTCAGCAAAAAACAATCCGCATGACCTATATGTAACTTTTAATGTAGATTCATATTAAGAAAAGTCGTTTTTTAGCGTCAGTATCATTATATATATATAATGCAAAAAAGAAAGGTTGTGGTAGCACTCCAAATTTACTAAAATACAATGGAAGTGCTACTGATCTGGCCAAATTAACTATAGATATAGGGAAAAAGAGGAGAGATTGATCAAGGAACATGTCATATAAGTAATCTATGCAAATGCATGTGTACAAAGACAGGGTTTTTTTTTTTAAGTTACTAAATTATGATCATAAGTTGATAAGCCACCACACCATGTCAAGGTAAAACCCATATGGCGGTCCCTAACTATTTACCTCTGGTCATAATATCAAATGCTAAATCTCCTAGCATAAATGCATTACCTGAAATAAAGGTCTCTCGACCTGGCCATTGGTTTCATCCATAGGGCTTAGTCCAACCCCCCGCCATTTGCTTTCAAGGGGGAGTGATAACCTAGACCCCAGTTTTGGTTCCATGAGATTAATCCTCCCCCACTTGCGGTTTTTAATAGAGAGAGAGAGAGACTTTCTGTCCCATTTAAAGGGACGGGTGTGGGGGTGCTACAACCACATGGAAGCATGGCCTGTAGTATAGCTTCTAAACTTCCGAACAGAATAGATCTGCTACAATACAAAATGGAAAAAAGAAAGGTTTGTGGTAATTTTGTAACTAAGAAACCCCTGTCTTTGTACACATTCATTTGCATAGATTACAGGGGACCAGGGAATGTGCACTGATCAATCTCCTCTTTTTCCCTATGTCTATAGTATATATCTATATATACATAGCCTGTGGATTCAGGGTGACTTCCAGACAACAATCTTTCAGTGTCCCATTTCCGCCTCCACATTCTCATTTTTACACACTTGTTCCTGTGTGCCACACCCATTACAGGACATCAGACTGGGAGGCAGCTAAGGCACTGCAGAGCTGGTTGTACAGATGAAGCCATTTTGGATTGTGCATTTGACACAGAAAAACTTAACTCATTTATCCCACTTAGCACAGAATATTGTGTCACACCATCCCATCCAATTAAAGAGTTCACCATTGAAAACAATGGAGCTTTGGTATGCTAATGAAAAGGTTACATGCATTAAATGAGTTAAGATAACTTTAGATAACACAGTTTCTTCAATTAGCCCTGAGTCATGACGCATTTAACTCACAAATCCCAGTGGCTGCATCTGTAGGTCAACTTTTTGTCCACCCACACATCACTACCACATGTTATTTCTTCACAGCGTAAATCCTCTATACAATTTTCAATTAAACTGGTGAATATACATGGAAAGTTTATGCAAAGTAAAAATCCCCCAGTATTATGCAGTAAATCAGAGGTGTGTTGCAAAACATGGGGTACTGAAATATCTAATAAAAAGAAAATCCAGATTTTGATTAATGTGCCCGTAAAATATCTCGTATGCAAACAGATCTCAGAATCTTCCTCTGCCCTATTAGTCTTCGTCCCTGCCTTTTTATTCTTCCCTGCCTTTTTTTTCTTCCCTATCCTTTTTTCGTACCTTAAGCTCTCAGTTTCAGGTTAATTTATTTTTTGTACTGTATTTATTAATACATACAATTAGCACTAAACTACACAGAAATTGTAGGATGGTGTAGGATTGCCAAAGTGTATCCTGCATGTTGGATGTAGTTGCACGGTTCAAAATATAATCAGACTGATATAAAAATCTCTACATGGAAGATGTGCCATCCGACACGAAGACCAGTCAGAAGGGAATGCTGCGTTTGTATCCAGCAAGATAAAATCTGGTAGTGTATTTCAATGCGAAGGAAAAGTCTTTTAGACACCTGTCAGATGTAGGGGTGTGAACAAAAGACATCATCTGACTTTGGGCTCTATTCATGCAGGTCTAGACGCACTCCATTAGCTTCAATGGCGTTGTACCCACGAGACGGGTGTAAGCACGGAACGCAGGTTCAGACACGACATGCTGCGTCTGAACCTGTGTTCGGCGCTTATAGGCATCTGAGTAAGGACCCGAACATCAGTATCCTGCCAGCAGAGAAAGGGCGATGCACAGTGGTGCTTAATGCAACTGACTATCACTGGAAAATAACCACACTACTCTGTTATAGCAATACATATGAAACCTTAAGGAAAGGCCCAACAAGTTGTTACAAGAAAAAGGCGATAGCTTGCCTACAACAACCTGAAAAGGAGAAAGCCATTGATCAAGTTTTATACTGCCGCCTGTACCCCAGAGAAGCCACACCATGTTTATACAGACTCCCTAAGATACACAAAGAAGGAGCGCCACTAAGGCCCATTGTCAGCAGCATAAATTCAGTGACATATAGCATTGCAAAATTCTTGGCTAACATCTTAGCCCTGTTGGTAGGCAATACAGAGCATCATATCCAGCATGCCAAAGAGTTTGTAACCAAGATTCATGGTGTTACACTAGTGGCAGAAGAAAAAATGGTATCTTATGATGTCACTTCATTGTTCACATGTATACCTACGACAGAGGCAATTGAGACCAAGAAATCGACTGCAGCAAGATAGCATCCAGCAGCAGAATGAAGCTCAGTCCTGACCAAGTATGTTTGTTGCTAGATTTGTGCCTTAAAACCACATACTTCAAATACAAGCGAATGGCTCAGCATAGGAAGGCAAACTCTACAGAGCAAGATTCGGCTGTCTTTCAACACCTAAAAGACAAGGGACGATAGGGAAGATAGCAAGGTCCAAATCTTGGGTAAAGATGACCGCTGGTTTGAAAGAGGCGTGAAAGAAGCAATTCATGTCAAGGTAGAAAAACCATCCCTGAATAGAGGTAGTGGCCTAGACACCAGCAATCTGCTACATACAATGCTGTTCTCACGTCGGTACCCAAGCGGTTTCAGAACACTTCCCACATCCGTTCATGCAACTCTCACAAGTAAAGGTGGCCATACACAGAGATCCAGTCGTTTGGTGATGTCGCAAAATACAACAGATAGGAGGAGTTCAGAGACCTTACAGCAGTGAGGTACCTCTGTCTATTTGGTATGGATGAATTTTGGATACATTTATGATGGTTTTATGCACCAAATAAACAAGGTGTGTGGTATTGCCTACTACTGTAATTACTATATTCATATATTCTCTTATTACAAGTATGGGATCAGTTATCCATAAACCAGTCATCCAGAAAGTTCTCAATTATGGAAAGGCTGTCGCCCATAGACTCCATTATAATCAATTCTAAATTTTTTATAAATTGTTTTGTTTTTCTCTGTAATAATAAAACAGTAGCTTGTACTTGATCCAAAACTAGATATAATTAATCCAAAACTAGATATAATTAATCCAATAATCAGCCTATTTGGGTTTATTTAATGTTTACATAATTTCCTAGTAGCTAAAGTATGAAGTTCCAAATTACAGCATGACCCATTATTCAGAAAGTCCCAGGTCCTGAGCATTCTGTACAACAGGTCCCATACCTGAACAGAGAAAGGGGAGTCATTTTTAAAAATTGGAATTATTTGCTTAAAGTACAGTAAATGCGAGATGATCTTCCCTTATTTTGGAATTTTCTGGAGAATGGATGCCAGTATTATTAGTATTGATACTACTACATAAATGTTTTTCTTCTGCCAGTATTTGTAGATTGCTGGCCTGGGCCTACAAGCCAATACTGGTTTACGGTCAGAAAATGCCAAGAATAATCTCAAATAACAACATATAATAAGTAAAAGTAATTGGGTCACCCAAGGGCAATGGCACACGGGGATTGTATAAAGTGTATAATGAAACAATAGAATTCTTAATGAATAAGATGAAAGTTGAGTGTAGGACTGGTCATGCCAGGGATGACTGATGTAGTTGGACAGTTTAAATATATTGCAATATATGGACAAAAAATCCCTGTTTAGTTTAAAGGGTTAGACATTTTTTTTAGTAGTTTAATGCACATAATGTATCAATGTCCAGAATATATTGATAATTGGTGCAGAGAGCCCCTTGAATTTGTCAATATGAATTTTGTGGCCACAACCTTATTGCACAACATTCCCATGATTGTTATAATTTATACAGGAGCAGTGGCCAGCTCCATGTTGTAGTGCCCACCCTTTCCAACTATAATCCCACTGGTGGCAAATAAATGGGCAACCAAGTTTGGGAGTTTTAACCTTGAAAGCAGAAAGTAAATTGCAGGTAAAACGCAGTCCCTATGTAAAATGTATACTGAAGCAATAGTATTCTTAATTGAATCAAACGCAGCGGAGTGTATGGCTGGCCATACCAGGGATGACTGACATAGTTGGCCAGCTTAAATATATTGCAATATATGGACAAACAATCCCTGTTATGTTTTAACAGCAAGACAGTTTTTTTAGCTTAAGGCACAAGATATATCAATGTCCTTAATAAATTGATAATGGGGGCATTCCTTTGGCATGTGGTAGGTACGAATAGCGACCTGGCCCAAATGCGCATGTGCAAAAATGCCGAGTGTTGGCGGTCCCTTGTGGCCGTCCATGAGCTCCGTTACGCTACTCTGCACAGATATGTCAAAGTATTCTGCCCATGATGTGGTGCTAAGAAAGCATTATGTTCCATGGCTTAATACAGTTGTGCTCATAAGTTTACATACCCTGGCAGAATGTATGATTTCTTAAACATTTTTCAGAGAATATGAATGATAAAAACTTTTATTTCACTCATGGTTAGTGGTTGGCTGAAGCCATTTATTGTCAAACAACTGTGTTGACTCTTTTTAAATCATAATCACTACACAAACTACCCGGATCAAAAGTTTACATAAACCAGTTCTTAATACAGTGTATTGCCCCCTTTAACATCAATGACAGCTTGAAGTCTTTTGTGGTAGTTGTGGATGAGGCGCTTTATCTTTTCATACGGTAAAGCTGCTTATTCTTCCAGGCAAAAAACCTCCAGTAACTGTAAATTCTTGGGCTGTCTTGCATTAACTGCACATTAACGTCCCATGCGCAGCTCTCGGGCTAAGTGCAAATTTTCTTCCAGTATTTTTTGTATTCCACCTGAAGTTATGTGGGTTTTTCTTTTCATCCTGAACAATTTTAGTTGCTCTACCTGACCATGGTTTGGTTTCAACAGAACCCCTAATTTTCCACTGCTTAAATAGAGTTTGAACAGTGCCGATTGGCATTCTCAATTCCTGTGATATTTTCTTATCCCATTCCTGTTTTATAGAGTACAACTTCCTTTTCCAGCAGATCCATTGACCATTCTTTTGCTTTCCCCATGACTTAGAATGCAAAAAACATCAGTGCAGCACTGGATGAAAGATGCAAGGGTCTGTCTGGAGTTCAGAAAGTCACTGACCTTTTCTACACACCCACTAATTACAAGCAAACAGATCACAGGTGAAGATGGTTACCTTTAATAGCCATTCTAACCAAGTTGTGTGCATGTTATCAGGCCAAATCACCAGGGTATGTAAACATTTGATCGGGATCATCTGGGTAGTTTGCATAGTGAATATGATTTAAAAAGCATAAACACAGTAAATTGACAATAAATGGCTTCAGCCAACCATCTTCTCTTCTAACGGATTCTTCATGGACCCAACGGCCATACTGAAAGTTCATGGAGTTCGCAGATTGAACGTCGTGAATTCGGTGCAAGCGCAGTAGTATCAGCATCCTACTGCACATGCGCCGCCGATGGAGCAGTATCCAGGAAGAAGAGAAGATGGCCCCTATGGGGGGGTGGGAGGTTTGAGCGGGGGGGGGAGTTTCATTAACTTTAAACACCACTTTTTAAAGCACAATTCTTCTACGTATATCTAAATGATTATAATTCACTAGTACCTTTTTTTTTACACAATATGCCTCCTTTAAAACTATAATAAGCTCTTTGTAAGCTTGTCCAACTGGCTTCCAACCTTTACAACAGAGAACCGTGATGCTGGGGGAAAGGGGGTGCACTAAAACCAGCTCTGTGCATTTTTAATTTTTTTCTCTGTTAAAAGTAAGTCCCCAGAATACAGCTCGTTTGCTCCACAAACTCACAGAGTGAAATTGCTTGCAGTGACGTTACTCACCTCATTGTCCTTATCACAAAGTAAACAACAACAGCAGCGCTAACCAGCACAAGCACCACTAGGGCCCTTTGTGTCCGGGGCTTGTTGGGCAATTCAGCAGAAGGTACAGTAGCCAAAATCTCCCCGGCAGAAGTGCTTGAGTTGCTTCCCTTCTTAGAAGACTGATGGAGCTGACCAGAGGGAAGGGTAAAGGATTCGGTAGGAGCATTAACAGCGCAAACCACGTCACTAAAAAGACTTAAAGTGAGTAACGAGGGGGGGCGGCAGCAGCCCCAGAGCGGGATTGCCTGCAAAGTCCTAACAGGACAAAGTTTTACCAGGGATCAGAAATAATAGTATTCACAGAAGTACTAGTCACAGCCTTTTCACAGTCACCAGGAGCAGGATGATAATGAACTGGCAACTAGCACTGGTGTTATTAGACTTTAAAAAATGAACATCAGACCAAAAGAGATGTGCACTAACACCAGTATCTGAAACCATGCCAGCTTGCCAGGCAAGGTGTCAACTGTCTGGTTCAGCTTTGTTATGTCACTGATAGTGCTGACTAGTGGAGCCTTGCACCTAGTTATCTGATTTTGATTGTTGCTAAGTTTTTTTTTAGTGGTTTTGTTTCCTTCTCGTGTTGTATGATTTAGTGTTGTATAATTACACAGAAATATATTGCTATGCAATTAGGGTTTAATTAGTTTAAAATCCTCGTGTGAGGTCAGGTTACTATATTGTAAATGTAGTCCATAATGAAGTAAAGAAAGAGGGCAGCTAAGTTATGAAGCAAGCAGACTTTGTGAAAATGGATATTAAGCCAGAGCCATTCTATGTGACCCAGCAGTGTGCTAAAAGAAGCAATAAGAATAAGATGGCGGCACATGCAGCTAGAATTGATGTGTCCAACCTTTTGGCTTTCCTGTGCCACATTGGAAAAAGGAAAAAATTGTCTGAGGTCCCACATAAAAATAAACAGTAGCCAGTTTAATGCTCTAGGCAGCCACTTGTGTTAGGTATTGCAGAGCAGCTCAGTCATTAATAATCAAATGAATACCACCACCAGGTGAACATAGTTAAAATATGGTAAGTACCAGGGAACTTCACACCCATGTAGGTAACCTTACCTATGGGAACTGTGTCCCCACCATCAACAGAGCCTAAATCAGTGCCTCTGTGTTAATACTTCTTTTGGCACATTAAGTTAAACTGATAAATGGGTGTTTACACTTGATTTAACACATGCCCCCCATAGGCTTTTTTTTCTATCACCTGCTCAAATACCATTCGTACAATCGAACGCTTCATTAATTCGAATCATATACATTTTTTGAGCGATTGGAGGAAATAGTCCGATTTCATGGAGGAATCGAATATTGAGGAAAAAATAGCCTAAAACTCTATCGAATTTCTGCCAAATTCAAGGGTTTTTAGTTGGTGAATAATAGTAAATTTGCCCCTTGGGGTGTACATGGTTTGTTTTGGAGTATGGAACATCTTGACAAAGGTCTGAGATGTTGATCTTCCCAAAATTTTTTCTTCATTTTCTACAAATCATGTGAATTCTGGATCATTCTGCTTGCTATTGTTGTACTATAGTAATAGTGAATTCGATCAAATTTGATTTGAAGTTTTTCAAAATCCAGGTTTTAAATGGCGAATTTAGAGTACATGATAAATTTTGAAATTTGAATTTTCAAATTTTTAGCAAATTTTAATCAAATTTGGACCATTCCCTAGTTGAAGTACACAAAAATAACTTGAAATTTGAATTTTTTTGATTAAAATTTTTACTCTGACCCTTAAGAGGCCTAAGAGGTAAATTCACTAAAGGGCGAATTTACGCCAGCGAACACTCCACCACAATTCACACTACATCAGCACAGTGATTTTCAACCTTGTGCCTCCAGCTGTTAAGAAACTACAAGTCCCACAATGCATTTGCCTGACTGTGGCTGTCAGACTCCTTCATTGCATTGTGGGACTTGTAGTTCCTTAACAGCTGGAGGCACAAAGGTTGAAAATCACTGCATCAGCAGACGTAATTTCACTAAAATGCTTCTCAGCATATCGGCAGCCTAACTCGCAAGTTTTGCGTTAATTCGTCAGCGCAGACATTCCTTAAAGGAAAACTATACCCCCCGAACAATGTAGGTCTCTATAAAAAGATATTGGATAAAACAACTCATATGCAAAACCCTGCTTCATGTAAACAAACCATTTTCATAATAATATGCTTTTTTACTAGCATGTGCCATTGGGTAATCATAAATAGAAAATAGCCATTTTAAAAAATAAGGACAGCGTCCTGGGATCATAGGATTCAACAGTGCACACAAACATACCAAACAAACAAAGTTAGGTCACATGAGCCAATTAACAGACAGAGTTGTGTCTTTTGCTTCCACACTTCTTCCTATTACAGTTAAAGTTGAAATATTTCTGGTCAGGTGATCTCTGAAGCAGCACACAGACCATCACGGAATGGTGGTTCAAGGCAAGAGATGTAAAAGGGCAATATTTACTTAATCTTCTTATGCTTAGTTCAATTTAAATAGAGTGGGTACATATAGGTCGTAAAGACATCTTTATTAGAGATGGTTTCAATTGGCTACTTATTATACATGTACAAGGAAACAAAATAAATAGACCCTCTAATGCCCTAGTATTTTACAACTTTTATGAGTTTCAGGCTTACAGGATATGATGCCATTGGCATAAGGTTGTGGAGGATGAAGCTTCATCTTATCAGTCTAGTGAAACGCTAGTGAAAGAGGTAAAGTTCTGTAAAATTCACACTTTAGTGAACTTGCAGAGTAACAATTGTTCGCCTGTGTGAAAATGCGCCTGTGACAGGGAGCGAAAGTGAACTAACGACAAGGTCTCTTTTGCTAGTAATTGTTGTCTAAGCCTGTTAGTAAATTGGCGATGTCCCTGAGGATAAGATTTCTGGAAAAATTTTGCTAGCGATGTCCACTTCGCCCTTTAGTTAATCTGCCTCTAAGCAGTGTTTTGACAAACAAAATCAAAATGTCCCACTATTTGTTCAAAAGTAATTTTCTTCTTGCTTGGGGTCAGATTTATGAAAATGTGAGATTAGAACTGGCCACAGAAAAACATACTTTCTTTTCATTCCTATGAGATTTTTAAAAGCATATTTATCAAACGGTGAACTCCGTTGAAAAATACGTGTGTGTTTTTCTGTGCAGGTAAAGTTGCTGTAACTAGTGATGGGCGAATCTCCCGCGATTCGCTTCGCCGCAAAATTCGCGAATTTCTAGAGAAATTCGCGAATCGGTGAAAAATTCGCGAAACGAGTCGCGGGACGCTTTTGACGCGCATCGCGACAAATCGCGTCGCGTAAAAAAACGACACGTCATTTTCGTCGCGTCAAAAGACGTTGCACGACTCGTTTTTTCGGCGAATTTTCGCCAAGCGAAATTTCGCTGGTGATTCGCGAATTTATTTGCCAGCGGCGAATCGTGGGAATTCGCCGCGAATTCGGCCCTGGCGAATAAATTCGCCCATCACTAGCTGTAACGTGTTAGTCAGTAAAAATGTTTTAGGGCAACCCTTTTGAAATAAAAAATAACAAAGTGGTATAAAGGTGATACCTTTATTGGCTAACTAATATAATCATAGCAAGCTTTCAGAACATTTTAGTTCCTTTTTCAAGCTGATTACAATGATGCTGTGGTGTTATCTGGTATATATATACAACATTCAGCTCATAGGTCATATGACCAACAAAAAGTAATATCAATATATGTGTGAGGTGTCAAAGTCATTTACGAGGGGATATGCAAGAGACAAACAGATATACTACAAGAGAATGTGGGTCAAAGACTGAGTGTAAATTAGGGCTGAATTATTGGAGTGTAGAATCAAAGGAATTCCATATGATCTCTTATCCAGACATGTTGGTATTTCTGACCTAGTGCAGTCCTTTGTTAGTGAACATAATTAGACATAAATCCAAGGCCCAGGTTTAATCTCTTCTCCAGAGAATTGAAAGATTCCATTAATTTGTATTCCTATACTTTTCTATCATTATCTGTTTTAAAATTGCCCTTAAGAACCAAAATTCTTAAATCCTTTATGGAGTGATGAGGGCCATTGAAATGTTTTCTATTGGTGTGTCCCATTTTTTATTCGTTACAGTGAATCGGTAGTGTGTATTTCTCTTTCTCAGACTTTGTCCAGTCTCTCCTATGCATTTGGTGCATTATATTAAGTACACTACATTGGAAGAAGAACAGTTGTATTGACCATGGATGCTGTATTCCTCTAATGTGTCCAGAATTGGTACAGTATTTTGTCTGAAGTCAGTATTTTGTCTGTGTTGGCAGGTTTTGCATTGTTTTTGCCACAGGAGTATGTTCCATTTTTGGTGGGGTGCAATAAGGCACTTCTTTTATTAGAGTCTTTAGGTTGGGAGTCTGAATGCTAGGAGTGGTGGGTCAGTGAATATGCTTTTGAGTCTCTCTTCCTTATGAAGTGTACCTTGTAGATCTCTGGCTATTTTTCTGAGGGTCCTTAGTTGTGGATTGTATGTGACCACTAGGGGAACCCGATTTATTTCAGGTTTTTGTTTATACTGTAGAAGGTGACTTCTGGGAATCCTGGTGGCTGCATGAATGTATTGATCTACAGCCCCTGTTGATGAAGTCTGTTTTGAGTGCTTTAAGGTGGTGGTTCCTTTCAGCAGTGTCCGAACATATACAATTGTATTGTAAGGCCTGGCTATAGATTATCGAGTGTTTTATGTGGTCAGGGTGAAAGCTGTCATACAGTAGATATGATGGTTTCTCCGTTGGCTTTTGCTATATGGTGGTTTGAATAGTATTTTCCCTGATGTGAATGGTTGTGTCCAGAAAGTCGATGTGAGTGGTGGAGTATCTCATTTTCATATTGATAGTCGGATGAATGTCTTGAAACTGTTTGTGAATAAGTTCTTGTTCAGTATCAGTCCAGATTATGAATATGTCATCTATATAGTGGAGGTATGTCAAAGGCTTGATGTTGCAGGTGGATAGGAAGTCCTTTTCTAGATTTGCCATGAAGAGGTTGGCATATTGGGGCGCAAATCGTGTACCCATACTGGTTCCCATCCATTGCAGAAATACTTCCTGGACAAAAAAGAAGCAGTTGTGTGTTAATGTAAACTCAATCAGTTGTACAACTGCTTGGGATGGTAGGTCATGCTTTTCCAGAAATGTTTTGAAGGTATCTATACCATCCTTGTGTGGAATGTTAGTATATAGTGATTCAATATCCATTGTTGCTAAAATGGTGCCCTCCAGAAGTATTCCTATACCTTCAAGTTTGTTTAGCAGATTAATTGTATCTTGTAAATAGCTTGTTGTGCCCTTACAACAGGTTTTAAGATCTGCTCAACCCTTCCTGATATGCCCTCTGTTAGAGTGCCAATCCCAGATACTATCTAATGCTATACTATCTGTGCTGAGTTCTGATCTCACACTTTGATAGATCTGCCCCTTGGACTTGATAGGTGGAGTTCTAGTTATAATGGATGCAACCTTTCATTTGCTTTCTGAGTCTTCATTTTCACCAATGGAAAAAAAAAACAACTGTTATTGGCAACCCAAGACATTTTAGTTTAGTCTGTGTATGAATGGCTTTTAGTATAAGGTAAATTGTAAATCCCATAAGTACAAAGTTTCCATTCTCTAATTGCTTGTATTGGATTTTAAAACAAACATGCAGTTCTTATGGCAGGTTGTTAAAAAGTATATCTTTACTACAGTATATGTTTATAAAAGATTAAAATAATAACTGATTGTCTCTGCTCATAATATCAATAAAAGAGATTGTACAACAAATTAAATAAAATATTTTATGAATGGTTTCAAAATCCTACACCCTGCAATATTAAAGTTGACTTTTTAAATTTCTTATAGATAAGTTGTTTGTACTTGTCATTTTATAAATTTAAATAAATTGACCAAAGTTTTCTAGCAAGTTTTTTAATCATATAATCCAATCCAATATTTTCGTTAATCCAGTATAGGAAAATTCATTTATGAGTAGCCGGCATCATTAACAGGGTTATTTATCAAAGGTCCAGCTTGTGAGGTTTTTTTATACCTCAAATCCATAACTGGAATGTTTTCGAATTTCTGAAAAAACTCAAATGTAAAAAAACTTGAGTAATCAGGTTGAAAAACTTCGGTGGAATAAAAGACTTGAATTGCTCAACTTTAGTTTTCACACAACTTTAGTTTTCACACAAATCTAAAAAAAAAAAACCTGGACATTATGAAGGCTCCAAACAATTTAAAAAGGTTCAAGGTACCTCTGCCATTGACTTCTACATGACCTTGACAGGTTTTAGCTGGAGTATTTTCTATTTCAAACTATTTCCAGCTTCAGAACGTAATAAATCTAGAAAAGTTAGATTTTTTATTAAAACCTGAAAAATTTAAATTTTTTTAACACCTGAAAAAATTTGTTTTTTTGTTAACCCAAAAATTCGAGTTTTACTAAAAAGTACCCTCAAAAACACAATTCAACCTTTAATAAGTAACCCCGTAAGTGATTGAAATATATTAATTCATCATGGTCATACAGAGACAAATTACTTTTCCCTCTAACTGTAGCAAATCTTTTA
This sequence comes from Xenopus borealis, assembly GCA_024363595.1. Classification (NCBI taxonomy): domain Eukaryota; kingdom Metazoa; phylum Chordata; class Amphibia; order Anura; family Pipidae; genus Xenopus; species Xenopus borealis. The sequence continues at coordinate 194,113,761 of CM044431.1, read as the reverse complement.
GGTTCAAAATAGCGAATTATGGGGGTTAATGCTATATTATTGCGATATTAGGTTTTATTTGACAGTCTGTTCTCCTTCATAATAAGACCTAGTTATCATATTAGAATTTGTTGCCAAATTAGTTTATTTATTGAATGCTTATTTATAAAAATAGAATTTAAAATGTGATTGAATAAAACTGTAAAAAAACTGCATCTAATTCATATTCTACTAATAATAATTCTATAATAAGTCTTCAAAATCTCCAAATAATTTTATTTAAACTCTTAGCATTTGAATTCGAAGGATAGCTTTCATTTTGTCCAGGATTATGTTCATTGACTTAATTTTTAAATAAGATTTTTTTCAAGGTTTGGTTCTAAAGAAATCTCTAAAATTTAAATTTTTAAAACTCTAAATAGCTTTCATTTTGTCCAGGATAACGTTCATTGACTTAATTTTTCAATAAGATTTTTTTTTCAAGGTTTGGTTCTAAAGAAATCTCAAAAATTTAAATTTTTAAAACTCTAATTCAAATTTGTGTTTTAGTTTAAAAAAAATTTGAATGAAGGTAAATATTTATCAATATATATGTATAAATTTGCAGAGTAACGATCGTTCACCTGACACTAGGTCACGAAACTACGTTAGCAACGGTCTCTTTCGCTAGTGAATTGTCCTCAACGCCTGTTAGTAAATTGGCAATGTCCCTGCCATTCTGGCAAATTTTCACTTTGCCCTTTTGTAAATCTGCCCCATTGTGTTTTCTTGGAAACTAGATGTTCTACCGAAAATCGAATCGAATATCAGTTGAACCACTCTCTTTCAACGTGTTATATAATGGCTGGCTGAACACTGTAAGAATATGGATGGTTTCCTATGGAATAGCATTGATCACTATGTTACATGACCTATCTTGTCATCATTAGAACAGTTTTCTGCATATGACTTTGTAACACTAAAAACCAATAACTGCATGCCTTATTTTATCTCAGTTTTAACCAAGGGGACTACATGAATGTCAGCTTGTGAAACTGAAAATTCTACCTGTAGCAGGAAAAAGCGTCGAATTACAAGACACTTCCTGTCCATTCATTAGTTTATGTAACCCAAGTGCCCTTGTTTTGTGTGTTACCACACTGCCTCCTAGTTGCAGAAATATGGGTTAAAATATATTAAATGTATATTTACACTAATGGTTTATTCAATGGAGCATAATATTTCAAAAATGACAAGGCTTCTAGGCAAACTGTTATAAACATGGTTAGATTTATTGTGAATTTTTTTTAGAGACTTGCAATATTCAGTGGGAACAGTTTGCAGTTAAGCTCATCTGATTCACAAAACAACATTACATACTAATTAATGTAAAACAAGATACAAATGTATATTGACTGCATGTGTTTTTTCATGCCTAGGCTCTGGTGCAATATTGTGGGGAAGAGGAGATGATCTAGATTGCCAATTATGGTTACATTTTCCAAAAGCCATAGCCATTTTAAGAACTGTCTAACATATATATATATATATATATATATATATATATATATATATATATATATATAAAACATTTTTGAAACATGCTCATAAATAGCTTTACCCACCCATTTCTTTACTGGACTTTAAAAAGTCCAGTTTATGTCTTCTTCTGACAGACTCATGAATTCTGGAGTTTCTCCTTCTCAAATTTGCATTGTTGGACAAAACAGCAAATATTGTTCTCGTTTCCATTCTATCCATTGTAAAATGGATATGCTTAGGACAGAATGAGAAGGTAACTTTTGAAAATGTCTGTCTCCTCTGTGTGTTGACCTATGAAATGAAGCATAACAGAATGCAATTTTTTACATTTGTACATTGCCAACACTTGTACTTGATGACCACCATAAATGGTTTGTGATAGCATGGTTTGTGATAGCATGAACCCCTTCTAATAGATTGTTGCAAATCATTTTATAGCTAGCTTTTAAGAGCTTTTTCACTCCCTTGACATACTGACACACCCCATTCATGCTGTATGCTTTTTTAATAGGCCTTCATTAGTAGTTTAATTCCAGGATGTTTGTAGTTATTCATTTAATCTTACAACCTTCATCTAAGAGCTTGTCTAGATAAATGGTAAAGGCTTTCTTTTCCATGGCAACAAATGATGTTGATTCAAAGACCTGTTCAATCTGAAAATCCCAAATTATTTTAGTGTCTACATTCATACAAGAATAGGTACAGCATTTGCACAAAACCAAGGGCTGGCACATTATCCATGACCCAACAAAGTAATGCGTACATTTTTAAATCCTAACACTGCCTGAAACTTTTTCCAGTAGAAATCTATAACATTGAAAATACTTTTATCTAAATTTGATAAAATAACGGTGAACTAATTCTCTGCAAAGGCAACATAAGACAAAAATCTGCAAATTTGTTATAACTAAATTAACTGAATTATACTGCAGCTGCTTTCGCCAAATTTCCCGCAGGTATATTGCCTACTAATGGCTGGCTTTCCCATAAATCAAACAAGTGATTATTATGGTATCCATTGAACCCTCAATAAACTCCAAATGACCTGTTTTAGTTCTATTATGGCTTCCTGACAATGTGTATCTGCAGAAGATTTAGATATAAAGATTAGCTCTCCAGACTTATTTCAAACACAATAAGCTTTTGGTCCTGAACTATTTGTTCTTCTGTGAGAACACTTTCATATGAATAATCAGGGTAGCTGAAGATGGTGTACTGTAATCTGAATCTAATGTGTTGGTTTCTGCATTACTGGAAAAGAATACTGGGGCTATATTCATCTCTTTGTTTACAAAGATTGTGCTGCTGTTGTTTTTTCTTTTTTTATGATATTCAAATCAGTGTCAATTTTCCACTGTTCTGCATCTACTTTGAATTTATACTCAGGCCACTGTATCACTTTACTTTTAGTAAAATGTTTAATTTTATGTCCCATCCGCAATTTTTTTGGATTAAGATTTTGTTAAGATTAATGATATTGCCAGAGCATTTTCTATAGAAACAAAAATTAATTCTTATATTTCTAATATGTAGGATTTTAAACATAAATTAAGTTATCATAAAAAGCCAAGGATTTTGTTTTCCCATTCCCACAATTGATTTTCGGCGTTTGGAGTTTGATAAATAACCCCCTAAGTGTTTTAAAGATGTATATACAGATGAAGCCACTTTGGATTGTGCATTTGACACAGAAAAACTTAACTCATCTATCCCATTTAACTCACTTATCACAGAATATTGTGTCACAACATCCCATTTAATTAAAGAGTTCACAATTGAAAACAATTGTGCTTTGGTATGCTAATGCAAAGGTTAAATGCATTAAATTTGTTAAGATAACTTTAGATAACACAGTTTCTTCAATTAACCCTGAGTCACGACGCATTTAACTTACCAATCCCAGTGGCTGCATCTGTAGATGCAGTTAATGCACAACACTCAATTTCAACTTTCCTTGTCCTTTAATGTTGAATATGAAACTAGGATGTAACTTTTTATGAAAGTGTCATAAATGGAGACATTTTGTGACATGAATTATAGAAAGGAAAAATAAGTCCATCAGTACCACCTACTTTACACCTGGTATGGTTATTAATTGAATTAGTGGCTTTCTGTCATGGGAAATATTTCAGTTTCAGACTTATTTGTATATGAGTGAGAATAAATATATTTGATAATTATCCTTAAAAATATTGATTCTTGATATTGATATATTATGTTTTAATTATTATAGTTTTTTTAGATTCAGTGCAATTGTCTTTTTTAGAAAAGTCTGTTTGATTTAACAAATTACCAAATCTAGATTTTGAATAAGCCATAAAAAAGTGATTTCTTTAATATGTAACTCCAGAGATTTAAAGACTTTATATGATATTATTGTTTTTGTCAGTTATATACATTCCTTGTTTGTGTTTCTAAAAATATTCAATTTATTGTATAATATTTTGCTAAAATACTGTTTAGCAATACTAGATTAATTTAGATTTTTGAAAAGAAGGTTTTTTTGGTATAAGCCTTTTTTATCCAGTGATCGTTGAAGTCTCCTTTAGTAATTTGTTTGTACCGATAACAGGACTAAAGTTTATAAATAATCCCTTTTTAATGTTGGGTGTATATAAAGAACCTAAATAGCAAACTTTATATTGTAGGATAATTTTGTGAAAATTAATCTACTGTATGAAACAGAAAATTCTGAATCAAAATATTTAGCAAATTCTAAAAGAGAGAGTAGTTATCCCATCCTCCGTTTTTCTGCTCGTGAGAGTCTCTCTTTCATTTTCCAGTAGGACAGTAAGGATAGTTATTACAAATGTTATTGTTTGCGCCAGTGTGCAGTGTATGTAATAAAACCTCTTAATGAAAAAGTTGCCACTTTGAAGCAGGTGTGAAAGCTTCGCAAAGCAGTTTGGATGAACCTTTTTTACACACTTAAGTTCTGCTTTGCACTGTTCAAAATTCGTGTTGTCTAATCAGCATAACAACAAATTTTAATAGAATAATTGTAGACAATACTAATATTGTTGAAGCCAAAGTTATGGTATAGTATTTGTGTAAGTGTACAGATGGGGAATAGGGAAATTTCTGATCAAAAATGGACTCTTCAGTTGTTCTTTAACCGCAATAAGAATAATAACTCACAGACATCCCTTCACTATTGAGAACTTACAAAAATTGTCATTCATTTTCAGCTGGAGGATTGCATGTTTGAAATTCACAAACTATAGTACACAACATCTGTCATGCACATCAAACCTAGAAACAGTAACTCCACTGAGTTATACTTCAACCTTACCATGATGCTGGACCAAGTACTCATTCGATTTATAGTATAAAATTAATATTTTATTGGTCTCATGAGAGCTGTGTCCAGTATCCTGTATTGTAGTAAAACTATAACTCAGTAGTGTTACTGTTTCTAGATTTGATTTGTGTGGCAGTATGAAAATATATAGATTATATATAACTGACTACTGCAAAATAATTATGGCAGCACTGTCAGATTGGAACAGTGTTGAACGAATAGATAATTAAGAATAGGTAATTATATTCTGGAGAGCCAACTAACATAGAAGAAAACATTTTTTCATTCCTCATTTTTTTTACCAAGTATCCCCGCCGCCATTAATTATTTAGGCCTTACATTATTTGGGGCTTTTTGGAACAAATATACACAGCATATACCCCCCTCCAAAATGTATGTATGAACAATCAATATCCCAGACCTTCTTCATATTTATGTTCTTTATAAATCTGTCAGTACAGTCTGTTTCTTTTCTATATGTCTGTTTTGTATTATTTTTAAGGCTTCTCTTCCACACTTTTTTCTATTGTGTTCCATAGTCTTTCTCTTTTTGCAACATTATTTTCTTTTGTTTTCTTTCCCTTGTTCAAATTATCCCATATCTCCCATCTCTTGATGTTCCAATTCCCATTTTAATCTCTTTATCTGTCGGTTTTAAGGGTGAACTCTTTGATAAATATTTATAAAGCTGTAGGGTTAATTTCAGTGGTGATCTCCTTTAGACTTGAATTCCAAAAAAAAGCTTATAATAAAGTATTCATAAAAGTGCATAAACTATATTTACACTAGAACCTATGGCAAAATCATACACGTTTATGGACATCGATATTTACTAGAGCACTGGAAGAATCTGGTAAATTTGCATAGAAAACTTACATATCATTTATACCTGACATAGCTATTTCTCAGTGTTATGTTAGTTGGCTTTTACTGTATTATGTACTGTGTACAAAGTGGAGCAGAAAATATTATTTCTTAGTTCATTATTTAAGTACATGTTAATGTCCACTTACTGAGAGCTTTACATAAAAAAACTCCTCTAAACTATGATTTCTAGTTACTGGTGCTAAGAGAAATTGAACTGCCTAGCAAATATGATTTTTTTCTAATATAGACATTTTTGTAGTTTACTTTTTTATAAGAAATGTGTCAAGTGATTCATACTTTTTATCAACACATTTTTTGTGCCTGAATGCTCAACTGCACTTGCTCATTGCTTTTTTTTTTTTTTT
>CM044431.1:194087306-194107702 GCA_024363595.1 Xenopus borealis | reverse complement strand
TTTTTTTTTTTTTTTTTTTTGCATGATTGAAAACAACTTTGAAAATGTTTCTTGGAGGTTAACGTAACTACACATATTTCTCACATTTCTGTCAGGTTTCATTGCAGAAATCTTCTCTCTTACTCTTAATGTCTGATAATATTGTTTTGCATTAATTTTCACTGCCATCTGGCAAATTAGATTTGCTTTTAGAGGTTTATCATTGCATGAGTTGCCCTGGTAGAAGAACAATTTGCAGTAGTGCCTTAAGGCAAACCAATTCTAATCATAAATAGCATTTTATGAGGAAAAACTTCTTTTGAGCAACTATGCTAAAATACTTTACGAAAATATCTCCTCATATTCAGTTTTCAGAATGCACAAACTGCTCCCCCACATGAAAATTGCCTGTAGAATCATACTTAACAGGACCTTAATGAAAATTTGCAGTACCATTGCATTTTAATAGGATCAGAGAAATCTAGCATTCCTAAAGCTTTGGTTTTAAACAGATTTTCTTGCAAGTTTATCAGTGTGCCACACACTGAACTGGTAGATGTGGTGTACCAAACACAACAGTAGATAATCGTGGGTTAATCTGCTCTAATTATCTTTATTATCCCAATATAAGTCAGTAAATAACAAACTTAATAAGAGGCAAGCAATTCCTAAATAAGTTTTGATCACTTTTGTGACACTATGGGATTATTTATTTATATTTAAATTTGAGTTGTGTTTTCACCAAAAGATTCCAGTTTTTGAAAATACTGCAACTAAAACCTCTCAAGGTCACTTAGAAGTCAGTGGAAGAGGTCCCTTGAACCATTTGAAGATGTATGTAGCTTGAATGATGTTCAGGTTTTTCAGTGGATTTTGCTCCAAAACTTCTATTTTTTTTTTTTTTTTTTGCAAATAACTCAATCAATTTCAAGTCCCCCCCTGAATGCACTGGTTCAAGTTTTTTACATTCAGGTTTATTCATAAATAAACAAACTTTCAAGTTCTGAATTTATTTAAGGTATTAAAAAACCTCACAAACTTGTTTAGCAAACTATATTTGATAAATAACAGCCTGTTTGTTCAACATGAAAATTGAAAATGTTAAAACTGTGTCTGAAACCATATACAAAACCATATTTTGAGGAAAGACAGGGGTATAAAATTATCTTTCCTTTTAGTATTTTCTATTGTATAGTTTATTTCAACTTTCCCATGAAAACTGTGCAATGGAAACACATTTGGTAGAGTGGATTTGCTTCATTGCCATTAGTTTGAATTTTGTGTAAACTTTCCTTTCATCAATATAGCTAAAGGAGTATTATATTACCAATTTATATTGATTATTTTTGACTTACCACAATTTAAAAAATTGGTTGTAAAAGCCATTTATACTTAGGAATGATCCACTCACAGAAGAATATAGTAAAATAGTTAAATTGGTTTCAACCCCTCCAAATGAACCTCAGTGCATATATACACACACTCATACCAACCTATATGCACTCACATATTTAAAAAAAAAAATAAATATATATATATACCAATAAGAAATCTAATTGTAGATTATAGAATCACAATAGACTATTATATAATGCTTGTTCAAGAAATGATTCAACCCCTCTTGTGTCATCACATCGGCAGAGAATTCCACATCCTCACTGTGAACAACCACCTATGCTGCTTCAAATGAAAGTTCAGTTCCTTTAATCTAAAGGGGTGACCTCTGGTTCATTCAAGCATTCTTTCCAGCTCATTTATATCCTCCATAAAGGAGAAATATTGTGAAAATTTAAATTTAATATAAGCTTCAGCGTCTTGAATTAAGAAACTCTATAAATATAAGCAATTTCTGAAATAATCAAGTTTATCTCCACTATTCCTCTCATTCTGTCTTTATGCAGTTGGGTGTCAGAAATTCACTGACAGTTAGATCCAATACATCTTATAGGACTGGATCCCAGTGCATACTCAAGGGGGTAAATTTATCAAAGAGTGAAGTTCCGTCACTAGAGGGAAATTCCGCATCTCTCAATTCATTTCTATGGGATTTTGAAAGGCCTATTTATCAATGGGTGAAAGTGAAAGTTCACCCTTTGATAAATACGCCTTCAAAATTCCCATAGAAATGAATGGAGAGCTGCGGAATTTCCCTCTAGTGGCGGAACATCACTCTTAACTTTACTCTTTGAGAAATATACCCCAAGGTGAGATTTTTTTTGCCAATTCGCGAATTTCACTGGAAATTCACAAATTTTTCGGCGAAGCGAAACTGGGTAGATTCGCCCATCACTAGTACATACATGTACAAATACTATACATATAAGGAGAAGTCTGAAGCCTCTCCAATTTGCCTCAGAGGGGGAAAATTCCTTCCTGACTCCAATAATACTGAACTAATCTTGCATTTGCGTAGGTGAGCATTTAGGGAATAGTGATCATAACATGGTCTCCTATGAGATTCTGTTGCAGAGGTAATTCTATAAGGGAGTAACTAAAACATTGAATTTCAGGCGTGCAAACTTTGACAGTATAAGGGCATCTCTGCAACATATTAAGTGGGAGATGCTTTTCACAGGGTTAAACACTAAACAAAAATGGGAAGTCTTTAAAATGCTGCTTAATAAATACACATCAGTATATTCCGCTTGTAAGCAAGGAACGTTGTTGCAAAGCAAAACCTTTTTTTATTTGATAGAAGTGTTGGTGTTGAGGTGGGTAAGAAAAGACGTGCTTTTAAGGCTTTCAAATTAGCTGAATCATTTATAAGGTACAAGGAGGCCAGTAAATAATGCAAAAAAGCTATCAGGCAAGCTAAAATCGATAGGGAAAAGGATATAGCCGTAAGCAGTAAAAATAATCCAAAATTATTTTTTAAATATATTAATAGTAAAAAATTGAAACAGGAAGGAGTGGGACCTTTATTATCAAAGGGGGGGGGGTCAGCTGAACAAGCAAAAAGCTCAGATTCTGTATGCATACTTTTCGTCTGTCTGCACAAATGAGAGACCAGCTAATGAAGGTTTCCTTATTAATAGTCCCAATTCTAATAATACATCCAATGATGCATGGTTCACACATGCTGAAATTCAAAAGAGACTAGAACATGTTAAGATAAACAAAGGGCCAGATGGGATTAATCCCAGGGTAATTAACAAGCTTAGCTCTGTGATTGCCAAACCTCTCTACTTAATTTTTCAGGATTCATTGAGGTCTAGCATGGTGCCGAGAGACTGGCGAATTGCTAATGTGGTGCCGCTATTCAAAAAGGGATCCCATTCTCTGTCTCAAAACTATAGGCCAGTTAGTTTGACATCGGTGGTAGGAAAGCTTTTGGAAGGATTAATAAAGGATAGGATACTGGACTTCATAGCAAATAACAATACTATGAGTTTATGCCAGCATGGTTTTATGGGTAAGAGATCTTGCCAGACTAACAGTTTCTTTTTATGAAAAGGTAAGCAGGGGCCTCGATTCTGGGATGGCAGTGGATGTGATTTACTTACACAGAGAATAACTGGATAGAGAACTTGCTAAAAGATAGACTACAAAGTTGTGGTAAATGGAACATTTTCTAATTTGACCAGTGTTGTTAGTGGTGTACTGCAGGGCTCTGTACTGGGTCCCTTGCTTTTCAACTTGTTTATTAAGGACCTGGTTGTGGCAATTAAAGTATGGTTTCTATTTTTGCAGATGATACTAAATTGTGCAGAACTATAGGTTCCATGCAGGATGCTGCCACTCTGCAGAGTGTTTGTTTAATTTGGAAAACTGGGCAGCAAACTGAAAAATTAGGTTCAATGTTGATAAATGCAAGATTATGCACTTTGACAAAAATAGTATAAATGCTAGTTATACACTAAATGGCAGTGTGTTGAGCGTTTCCTTAAATCAGAAGGATCTTGGGGTTTTGACAGATAACAAGTTGTCTAATTCTGGGCAGTGTCATGCTGTATCTATTAAAGCAAATAAAGTTCTGTCTTGCATAAAAAAGGGCCTAAACCCAAGGGTATACCTCTATAGATCCCTAGTAAGACCTCATCTGGAGTATGCAGTGCAGTTTTGGAGGGATGGAAGACTTAAATTATTAGGGTAGACTGTCCAGGTTGGGGTTGTTTTCTCTGGAAAAACAACCCCAGAGACGAGGGGACGTGATTACACGTTACAAAGGACATTATAGACATATATCAAGGGGCTTTTTTACCCATAAAGAGGATCACCGCACCAAAGGCCACTCCTTCAGACTATAAGAAAAGGACTTTCATTTGAAGCAGCGTAGGTGGTTCTTGAGGACAGTGAGGTTGTTGAATGGACTACCGAGTGATGTTGTGATGGCTGATTCTGTTGATGCTTTTAAAAGGAGCTTGGATAATTTTTTGGAAAGACAGTTAGTATAGCTATGGGCATATACGGTTTGTGTGAAAGAGTGGAGGGGTGTGTGTATGCTGGGTTTTAATTTGGGGGATTAAACTTGATGGACTTTGTCTTTTTTCAACCCAATTTAACTATGCAACTATGACTTCATTAAGCCCAACAGACCTTTTTAGAAAGCACTCATTTGTGGGTTATGGTATCAAACGATTTGGCAAAATCCACATATATCATATCTCCCCCCCCCCCACACTGTCTAGCATTTTACTTACCTCATCATAAAAAGCAATCAAATTTGTCTTACATGACCCATCCTTCATAAAAGCCATGCTGATTGCTGCTCATAATGCCAGTCACTGGGACAATTTTTTTAATGTGATCCCTTAGCAAGCCTTCAAATAATTTGGCCACTACAGATGTCAAACTTACTTGCCTATAATTGCCATGCTGAGATTGTTATCCCTTTTTAAATATTGGAATGACATGAGCTTTTCTCCAATCCATAGGTACCATACCAGATGAAAGCAAATCTGAGAAAATCAGAAATAGGGGCTGGTCTAAAACTGAACACAGCTCTATTAGAACCAGGGGGAAATTTAATGGGAAATTATGTTTAATGGGAAATAAAGTACTGTACTTTAATTGTTTGCAAAATTAATGTTGATCCTCTTGCTCTGAAAGACTAAAGGTTACTACTAGTACCCGTGTCAACTTCCATGTATTAATGAGGGTAATGTGAAACAATGGTTTTATGCCTTGACAAACTTGGGACAAGGATGAATAAGGCTAGCCTATATATTAGTACAAACTACAACAGTAGATACACTCCTCTTCGGTGATCATTGTCTCAAAAGCTTTTGGAGGTGTTTCATTGTTTCAAGTATTTCTGATACATACATCTGTACATAGGTAATTTTTCCCACATGTGTAGTAGTTTTATCCTCTGTGTCGTGGCTTTATTATCTCAATACCTGATTAACGTTTTAATATGATTCCATAAATGTTCTGCAATTTTCTGAATTTTTAAATTTATTTTAGATATTGAATTGGAGCCTTTCTTTCTATGCAGCTTAGGGGCTATATTACAGTGTTTCTGGAAGTCCAGTTTATGCATGGATTTCATTTATTCAATGAATTTATTCACGGATTAAGTCGTGAAATAGACCACTGTTATTGGAGTAATACTGTAGTTCCTTTCTTCATTATACTTGGCTGTAATGGGTAGTCTCCTAATCATGGTGTTACTTTTAGAGATGTATGGAATTACTGTGCCACATAAAAACAGTTTGTTACTATATACCTATTTTTGGTTGATCCAACTCTATCCTATATTAATGCTGTAATGGCAAGTTATAACACTGTGTGCTCTGGTGGGATTCTATTTGTAATCATTTTTAGCAGTGTCCAAAAGAATATTGGTGTCCCTTTTTATCTAAATTGCTCTTAAATGAAATTAATCATATCCTTTTCTTTGAAGGACCATTATGTTATTTTACTGCAAAGAATTCTTTTGGTAGTAGTGGTGAAATGTATTAATCTCAAATGCTCTATTGGGTACAATTTTTTTATTAATATAATTTGAAAGTAAAATGTATATACTTTATATTCTTAGTCTCATCTGATACAGGCGGACGGCTGCTCAACTGATATTGTAAGATGATTTATTAATATCCTGTATCTGTGCAAGAGTTCCACTAGTCTTTTATTCAAATAATTCAGAAACAGAAAATTACCTAACTTTTATACTTAATTCACATGGTTATGAATTTCGCTTTATATTAGCAAATATAACTTTTTGGGGCAGAAATAAACACAAATTATTCTGTAGAATAATTTTATTTTTGTTTTCTAATAGTATATCTGATCTAACTATACTAATGTGAGCAAACCGAATCCAAAATATATAAAGCAACACAGTTTACATTGAACTTATATAATAACAGTTTCTAAAAGTCATTCATGGTATTGGTAGCATCATGGTGTGGGTGCTTTTCATCAGCAGCAAGACCATATCTAGAGAATTTTTGTCAGTCTGCTAAAAGATTGAAACTTGGGGGAAAGTTTGTCTTTCAGCAGGATAATGATTCTAAACACAAGGCTAAAAATACATTCTAGCAGTACAAGAAAAAAGTCAATAACTTAAAAATGTCCAGTGAAAGCCCTGATCTCTAGTCAAAAGAGTCTTTGGCCACTATTTTCAAACTGTGATGTGCAATCATTCAAGTGAAAATGTACCTTAGGTATTATGTAGACAGTGCTGCTCATTTGGAGTCCCACGGGCCAGATGTAGCCCTCCAAAAGATTTTTAGGGCCCCATGCCTGCTAAAAGTTCTACAGACCACTGTATGCCCTCAAACCTGATATATAAGAAAGAATCAGCCCACTACATGTAATAAGTTGAACATCCCTGTTCTAAGACAAAATGCTATTGATATTTTTTTGTTAAATTATTTCATTTTTTTTAGTAACTTTCTAGTTTGAAATTTTAGCTATTCCTAGGATCATCTTTAACATGGCAATCAGATAGTTTTCAAGGACAGACTTATCAATGGATTGAAGAGTGAATGAAATAGATAGTAACAATAAACCTTAAGGCTGAAGGAACACCGTTTTTACAGTTTACTTCTCTCAGCCTGTGTTTTTTAGGCAGGCAGAAAATAGAGCATCCACTTCTATACTCTTTGATCTGTAGCTGCATGGTCAAGCATAACATCTGCCTCTACAGATCTGCGGAGCATAGATTAGTCCAAAAATTCTTGTTTTTTGGGTCAATCTCTGCTCCACAATGTGTACCTGTAAATGCATCTACACACAGAAGCATATAGGAGTAGATGCGCCTGCCTAGAAAGCACAGGTTGAGAACAAACTGTGGACACCGTGTTCCCTCAGCTGTAGCCTTAGAAGTCAGTCATTTTTGTTGCAGGGTATCAGTGTGCCCTGTGATGCTGTAACATTAAATTATATTTATTCATTATCATTCATTACAATTCAAACTGGGGATTGTGTAAGGCATCCCATCAGTTTAAATTCTATGCCAAATTGTCTCATAGACTTCCACTGAGTTTTCATTATGCACATGTGTTTGATACAAGTTTTGGGACCCCCTCGATCATACCTCACATGCTCCTTTACAGTGCAAATGGCATAGCATTTAAAAGGAGAATTCTCTGGCCAAAATAGCATTGTTTCACTGGAGTGAGATAAACCACAAGTTAATTTGTTCTCATGGAACTGAATCTGGCTCTTTATCTGTTAGGAAAGTGTTTTTAAAGGACATGTAATACCCCACAAATATTAAATCAGTGAACAGTGTCTCTGAAATCTTTAAACCTCTGCCACTCCTGTTAAAAGGTTAATAGTAAGGCTGCAGCATCCACTGAACCACTTTGTATTCCTTCTCTTCTTACACTGCTCAACCACTTCCCTTGGAAGTTTACTTTGGCAGTTGGCCACTGAGCATTCTCAGTTCTTTTCAACTCAGTTTGCTGGTTCCTAGATAACTCTGCTCTATTGCAAACTATAAAATTTTCAATCGCTATCCTACTTTTGCTTTAGGGGCAAAGGGTTTGCAGAAGCAAAATACTGTATTTGCAATGTAAACATTTATTCACATTGCAAATAATTTTTTCATTGGTGACCAATATTACAGTTCCCAATTAGTAGGGGCGGAAAGGAATTCTTACATGCTTTCCTCTGCATGCCTTCCCACCTAAATTCATCTCTGCTGAACGCAGATTTATCCACCAGGGGAGGCTGACAGCTTTGGTACTTTAATTTGCTTTCATGACATGGTACAAAGTATTATTTTTATTAACTTGTATTACTATACGCCAGCATATTTTGTAACCTGTCTACAAATAATATTCAAATATCTACTAATGTTTTTATACAATTTAAATGAGGATAGAGAGAGATTAATTAATAATTATTTCTATAGATGTCATAAAACAGAAGAGAAGATGTTTTACCAAATGTGACAGATAGTGATGGGCGAATCTCACCCGTTTCGCTTCACCGAAAAATTCGCGAATTGGGGAAAAAATTTGCGAAACGAGTCGCGTCAATCGCGGCTTGGCGCGTCGTTTCAGCGAATTTTTGCTGGCGAATTTTTGCTGGCGTTTCGCGAATCGCGGGAATTCGCCGTGAATTCGCCCCTGGCGAATAAATTCGCCCATCACTAGTGACAGAATTTTATGACATCATAAAGCACCTTTTTACCCATAAAGAGGATCACCGCACTAGAGGCCACCCTTTCAGACTAGAAGAAAAGGACTTTCATTTGAAGCAGTGAGGACAGTGAGGTTGTGGAATGCACTGCCGGGTGATGTTGTGATGGCTGATTCTGTTGATGCTTTTAAAAGGGGCTTGGGTGATTTTTTGGACAGATCATATCAAAGGCTATTTTGATACTAACCTCTATAGTTAGTATAGTTATGGGCATATATGGTTTGTGTGAAAGAGTGAAGGGGTGTGTGTGTATGCTGGATTTTAATTTGGAGGGGTTGAACTTGATGGACTTTGTCTTTTTTCAACCCAATTTAACTATGTAACTTGCACAGCATTTATTTAAACATTTTAAAATGTATTACTTTGCTTGGGTTTAATGATTCAGTGGGGGTCTTGTTGTTTAGATGTAGCACCCCATAGTACATAACGCTAAGCAGTTGAACATATTCTGCTAAATGAACATTTTGATCCAAGCAGTAAATACTTTAATACATGTCTCAGTTAAACTCATTGTTGGCTGTTTTTCCCTCTAGATTAGAAACACCTGTCCTGTTTTACCACTTTATAGTAAAGGTATGGAACCTATTATCCAGGATGCTTCGGACCTGGGGTTTTCATAATTTGGATCTTCATACTGTAGCTCTACC
Organism: Xenopus borealis; assembly: GCA_024363595.1. NCBI lineage: Eukaryota > Metazoa > Chordata > Amphibia > Anura > Pipidae > Xenopus > Xenopus borealis. The sequence goes on along the minus strand of CM044431.1, from coordinate 194,098,481 downwards.
AGAAAACCCTGTAAACATGAAATAAACCCAAGAAGCTGGTTTTTATTTCAATATGGATTAATTAGATCTTCTTTGGGATCAAGTACAAGCTACTTTTTATAATTACAGAGAAACAAGAAATCATTTTAAAAAATTTGGATTATTTTATTATAATGGAGTCTATGTAAGACAGCTTTCCCTAATTCGGAGCTTTCTGGATAATGGGTTTCTGGATAATGGATCTCATTCATGTATTATTGCATTTCATGTCTTTCTCCTTATCTGTATTGTATTTGTACAAGTATGTACCAGTCTATTTAAAATAACCTTATTCTGTTTTGCGTTGACCTTTCATATAATAATGTAATTTAATTAGTCGACAGAACCTTAAGAAGAAAAACAGATTTATTTTAGTTAATACAAATATTTATTGATTCTTCTTCCCTTACATTAGTCGGTTTATACCACAGTGTTCAGGCACACAGTCATTCATGCCTTGACAATATTTCCACTCTCCTTTTTTCCAGCTAAGCCAAACTTTCCAATTGTTCAGATACCCCACCTGAGACCTTTTTTGGGCATTCCTTTCCAGAGTTACTCACCACCTCCCGGACTTGACAGCCCGATGTACACGTTACACCCTCTGTCTCCTTCTCAGGGTAGGAATTTTCATGTGACACCTTCCAGTCCCACCAGTCCGGCATATGCTCTATATATGCTATATATGCTCTCCCCTCTGGCCTACTCCGGATAGGAATTTCTGAACCCCTCCTTCAGGATGTACATTTTGCCTCACTATCACTTTTGCCCTAACTGGCTTAGCCTTGGCACATATGCCCCTACCTCCTTGTTGGGGTTTCAGCTGTCCTGAACTAACTGCAGTACCTAGTACTGCCACTGGGTGCCCTATCACTGTCTAAATCAGTGATTCTCAACCTGGGAGTAGCGACCCCTTTGGGGGACCCTTTTACAGGGATCACTTAAGGGGTTCCAGGAACAGGTTCATCTCTCTCCCCACTAGCCCTTGGCTCTTGTAGCTCTCCGGGTGTTGGTTCTGGGAGTTGTAGTTCAGTAACCTGTGTAGGGAAGCCAGTTGCACTACAACTTTCTATATCCCCTTAGTAGGGACTGCCATACAGCTCTCCCTGCCCATTTAAAGCAGGCAGTCATAATTGTAAAATTTATATGGTAATTGGGGGTGTGGCCAAAATATTTTGCTGCACTACGCACGGAAAACAAACCTTTATGCAGACACACCGTCTTCTGTACTTTCCGCTCTGGGCTGGCAACGAAAATATTCTAATATTTTATGGTTGGGGGTCACCACAACATGAGGAACTGTATTAAAGGGTCGCAGCATTAGGAAGGTTGAGAACCACTGGTCTAAATCCAAGGTCCTGGGTGTGCCATCTCCTTTTATACCCTTCAACTCCACTTCCCTCTCTAGTGACTGGCGAAGGAACTGTACCTAAACAAAAAAGTTGCTGCCCTCTGGTGGTAACACTTGTAATTACATTTTAATTATACAACCTTTTTCAATCACTCCAATGCACAATTTTCCCATTTTACACCATTCACACAAACACACATTCAACACATGATACCAATCACCTTCTTACAAGCTTTCTTGTTAGTTAACACACCTTGAGGCAGATTAATCAAGGGTCGAATTTTGAGTTCATGGGAGTTTTTAAAATTGGCATAAACTACATGAACTTGAAACTCTACCAATCAAAAGGTATTAAAAAAATAGAATTTTTCAAAGTCGGGTGAATACAATTTGATTCGAGTTTTTCAAAAAAACTGAAATGTCAGGAAGGCTGCACACAACTAGCAGCCAAGCAGGTTAAAAAAAGTTAAAACGTTGAACTTAATGGACATGTCTTTTTTTCAACCTAAATTACTATGTGACTATGTAACAAATTAATCCCAGGACATCTTCCATAGGCTAAAACAGCAATTTGGCAGGTTTTAGGTGGTGAATAGTTTAATTTGAGTTCTTAAAGGACCAGTGTATGACAAATTTCGAAAATCAAATTCGGACTTTAAAAAAAAAAAAAAAAAAATGAATCAAACTTTAACAATTCCCTAGTCAAATTTGACAGTTTTGACCATAAAAAACCTTGAAAATTTGAATTTCAAAATTTGAATTTTCACTTTGACCCTTGATAAATCTGCCCCCTTGTGTCACACATTCACCACACTTTGTCAGAAAGGGAGCCTTAAACCACCATTAAATGCCACCGATTCATCCACTTTAGATTGTGAAGAGGCAGGCCAACATATGTGAGATTAGGATTTTTATTCCCCACGCTGGCTTCTGTGTTCGATTATACATTATATCCTCTTATCCTTTGTAGGAACAATACAAAGACGTGGCATGTACAAAAACTGGGCATGCTTGTGAAGTCAGCACTGATGTGTTTCGCCTCATAGCTTCCTCCCTGAGTGATAATTATGTCTGAAAATTGCCACTCTTTATTGTCTCAAAGAACTTTATTAATCCAAAAACATTTAGAAGACGTAAAAAACTCTGCCCATACTTCCAAATAGGTTAAAGTATAATAAACGATTTACAACAAAAGGATAATTTCAAAATCTTTTAAATTACACAGCCATTAAAGTTTCCATAAATGTTACTTAAATCCATATTACTTTACAAATATCTGAATTTACATTACAAACACTCTAAGATTAAAATCTACATTGAGACTCTGGAGATATAGGAATTTTAATCCTCATGTTTCAGGGTAGCAGTAACTAAATCTCTCCCCTCCAATGTGATTTAACTATGTTGATCCCAAACCAAGTTAACCCCTTTGGATATTTATTATGTTTCTCCAGAAAATGGTTGGATACTGAATGTTTTTATTATCCTTTACATAAATTATAATAGGTTCTATTCTTTTTTAAAGTTCCCTATTAGTTTTACCTATTTACTGGAGGCCACAGGGGCACTCCAGTACATAAATTACATTTATTGAATTACATTTAATCATCTCCTGGATTTGAATGTTTTCCTGGTACTAAAGCTTTTAACCTTCTTACTATATCTAACAGGCCCAGACTGGCAATCTGTGGGTTCTGGCAAATGCCAGAGGGGCTGCTATAAGGTGCCATAGAAAGTCAGTATTTAGTAGGCTGGTGGGGGCTGATTAGGCCTCTGTGTACCTGAAATGCCAGGCCCTATTTTAATTCTCAGCCCGGACCTGATATCTACATGCTTTCCAAAGACAGCAAGAAAAAAACCCTTGAGAGGGATTTCCTATTTTATTAGTCTTATTTTTGGATCTTGCACTTTGGAGGTTGGAGAGGCTTATTGGGGCAGATAGCAGTTCACTAGCGTTGCCACCCGCAGGAACGTCGCCGAGTCACTAACAGGGCAGCACTGTATCAGCATGTGATTTTATTGCTCTGGCGAACGATCATTACATTACATTACATTACAAATTCACTAAAATGCTGATTTTACTGAACGTTACCTCTGTCGCCTGAGTTGACTTCTCCACCTCAAAACAGGCGAAGTGCTATAAAGTAGCTAGATCTTCCTCAGTCTTTTGTCACTTACATTATATTCTGTGAGCCAAAAATGTATCAAAGTTAAAAAAACACTGGCGACTTTTTCTTTTTTGAAGCAGGATTGCCTGCAAAAGTCCTCACTTTTTTTTGAGTAACTGGTATTCCCCATACATTTTAAAACTTATGGAATGTAAATTTTACAGTGTGCTCGTGTGTAGGGCATTAAAACAACTCTCTTTATTAAGGTTCCCTGGACATGTTTTTTAAAAATTGGAAACAAAGTACAGATAGAGTCACTTGGATTTGTGAGTTAAATGCGTCGTGACTCAGCATTAATTGAAGAAACTGTGTTATCTAAAGTTATCTTAACTCATTTAATGCATTTAACCTTTTCATTAGCATACCAAAGCTCCATTGTTTTCAATGGTGAACTCTTTAATTGGATGGGATGCTGTGACACAATATTCTGTGATAAGTGGGATAAATGAGATAAATGAGTTAAGTCGCGACGCATTAAACTCACCATCCAAAGTGACTGCATCTGTATATGCACCAACATTTGAAATAAAGACGTCCATACAAATTAAAATTTCCCACCCTGTCCAAAATGACCTAGCAAATTTTCGCTAGGCAGAAATGAACGCTTGCACAACTTCTCTATGAAATGCTTGCAGCGCCAGCAAACAGTTGCCAGTGTTCGGTGCCCAGGATGAAACTCAGCATATTAGTGACGTTTCTTAGTCTGAGCACATTTTCCCCTGGCTAAGCATTGCAAGTGGTGCGAAGTTGACGCTGGCGAAAATTTGCCAGTTAGTAAATCTGCCCCATTGTGTTTCACTGGATTGGCACCAACATGGAATAGGGAATCAGATTTGTTCTGGTGAATTACCCATGTTATATGATGCTTTACGCCGCAGAAATCCACTCAGAGATGATAAAGGGCAGGAGAAATAAAGACAATAGACTGAATGCAGCTAGCTTACAAACTGGCATAATGGGTATTTCATACAATCTGAGAAATCAAACAGCAAATAGTGAGAGTTCATGAACATTACAGAACAATGATTTATAGAGGAGTCTGTTTTTCATGTATGGGGTGTTTTATGAGATAAATCAGTTCCACTAGCAAACTTTACCATTTTGGATTCACGCTGTGAGTCTCACACTGCATATTTTGGTTCGAACAGAATCAAATGCAGCAGAATGAGTGAAGAATTCACAGACCTCCACTGCTAAACAATGTGAATGAGTGTTAATGAATTTATATAAAAATAAAATAAAAAACCTAAAACATAACTGTGGTGTTTATACAAATGGCCTGCAGAGGTCAGTGTGCACATGAGTTATACTGTGCATACACTTTACCTTCTATACTGTTTAAAAGCAATAGTGTACTCTGATCCCCATCTTCCCACCCACTTCTCGAATCTGGCCACTTCCTGCACTGACTCTCCCATTTCCTGACCCAACCCAGCACACTCCCTGCCCAGACTCTGCCCACTCCCTGACTAGGGTTGCCACCTGGCCGGTATTTTACCGGCCTGGCCAGTAAAAATTAAGGTTGATCCCAATGTTATTAATTGGGGAAAAAACAAGTATATAGGAAGGCCGTTATTGTTTCCAGAAAAGGCGGCAACCCTATCCCTGACCTGTATTTCTGCTTCACCGCTGCAGGTAAGAGTGGCTCGGGAAGGGAGGGTTTCTTTTTAACTATAGAGGAAGAAGACCCTGCAGTATGGGCCCCCCTGAGACTGTGGGGTGTGCTTCCTCTATAGTTACGCCACTGCATAATGGTCTAAGAATAAATATGATGACAAATACCTAACATTAATAATGATTATAAAATATTCCTGGTAATTCCAAGACATCGCTATCATAGAGCCCTTGGAGTCATGACAATCCCTTATACAGGTATGGAAGCTGTTATCCAGAAACCCATTTTTCAGAATTATGGGAAGGCCATTGCCCATAGAGTCAGTTTTAACCAAATAGTATAATTCAAATTTTCTCTGCAATAATAAAAAAGTCCCTTGTATTTTAACCCAAGATATATTTCACAGCCGGCACCCAAAACCAGAACCAGTACCAAGCACCCTGGTCTTAGCTCGTGCTTCACAAGTTAAGTGACCACCTTTGGTTTCGGAAGGAGCTCTCAGCTACTCAGATGCCACCTGGACTTAAACAAGAGGTTCAAGGGAAAGGTTCTGGATAGGCAGTGGGGCACGGCTGTTAGCTAGAGTCTTTGGGCTGAAGGTCACGGTACAGAAGGTATAAGCAAGATCGTAGTCAGACAGGCTGGGTCTACGCAGGCAGATATCAGAATCGTCAGGCAGGCAAGGGTCAAACACAGATAATCAGATAACTAGTCAGGAACAAACAACACTAGGCTTCAGGAACCACTAGTAACAAGTTCTATCATGGGCACTTATTCCCAGCATTTGTGAAGCGCTAAGCCCTGTATTTATTCTCAGACCTGTGGTACAAAAATGATTCTCCTCTAGAATAAAACATGTTACAAAGAATGTCCTTGCTAGTCCCCATGTATTAATTCTGGGTAACAAACTCCTTCAGGAACTGTGAACACATCCCCACATATACACAGCTGTACAATGAATCACCCCCCTTCCCCAAATGGTTGTATCCTAGGCAAAGGCCTTAACCTCAGGACCACTGCAAACAGTAGGTGTGTATGGAGGGGGAAGTATTTAAAATAGGGATACTTGCAGCAAAAAAAGCTGAACTGCCACACAACATATATTATATTTTTGGGGTGGGGATCAATAGAATAATTGATTATTTTGGCCCTTATGACGTGCACACACATTTTACAGGCTGAGAATGAGCCTTCTCACAAACGATGCGTCGAATGAACAAGTGCATAGTGACGCTGAGCAACATGCAGCGCGTTCCTCGTTACGTCATGAAACCGAAGGTTGATAAGTGGCAGGCAGCGCGGGAAAGCGGCAGTTGGGAGGGGACGCATTTGTGGGAGGTTTGTTATTTGGCCGCTGGAAAGTCGATTGCGGCTCAGAGCATTCTGTGGCGATGAGCAAATGGGCTGATACTGGGAAATGTCACTGGTGAAAGTGGCAGGGGGCGGTGGGAAGTAACTAATGGAGCGTGTGTGTGTAATGGGGGTGATCCCGAACTGAAAATAAGGAAGTGGATTTGTTAATGTCACAGGAAGTGCTGGGGGAGGGGAGTGGACAATTGGTGGGCTGTGACGTGATGCAAGCATGGGATATTGACAAAATCCATGTGGGGGAGAAGTGTCAAATGTGTCAGAATCCTCTAATGGGGGGGGGGGGGGGGGGGGGAATTTCAGACTGTGAACAGCAGTCAAGCTATCAGACCATTTATTTCAATTCACACTGTCAAGCTATCAGACTATGGAGCAAATTCACTAAGTGCCGAAAATGTGCTAGTGTTGCCTTCACCGACGTTTGCTGCACTTTGCCAGCCCGCCGCAAATTCACTAAAATGCAAATTTGCACTCAGGGCTGCAAACGTTAGCGAAGTTGCGCCATAGTTACTTTGCCAGGCAAAGCACATTTACGCTAGTGATGCCTAATTTGCATACGGCGCAAAGTTGAAAGTATAATAGAAGTATATGTTACAACCACTACATTCCACTACACAAGCCCAGGAAACCTTTAATATATAAAATAAAGTTGTCCTATTGCCCTACATGTGCCCCCTGTATAGTTGTGTTGCCATATGTTAGGAAATGTATGGGGGGGAAGGAGGGTAACCCCCAAAAAATTACACTATTTTTCATCACCTAAAAAAAAATTTCAAGTTTTTTTTCAAACTCCTATCTATTGTATTGAACTTCACCAGGTCTGACCTGAGAGGTAAAGTCTAGCGCAAGAGGTAACGTTCAGTTTAATGGTAATTTTAGTGAATTAGCGTAGTTACGTCTCTTCGTCAGTGCAGAACTTCGCCTGGCATAAGGGTGCGAAGTTGCGCTAGTCTATCTACTTCGCTAGCGAATTTTTGCCTGGGACACTTCGTCAATTGGCAGAGTTGTGAAATGACGTCACGCTGGTGAATAAGCGCTAGCGTTAGGCGCTTTAGTGAATTTGCCCCTATGCTTTTAGCAACAGCAAATCACATTTCCTGTGGATTCCACCACCAGTGCCATGAAGTTCAACACCACCTCACTCAGTCCACTCAGTCCACTAAGTCGTAATATTCTGCAACGCTTTGCCAAATATTGGAAATCACACAAATTTCTGGTCCTCATGTCCAGATTTCAGCATATCGCATTTCCCCTTCATTTCACCACTAGTGCCATGAATCTGACCCCAACCTGAGTAAATCCACTTAGTTTGGTGCAATTTCACTGTTGAAATTTACTGCAAAGCTGCGCCAAATATTGCAAGTCATACTCATTTCTAGTCCTCATACGCAAAGTTTTGATAACCATAGCAACAGCAAATCATATTTCCCCTGCATTCCACCACTAGTACCATGAATTACTCCACCACCCTGCTCAGTCCACTTAGTTTGGTGACATTTCACTGTCGAAATTTACAGTAATACTTCTCTAAATCTTGCAAGTCACACTCATTGTAATCCTCATACGCAAAGTTCTGATACCCATAGCAACTTTAGTAGGCTAGAGAAAGATTAAGCCAATTTAGCTTGTTTATCTTGTAGTCTAGCAGTAGGTTTAAGGTTCAGGATTATTAAGGAAGCGGGAATGTCACGGTCGGCACCCTGAACCCAGAACCGATGTCAAGCACCCTGGTCTAGGCTCGTGCTTCTGCCTTTCACCTTGGGAGGAGCCCTCGGCTAATCGGATGCCGCCAGGTCTTAAAACGAGAGGTGCAAGACGAGGGGTTCTGAGTCGACAAAGGGGCACAACTGTATAGAAAGTCTTAAGGCCGATGGTCACGATACAGGCAGGAATAGGCAGATTCGAGGTCAGACAGGCTTGGTCGAGGCAGGCAGATAGTTAGGAACGTCAGGCAGGCAAAGGGTGAAAACCGGGTATTCAATCAGATGGGATGAGACAGGATCGGAGTCAATAACAGGCAGGAAACAAACCAGGAAGACAACCAAGGGTTAAGCAGAATCAAGGTCGGTTTCAGGCAGGGGTCAGGTTTTCAGAGGACAGAGTAGTCAAAATAGCCAGGCAGGGTCAACACAGATAGTCAGGAACAGATAAGAGGCTTTAAGCACAGTACTAGGCACCAGGAAAATAAACCTATAACGGGCAGCGCATTGCAGAGAAAAATCCCTTTAAGTACTTTTGAATTTGGCGCCATTGTGCAATGACGTAATCACGCCAGCGCGCAAGCGCCTATAAAAACGCGGCGCGCACTAGGAAGCCGGCAAGCTAAGAAGAGGATGGGGCGGCGGGCGTCCCCGCTGCGCCACCGCTAGACCACCAGGGTGAGTCCTTACAGGGAGATTCAGCTCCACATGTCTGCTCTTGTTCACATCCTGGCTGCACATCCCCCCATTTTTTTTTAAATATATTTTTAATTCTGAGAATTTTATAGATACAGGTATTGCATTAAAGTACATATCCATTCAAGATATTAAACAAGTTTTAAGTTCAATTAACAGCCGTATTCAGTGTACTTATAGTATATTTTAAACTAACATTTGGATATGCGTGTTGGAATTTATTCCCAAATATCAACCTAAATCCATTCCAATAGCTTAATTAGTGTTCTACCATTAAGATATACAATATATCATAGATTTTATTTAAATAACATTCTCAGACAGAAGATTACTTAAAATATTAAATGTTATCTTTTGTAAAAACCTATAAAAAAAAAAATTAAAACACATTGACTGGAAAATTTAATTATCTAGTTTAAACTAAAGTGAACTAGATTATTGGAGACTTGTAGTTCTGTACTTGAATTGTATACCGTAACTGCCCTTCGCCTCTAATTTAGGGACAATTTGTTATATTGCAAGGAGTTGAGCAGGAGACATATTGCCAAGCCCGTACATTAACCACAGCTGCCAGAGCTATTCCTGTAAGCTTTTAATTACGAATATGCAGTTGATTTAACATAGTAAAGTTTATGTTGGGGGATTTCAAATATTTTCCTATAGTCTGCATCTCTGCAAAGCAGCCAAAAATATGTGATGTAGCAGTTTACTCTTTGTTTTTGAGACCTCTTTGGAAGGAGCATCCAGTACAGCCTCATACGGGTTCTTTCATAGTTTTACTTGTAGTAGATTACATGGTAAAGTCTCACCCAAAGACTAGTCACCCTTAGGCATGTCTGCCCTTATTGTTTTTAAAATGTTACTTTTTATTTGCAGTTTTAAACACACAAACAATAAACATACACATAACATACTTGCTGTACCTCAGAATGCATAGTCACTTGTTATATTATTTTATACATCCAAGTACATAAATGATGCATTGAGCATGGTTGACAAGTTGGTCAGAAGTGCTTTGATAGTGGGGGAATCAGGTAACGACACGTCTGTTGGCATCTAGCCAGGGTGACCAAATAGTTTTGAACTTTGCAGGCGATCCCCTTGCTGCATATGTCAGCTTGATGAGTGGCAGAGTTTTGTCATTAGGTCCTTCCAGAGGTTGACAGTAGGGGGGTGGAGATCCAGCCACTTCATTATCACTTTTTTTCCCCCCCATAATATAAGGTAGCTCTAATAAGATTTCATGTTTTATTTAATGGTACCAAATCATCTACCACACCCAACAGACAGAGCATAGGGAACTTTACCCCTGGAATATCCAGGTTCTGGTTTAAAGATATCACTGCAGACCAATATCTGGAGATGACCTCAGAGTCCAAAATCATATGGAAAAAGCCTGCATTGGGAATTTTACACCTATGTCAGTGAGCCTCAGCTATTTTACCCATTCTTTTCAACCTCAGAGGGGTGATATATAATTGGTGTAGCGCCTTAAATTGTATAATTTTATCTCTTGTGGAAATTAGAAATTCCTAGATATCTAAAGCGGAGACATCGACCTGAAAATTCATCGGTCAGGTTAAAAAATCTTTATCGGTAGGGATGCACCGAATCCAGGATTCGGTTCAGGATTCGGCCTTTATCAGCAGGATTCGGCCTTTATCAGCAGGATTCGGATTCGGCTGAATCCTTCTGCCTGGCCGAACCGAATCCTAATTTGCATATGCAAATTAGGGCAAGGGAGCTAAATCACGTGACTTTTTGGCACAAAACAAGGAAGTAAAACATTTTTCCCCTTCCCACCCATAATTTGCATATGCAAATTAGGGTTCGGATTCGGTTCAGTATTCGGCCAAATCTTTCGGGAAGGATTCGGGGTTCGGCCGAATCCAAAATAGTGGATTCGGTGCATCCCTATTTATCGGTCCCTGTGCAATCTACTTATGTTTGCAGGGCCAAGCAGGCAGATACCCTTCAGTTGTCCTGGCAATATCGCCTGAAATGGTCTTTTTAGTTGGATACATCGTACATTTAAATGATCATTTTGAGTCAATCATGGTCTCACGATAATCTTTTAAAAATCTTTACGTCTATGGCCAGCTTTAGGTGGAGGAGTTTTATATACCAATAATGGCCAGTGCACAGCATATCATGCTCTAATGTTGATTCTTCCGCCTCCATCGACCTAGTAGAGGCCCAAATGTGAACATTAGTATTAAATACCTGGTGATCGAAGTGTTATGTCTGGCCTTTCAATGC
>CM044431.1:194016978-194048024 GCA_024363595.1 Xenopus borealis | reverse complement strand
TACATGTTTTAAAATTTCGGGACAGAACGGGGTGTTTCTTCTTTAAAATTACAAATAAAATTCTATAATTGTTACTTTACCTCGTTCTATACTCGATTGGATAAAAGCGCTGTGTGGTATACACAATTTAACTAATGCTTTAGCAAAGTGTTATTTGCATTACTTTTACCAAAAGAAAATCGTACTGAAATGAATAATTATGTGGGTGAATAATGTTACATCCTACACTAAGGGGCAGATTTACAAAATTTACATGTATTCACATGAAGGATTAGAATATTCGATCGAATTTTCAAAAAGATTCGAATTTCGAATATGCAAATTAGGCAAATTCAACCATCGAATATTCTAATTCGAATATTTGAAAATTCGATGGTCAAATACTTCCCCTTTAAATTTAAATTCGATCACCTAGTTTTCCAGATTAAACCTACCGAAATGGGGATTATTCCCTAAAATCGAATAGGAAAAATTCGATTGATCGTTTAAAAATCGTTCGAAAATTCCCTATTTGATCGAATTGTGCTAAAAAAAAAAATCGAATTTGAATTTTTTTAATTCCCCACTATTCCCCCACTAATTTCTAATTTTTTTGCCATTCGAAATTCGACCCTTAGTAAATATGCCCCTATCCCCACAAAATACATAGAGGTACAGTGCTTAGAATAAAAGTAAAAGGAATATATCCACAATATGGCTGATATATATATATTTTTGCTTGTTAATAAGTATATTGTATAATAAACATAAAAGTGAACTTACTGCACCACAAGCCTAAGTAAATAAATTATTTATGCTTTCAGTTGGCTGCAGGGGTCACCATCTTGTAACTATGTTAAACCATCTTTTCAAGACCAAGATCTTGCACATGCTCAGTGTGGTCTTGGCTGCTGTTGGGAGGCTAAGGTTAGGCGTCATCATAAATTATCAAAAAAGCACAATTCAAATAATTTCTGCCATAGAAGCCGATACAGCAAGACTGATTAATAATCAGAATATACAGACAGCGCTGGGGCTGTGGATTCGGTCGAACATGGTCATTGGCTGCTTTGAGGAAACAAACAAAACTGCCCCCACTGCCATTTAAAAGTATTATCGTTTCCCTGCAAAGCAGTTATGGACTGTGTGAAGTTTCCTATCTCCGGCAATTTCACTGTATACAGTCAGGTTTCTTATAAAAACTGTAGAATTTTTTCCCCAGGAAGCAATTAATTTAAAGGTGATGTAAAGGAAAAAAAATAAAATCCTATATTTACTTTCTTTAATGAAAAATAAATCTATCTCCAGTTTATTCAAAGTAGAAAAAACCTCTAGCATTACAGAATTTTAAATTTTGATAAACAGTCCTTCCCATTTACTTTTGCTTGGAAAGTCAAAATACTTTTTAATGCACAGTTTTTAATAACCTATCAAAAATCAATTTTCTCTTGCCTGCTACCAAGATGGACACATGACACAGGCGCTTCGTCTGTAAGGAGGATGTGAAGAGGGATATATAAACGTTTATACCCCTCTAAAGACGCAAAATCACAGCCTCAACTCGCGTAAATGAAGGGGAACAGGAAAACGCAGACAAAACAGCAGAAAACGGTAACTGCCTTCTTTAATCCAGCCGCAGCTCAAGCCGTGCACGCCAACGCAACAACCGACACCATCTTGGAGGCAGCACACAGTCCATTAAGCGCTACAAAGGGGACAATGGCAGCCAAATCAATAGATCAGGCACCAACCACGGCAGCACAAAGATATGCTCCTACAAAATGAAACAGGCGCTGTGCAGAGACATAAAACAGCTCTCAGAGGACCTGAAAAAGGACATTGGAGAACTAGGAGATCGCACAGCACATCTGGAAGAGTTCACTGATGCACATAATGAACTAATAACTCTCAAAAAAGAAACCAAGCAGAGATAGCCCACCTATTTGACAAGGTGACAGATCTGGAGGATAAGCTTCTATCCCTGGCCAGGAAGAAAGATGGCTGGCCAAAACAATATCAGCACCTGGAAATATGGATTTGGCCTCAGCAACCGTGCTTAAACGCAAGACATTCACTGATATTACTAAAATATTGAGCCACAATAATATCTCATACCGCTGGGGATTCCCACTTAAATTAATCAATGAGACACCTACAGTACTGTCTACAGTTGATGAGGCCAAGCAAACCCTTGCCAGATGGGACATACCAACAACACCAGACAAAAAAACATTGCCAAGAAGGCAGTCACCCTCAAACACGCCTACCAAAAGAATGGCAGAAAGTCTGATGCTCTTTCCTACATCTATAAACTAAATGCAAATATTCCATCCTTAGAAGACGAGAAAATCTCAATCTTCTTCGACCCCCCCTGGCTCCACAAAATCTGACAAGGAGCTTATTTTTGGCCTCCAGGAGAAAGCCACCAACACTATTTTGCTATACTATAAGTTTTAAGGCTGTATGATATATATGGTAGTACATGACAATATTGATACTGTGTTGTAGGTAAATCTGATAATGGCTTTGGAAAAACATGCAGACCTGCTGGTTAAATGGTACATTTTTATTCACTAAATTGTAGGGGTCTAAACTCCCCTAATAACAGGAACCAAATACTCAATGATGCATTAGAGCAAAGGCAGATGTTTTGTTCTGCCAGGAAACGCATTTCTGTAAAACAGCCCCTCCTAAATTCTTCAACAAACGCTTCCCACATAACTGCCATGCGTATGGGATAAAAAAATCTAAAGGGGTTTCAATCCTTATATCATCTAAACTTTCTTTCCAATTTAAAGGTGTGCATGTTTAATCTTGCTGTTAGAAACAAGAAGCAAACTCAATGAGATCCTAACAGCTAAGACAGCATACCGGTTAAAATTGCTTAAGAAACTTTACTACGCTAAAGGAAATAGGACAGTTAAATTACTAGCAACACAACTAAAACAGCAACAAGCTCAGAATAGAATAAGCTATATAATGTCCACACAAGGGAAACAAACAGACCCCAAATCAATAGTTAATGAATTTGCAGAGTATTACACAAACTATACAACTTAAAAGATGAAACAACAACACCACAACCAACCATAGCCACTATTAAAGAATACCTCAACAAGTTGACCCTTCCATGTCCAACTCAATCTCAAATATAAGAAATAGAGGCACCGATATCACAATAAGAAATTATAACAGTTATAAAAACCTTAAAAATAAACAAAGCCCGGGACCTGACAGGTTTACCAATGCCTTCTACAAAACATATTCATACATACTTGCCCACAATTATTGCGTTTATTTCAAAATATCGAAGACACAGGAAAGATAGATAAGGAATATCTCCAAGCTCAAATAGTTACACTCACCAAATCACGGCTCTGAGTCCTGCCATCTTTAATTGACCCAAACCAGGTTGGATTTATGCTTCACAGACAGGGCTCAGACAGTACACACCAATTTCACAATATCATACTGTACATATTCTCAAAAGGCAGGGATCCCTGGCACTTTTATTATCTCTTGATGCCGAGAAGGCAGGGTTAACTGGAAATACATGGAGGAGACACTCAAACAATACGGCTTGGGCCCAGGCTTCATCAAGGCACTACTCCCCTTATATATCAATCCAACTGCAAAAGTGTGCACAGCTTGATAAAGGGGGTAACCCTGAAACGTTGCATGCTGCAATAAATATTAGCAAGGTTTTAACCTGCTTGCATTACCTGTGTGCCGGTGAATCTTTGCTGCCAAGAGACAGGGATGCCCCTTATCCCCCTTGATATTTATGTTAATGGTAGAACCACTAGCTCAAAGGATAAGATTAAATGCAGATATAACAGGTGTAATTACTCATGCAGAGCACCATAAAATAGGGCTCTATGCAGATGAAATATTGTTAACCCTCAAAAACATTGCAGTTTCATTTAATGAATTAGAGTTTCAAACCATCTCCTGGTATAAAATAAATCAGTTCAAAACACAGGCACTCCCATTTAATATACCACATCAAAGCCTTCTAGGATATAAGCACACATACTTTTGATTGGAGGGACACCTATATAACATATCTTGGCCTTAAATTACCTAGACCCAGCAAAAATTTACAAACTGAACTATCTACCTCTGTTGAAACAGATAGAAACAAAATGTGCTAGATGGAAAAAAATAGCAGTCTCTTGGTTCAGGAGAATTGTCTCTGCCATAAATACTATACCTTTTTAGGACACTACATATAGCATTACCCTCACAAATATTGCCCAGCAATACAGAAAAGTATAAATAGATTTATTTGGGCAAACAGACAGAATAGCACTTTTCTGTGCATAAGTACGGAGGAGTTCTGGAGGGTTGGGGATCCCTAATGTAAAGATGTATTACTTTGCAACACTGTTAGAAATGGTTGTTCGGCTACACTCTCCACCAGGTTATAAAGACTGGGTAGACCTAGAGTCTGATTTTGTAGAACAAGGTAAATTGATCCAACTTTTTTGGCTTCCCAAATGACACAGACCTTCTACCACAAATTTGCTATCGAAGGTATTGCTACAAATATGGGACACCCTAAACCAGTGATCCCCCAACCAGTAACCAAAAACTCAAATTAATGACTTTTCTGTCACCAATGACACCTAGTACAGCACTGAATCATATAATCCCAAACATCAACCTATGCATATGGGAGACCAAAGGAATCACAATTGGCCATCTATATTTCGCAACCTCTCTGAAGATTTTTGAAGACCTGGTTGATAGATTTGGACTTCCAGTTACTCAACATTATATATATCTCCAAATAATTCACTTTCTACAACCCTATCTTACAAATGTGAAAACCATGAGACAAACTACCAGAATGGAGCACCTCTGCAACAAAGCATGGGATGTCAAGACAATTATCTCAGATTGCTATAGACAGCAACTCCAATTACCGGAAGACTTAAAATTTTCATATATGCAGAAGTGGGAAGATGACCTCCAAATTCAGCTCACAGCTGAACAATGACAAAAGAGCCTTTCAGCCTTGAAAGGAGCCACCACCTGCTCAAACCACATAGAAATGCACACAAAAATCATGCATAGATGGTACCTCACCCCACGACGAATAAACCCCCAGACATTCTCAACGATGCTAGAGAGGATGTGGACAGCTTGGCACATTTCTACACATGTGGTGGCAGTGCCCCACAGTTCAGCCATTCTGGCAAGTATTTGACTTGCTACAAACAAAGCTGGGCTGTACACTTCCTTGTCAACCCCAAATCGGACTGCTACAAATATATCCTGAGAACTAAATGTGCCAAAATATGGAACCCATGGCATCCCATACATGAAACATGAGAATTTACTTATTTCATATCAGCAATGTAGAAAACGCATATATTAGATAGGGTTATATGAATAAGATAAATTAAACAAGGTATAAGCCATGTACTACCCCAACTTTATTTTATTTAACCTTTCCATTAATTAAAAACTAATTTTTTTTTGTTTGGTATTGTTCTTGTTTTTTCTTTGGTTAACAGGCTCTACATCGAGAAATCTATATTTCGCCTATATAAACCACAAAGACAGCATCTTTGTATTGTAAACACCTTAATTAAACAATAAACTTATAAGTTTGAAAAAAAAATTTCTCTAGAGATGCAGTATTTTCCTGTCGTAGGCCAACATGGCTTGAGTCTGACATGGTAAAAAAAAAACTTCTGTCCACTCAGTGTGAATAAGCCTTTGCTTTCTTGGTACTTAGGATTCATTGTAATGTAGACAATAAACAATGTACGTGATCAAACTCTACCTCAGCTTAGTCACAGTGGAAAAGCTGTCCAGAAAGGCCAACGAATCTGATCCGGATCACAACATTTTAATTTAAAGAAGATGATGGATAGAGCAAAAGCTGCATGAAAAGAAATGTGTTGCTCTGAACTTTTCTGAAATTTTTTTCATGCTTGTCTTTATATCATACATCTGCCTTGCAGGTTTCTGGATAGCCTTTCAAAGCTACAAAAAAAATTGACAAATTCTTTATGAAGACAAGCATATAAATTTATTTCTCAGCATCGAAGGTGGCAAGTAAAAATATTTACCTTAATTACCTTTTTAACCAAGCACAGTTCTATACTATATTTTTAGAATTCCTTTGCTAAAACAAACATTACACACATACAGTTCTGTGTGATGAAAACATAAACTGAATGTCAGCTCTTGAAAATGCACACTCACATGTCATAGTAGATAAAGTCGGATAAAATGCACTCCATAAACCCAATTTATTTAAATGACTAATGATTTATAGCAATAAACATAAAATAGCAATAAAACATAAAAACTACTAGTGATTTATATATTTCAATTTCATTGTAAGAGGTCAGATAAGAAGGAATAGTATACCAGCAGATGCCATTTATCCTGCTATTTCTGTTGTTAAGGTATCCACCCATTTAGACCTTAAGATCTTGGGACAGGAACCCCTTCCTCTTGTCTCTTAAAGGAACAGTTCAGGGTAAAAATAAAAACTGGGTAAATAGATAGGCTGTGCAAAATAAAAAATGTTTCTAATATAGTTAGTTAGCCAAAAATGTAATGTATAAAGGCTGGAGTGAGTGGATGTCTCATAACAGAATACAACACAACATCCTGCTTTTCAGCTCTCTAAATCTGAGTAAGTCAGCGACTTGAGGGGGAGCCACATGGGACATAACTGTTCAGTGAGTTTGCAATTGATCCTCAGCATTCAGCTCAGATTCAAAAGCAACAGTTATGACCCATGTGGCCCTCCTTCAAGTCATTGATTGGTTACTGTCTGGTAACCAGGGTAACCAGTCAGTGTAAACAAAAGAGAGCTGAAAAGCAAGAAGTAGTGTTCTGTTAGACTTGCAGTCACAGCCTATATACATTACATTTTTGCCTAACTAACTATATTGAAAACATGTTTTATTTTGCACAGCCTATCTGTTTAACCAGTTTTTACTTTTATACTGAACAATTCCTTTAACTCATAGCACTCATCACAGGAAAACTCACCCACTTAAGTAGAACAGATAATAGTTCACTCTACCCCGTTTGTGATCTCAGTTTCATCCCAGTATGATAATTATTTGTTGCTGTGTTGTTTGCTTCTGCTCAGTCTAATTATTTCAGTGTTACTCTTCCCTATAATTTTTGTTGTCTGCATTTATTTTGTTGCTCAGGGTACCTCTTTGAAAACATCTGAACATTGGAAACACATGGATATATACTTGTGCGGTTTGCTCTTTTCTATTTATCTGTCTTGCACAGTTTTGTTTTTTCTTTTTCCTTGACTCATTCATTTGTAACTTGAAAACGTCTTCATTTGTTAGCTATCCTGACACACAATCAATAAAGAATAACAGATTGCCTATAATCGTGGCTTGCATAATTCGTACATGTGTAATGGATGATGATTGTAAAAGAAAGAAACTTAGAAAGAAAAATGATCACATTATATTACTCTTAAAGTGGAATTGCATCAGGCCAGAAACAATAAGAATATTTTTTTACAGAGCTTGCAACACTCACTTCAATATGTTTATGCAAACTGCCACATTTATTAAGCAGAAAAATACAAAACAAGTTTGCAGACAAAATGGCACAGGTCACCTTACAATGTATTTATAGTTGATGTATGTGTTCCTCAGACTTGTAAGGCTTGATTTCAAATCTGGTGAGGGTTAAGTGTCAGTCCCCTCTTATACTATAGTGAAATGTCAAGATTTCTTACTACAGTGAAGATTTTTTTTGTATTTTCCCTGTGGGGAATCACACAAATGACAGAAAGTTCAATACCATTCTCAGAGAAAGACACACTGACATCCAGGGGCAGATTTACAAAGCTTCAATTGGTAAATTCGAATTTTCAAACAATTTTTTGGTCAAAACACCAACTTGAATTTGAGTTCTAATATCACACCTCAACCCTGGAAACAGTTCTAATTTGACTATTCTCCACCTAAAACTTCATGTAGAAGTCAAAGCCAGAGGTTGCTTAAAATATTTGAAGATGTTCATTGTAGTGATGAGAAAATTTTTTGCCAATTTTGCTTAGAAAATTTACACCCCATAGACTTGAATGGGAGGAAAAAAATGTTGCATGTCAAAAAAATTATGGCGTGCAAAAGTAGAGTTTTTCCCGAGGAAAACTCGATTTGAATTTTATTTGAGTTTTTGGGCACAACTTTGTTAGAGGTCTTGTGCTCAGGCTAATTTGCATACGGCAGGAAATTTACAGTTGAATGCACCTCTTTAAGTTACATGGTGCATCTAATACATTTACACTGATAAATAGACATGCCAAGGGAACCTTACTGTAACCTGTAATGCCCTACTGTAAAATAATGTTCCCATATGTTATAAAATGTAGCCTATCACCCTGAAAAAAGGAAAAGACGCCAGCTTTTTTTAAAAGTTTTTCCACTCAAATATGATGTAAGTAACTGAAGATTGAGGTAGTTCTATGCAATTAATTGCACTTCGCCTGGTCTAAGCTGACGAAGGCAAGTCTGTTGAAAGAGGTAGGGTTCAGTAAAATCCATATCTTAGTGAATTTGTGGAGTAACTTTCATTTGCCAGAATGAAAGTTAGCCTGGCGATAGAGTCTCCTTCAATAGCAAAGTGACAACTGCGCCCGTTAGTAAATCGGCAAAGCCAATATGGGTGGTAACACAAACAAATGGAAGTTTATTTTTCTGACACCAAAATAGACTAGTCGCAGACAGAAAAACATGTTCTTTGATAATGTCTCAGCTACTATTAGGGCTACTTAATCCAAACTGTCTTCCCTCTTCCTGGGCAGGCTGGTGTTAACTAACCAGTTTGACCATCTGTACTAGCTTTTCAGTCTGAGAGAACACAGCCTTTGTTTTTTCCTCATTTGCTCTCACCATTTTGGGATAGATATACCTTTCCTCCAGGGTTTTTTCAGTTACTGTGCTGTAGCACTGAATTACATGTATTGTGGTTAAAATTTCCTCTTCTATGAAGACCTTGTAAAGTTAGACATAACTTTAATGTAACACCTGCAGCTCCAAATATAATTCAAGTAGTGGTTTTTCAGTTAGCAATGACTAGTGACAAGAATGTGAGGCCTTCAAAAAAAGGATTAAAAACCCTCAATTTAGATACAGGCATTCTAAGACTTCCAAATTGCAACCATGTGCAAATTCCTATTCTTTCTCATATTCATTCTCTTAAATTGTATCCAACTTAAGAAAAATGGACAGGGACAACAAAAAATATGCATAAATTCATCATTTACTCATGTTGGACCTCAGAAAAACGTCATCATTTCCAGGTATATATAAAATTGGGATAGATGCCATTTCTTATTTTCTTTACCTTTGCTGTGTCAGGTTCTGTGTCATTATGGCAGGGCTAGTCTTTTGCCATCTGAAACAGGGTTTCTGGGCTAAGTGGGCATATAGTGCCTGCTTTACCCTCTGTCCAAGTGACTGCTGCCAATTGGGGGAGGGCAGGTGGAATAATGTGTTTTGAATTTACTGTGAAGCATGGGTGTTGGAGAGCGAGTTTGAATGTTTCCTTTTTGTAAAAGCAACTTGTCTACCATGGAGACCACCAGTGTTCTATTATTCGAAAGTGGTGAACTCCACAAGTGCCGCACAATCTTTTTTTCTCCTGGCAAGGAAACAAATCATTAAACTTTCTGCTGGGTTAATGAGCAGTCTGGAATCACTGGAGTGTTGATTTCAGCAGATTATTTAAATGATTACTGAAAATTCTAATTAAAATATGTAAACCAAAATGTCAGCACAGTATGGTTTGCAGAAAATTACCTAGTTCTCTGTGTGGAAGGTTCCTAAAATAATTGTAATAATCCAAAACATCAAAGAATATGAAGGTAAATGATCACTAAAGAAGTGATTATAGATGGAAATCTGATGCAAAATAACTGCATCATTTAATGTTTATTACAGTTGAAATAAAGTTTTTTTGAAGTCTTGGGCAGTAGTATATATAATAGATTTTGTACCTATCATGTAGCTAAATATAGGGGAGAATTAAAGAGACAAAGAAAGATGGGGTGTTTAACTGGTAAAAAGATGGCCTTTCAATTATGCATGATACTGTGCAGTTTCTGTAAAAAGTTATTTTTTTTTGTAACATATTCTTACACGGTTTTATCATGAATATACAAAAAAGAAGAAACATTAAACAATAGGAAACAGTGGCAGTTCAATCCAATTTTTTTACATACATATTCTTAATGAGCATTGTGTTAAATATCAATGATCTCCATGAGCTAGCCTATCGTCCAATTAAGGGGTGAGGATGAGAGTGGGTTATTGTCTGACCTGTCCTTGCTCAAGCTCTGGTGGGGTTACCCTGTGATGGTTAAGATTACCTGTGATAATCCCGGCGTTCTGTGAGCTTGTTGTGTACTCTTCCCAAATTTGCCACACTTTTATATATTGTTGAGCCGTATTGGTTAGTCTGGCTGTCATTTCCTCAAATCTTTTATTACTTTCCACCCTAGATCTAACCTCTTTTATGGTAGGAGTCACTGAAGATTTCTACTTAGAGGTTAATGCTATGCGAGCTGCTGTTTTAATTTGATTAACTATCTTCTGGGCGGTTTTGTAAACTTAGGGATTAGGAGGGCTAATAATAAGTGAGGCATTTCGATATTTAATGTGGTTGTCAAAACATTACTAGATACCTCCTTCCAGAATTCTGTTATTTTGGGGCAGGTCCATAATATGTGGCTTAAAGGACCAGTAACATCAAAAAATGAAATAGTTTTAAAGTAATAAAAATATAATGCAGTTTTGCCCTGCACTAGTAAAACTTCTTTATTTGCTTCCGAAACACTTCAGTTTTTATATAAATAAGCTGCTGTGTAGCAATGGGGGCAGCCATTCAAAGGAGAAAAGGCTCAAGTTACACAGCAGATAGCAGATACGCTCTGTAGAATATAATGTTATCTGTTATCCTTTATTTAGCCTGTGCCATATAGCCTTTTTTCTATTTCCGCAATTCTACTCAGCAGTTTGTTTATATGAACTATAGTAGTGTTTCTGAAGCAAACAGATCAGTTTTACCAATGCAGGGCAACACTGCATGATATTTACGTTACTTTAAAACACTTTCATTTTTTGTTGTTACTGTTCCTTTAAGGAGCCTTTCATTGTGCAGCCCCTCCAGCAGTTTGGGTTTGCCTGTGGGAATATTTTAGCTAGCCTAGGGGTTAAGTACCATTTCATCATTACTTTATAAATGCTTTCTTTTTGCTGGA
Source organism: Xenopus borealis (assembly GCA_024363595.1). Classification (NCBI taxonomy): domain Eukaryota; kingdom Metazoa; phylum Chordata; class Amphibia; order Anura; family Pipidae; genus Xenopus; species Xenopus borealis. The sequence continues at coordinate 194,036,779 of CM044431.1, read as the reverse complement.
TGCATGTTACCATTTTGCGTGCCTTTTCCCATATGGAATTCCATTGCTTTATAGTCCACTCCTGTCCCATAATTGTTTCCCAGTATTTCATGTATGCATGATACATGAAATTGTATGCAGTATTTCATGTATGCATGTTTCTGAAATTAGTCTTCCGGTAGAGTGTTCATTAATATATATAGATGGGAAATCAAACCCTTATAAGGATATAGGCTTCCTAGGATTTTTTCAAAGGGGGTGAGAGTCCAGTTGATTCTTTTGCCCATTGTGGCCTCTATAAAGTGTTTAATTTGGATGTAATCCATTAATTTATTTGAGTTCCATTTGCATTTTTCTTTGAGTTTGTCATAAGTATATAGTTTATGATTCTGTTCAAGATTTCTGTTGTCCCGGGATGAAGGCAGGATTGGCCTTGAGTATTGTTAATGGTGAAGGATAAGTGCTAATCTTATATTTTTTTGGGGCCCAAATAGATATGGTAAAGCGTATTGGTTTGGGAGCTAAATTTGAGAGTTGGACCTTGGACTTGTCAGTTAAGATAAGGTTGAGTCAATTGTGCTTCAAGTTGGGACCATTTTGTGGGTGCGTCAGGTTGTAGCCATGCTAAGGTTTGTCTTAGATGGGCTGCCTCATAATATTTGCCAATGTCTGGGACTGCCAGCCCTCCCTGGTTCCTATTGTCAGTTAAAACTTACCTCTGAATTCTGCTTTTAGTGGTGTTCCAAATATAGCAAATTGTCTGCTTTTGAATATATTATAGTAAAAAGTTATTTTAATCTACCTTCAGGTAATTTTCTCTAAATGTATACTTCAGTACTGGGCATAAAAAAGCTACTTCCAAGTGACCTTATATGGATCCGAAATAACATATAAACAATTGGAAGGATCACAAAGAACAGCAGTAATGAGCAAAATCAAAACTAAAAAAAAAGATTAAAGAAAAGGACATCCTTCAGACAACAGCAGCAAGCTTTTCAAAAGAGCAAACAACTGGTATAGGAAAACGTTAATGCAGTAGAAATCCAAAACAGATGAACAAATAGATGCTCAAGTAACCTTTACTGCAGAATATATCCTCAGGGGATGCCGAATAAACAGAGTTACACAGAAGCACTGAAATGTTCTCCAAGGAGACAATATTTTAAGGACTAAAAGACCAAATTACCTGAGAGATCAAACAGTATTTTTAGGAGGGCAAAGAGGCAAGAAATTTAGAACAAAAAGGCACCTTTAATATTATTCTATGAAAAGGAGAAGAAAATACAACTTGTAGATATGAAAAGAGAAAGAAAAATTTCAGTAAAATGATTTTGAATTATAAAAAAGGTATGGGATTCATTATCCAGAATGCTCAGGGCCTCGCATTTTCTGGATAACGGGCCTTTCTGTAATTTGGATCTTTGTACCTTAAGACTACTAGAAAATCATGTAAACATTAAATAGACCCAATAAGCTCGATTTGCTTCCAATTAGAATTAATTATATTTTAGTTTGGATCAAGTACAAGGTAATGTTTAATTATTACAGAGAAAAAGGAAATCATTTTTACAATTTTGGATTAAATGATTATAACGGATTCTATGGAAGACTGCCTTTCTGTAATTGGGAACTTAATGGATACCATAACTGTACTAGAAAGACTCATGTGCAAATTATTTTCTACCCATTCACAAACACACAAAAAGGCTCCAGAATGAGAAGAAACAAATACAGTTCTAGGAATTATTACATCTGTTTTGTAATTACAATTTATATCAAAAAAACACTTGATACCACTGGTGCAGGCATATGTCTTTCCAGTCTCATTGTTCGCTAATGTATTTTATTACAATTGTGATATTGGTGTGTAGGCAGCCATCTCATATCATTTCGACTGGTCCTGTGTTTTCATAAACTGAATGAGTCACATGGGAACTTGGATTTTTACTACTGAGTGCTATTCTCTTACTAACTCCAAACTGTCCACCTGATTGCTATGGTCAGAAAAATGTTGGGAAGTTCCACACATGGTCTGAAAATTGTAAAAAAACCTCTTTTCCTATACCATATCTTTGCATCTATGGCCAGCTTTATAATAGGAAGGCAAAGAAATACCTTAAATACCCAGAAGCATTCTGGCTCAGTGGTAATCACCACTGCCTGGTTGCAATGGGGTCCTACATTTCATTCCTGACTAACTGCGAGGAGTTTGTATGTTCTCCCTGTGTCTGTGTGAGTTTCCACACTGCAGAAACATACAGGCAGTTTAATAGGTTTCTCATAAAAATGACCATATCATGTGTGCAAGTTCCACTGAAAAGAGAAAGAAATAACACTGCGGTAGCACTATATAAGTAAAATAATGATGATGATAATATACAAATGTATTATTATGTGCATCATGTGATGTGATGTTCATATAAGATCACATGATGCACATAATAAAATTATATATCTGTATACATGCAATGGGAGATCATTTCTAGGGGTTAACCTATAAAAAGGGGTTAACCTATAAAAAGGTCAAGGAGCTGACAATTACATTGCTTGTATTTAAACTGATTTTAATATGGTTTAGGGTTTATTGTCCTCACTTCAAATTTGTATTTTCTAGTTTAGAGAAACAACACTAACACTAAAGAGCACAGCGATTAAATAGGGTTAATTTACTTTGTTTTTAATTTACCAACTTTAATGTGACGAAGAAAGATCAGGAAACCTCACTTGTCCTTTATGGGTACTGTTAAAGCACTGTTTACATTACAAAAAATTCTTTGCTGTTAACATCGACATTTGTTGATTACTTTTATTGATTAACACCAAAGTATATTTACTTGCTCCTGTCTGTTTGAAGAACTATTGATAAGGTCAAATGTGTTGAAACTTACCATGTCAAAGTTCATTTGAGAAGATCAGATGTAAAATAACTCATTTTAAGACTTTGAAACAACGAAAGATCACGTATAAGACCTGTAAAGTTAATTAAATTTGCTTCATGTTATTTCAGTGTAACGGCACATTTTAACTAGAGCTAAAGCAGTGAAGTGCAGATAAAAAATATTTGCTATCACTGATTAATAAGTTATTGCACACTGTGGTCAAATAGCGTAGAGGTATAAATAAACTTTGATCTGATATATAAAATATATAACTGCATCCTGGCATTTTATTCAAGCATTCATTATAATGTAATTTTTTATACATTGTGTTTACAGGGAGTTGGGTTGTAGAACTTTCACTCTGTGCTTGCCAATATTTATAGCAAATGTGTGCCTCCATGAAAACAGAGCTAATGTAACCAGCAAAGCTAGAATTGGAGAATACTTATCAAATACTGAATTGTGAATACTGCAGTTTTTTCTGCAGGATAATTATCACATATTTATAAAGTACTAACATATTCAGTAGTACTATACAATAGATGAATAAAAAATACAACCTATAACCAATACAAGAATAATACATACATTTAATGTTGGTGTGTGTATATGGGGTGGTGAAGTGAAGTACAGTAATGATGTGTTAATTCTAAGCATGATTGCAATTGCAGATTTTAAATGTTCTACATCATTTCATGTGGGATTTGCCTCAAAGTGAAATAAAAATCTGCAAGGCTCCAAGAAACTATTTGCTATTTGCAGTTAAGGATCTAGTCCGTGGATCTCATGGGATCAAACTCATTACAAGTAAATGTTTTCCTTAACTGACATACTTACAGAAATGCTGGGAAAAAAACAAATCGACAATGTTATAGATACTTACAACTACAGCATTTTTTTCAAGCCCACTATGTCTCTTTAAATGTACAGTAGAAACAGGTATGATTTCATAGGAGCTAGATTCTGGGATCCAAACATTACCAAAATCGTTTTCAGTTGTATAAGGTTATTCTTACAGTGTCTCCCACATAATTTAATAAGGTTAACAAACTCCATGCGTGAAAAATAAATGATGTATGAATAGTGGGAAGAAGTGACTCTTTTACAATTTCCTTTTCCCTACAAGGGATTTCACCATAAATGCCATGCTATGTACTCAGGTTTTGCTTACAGGGTTTGTATTATACCCATATTGCTAAATACTGGACAGAGATACTGGATCGAGATGAGTTAAATCCCATAAAGTGTGTCTCTTAAGTTTCATATATGATTTAGTTCCCCAAAAAAACTAATCATTATGAAATGGATGAGCACCCAATCTGTGGCTACCCACAGAAATTTGACAATATTTGGACACCAAAAATAGGGCTCCCTGAATATCTAACAACTAGAAGTGCCCAGATCATATAACTTCTAGATTCCCAAATTAGGACTGCATTGACAAAGTTGTTATTATTATGTAAGCAGAAATACATCTTATTCTGCCAAATGTTCTTGTTACTGACCTTTGATATAGATGTCCAAATGATGCCTTGCATCTTTAGTACCAGATTTTGTTTGTATGTTTAATGTTTGTTTACGATTACACAAGCCTTCGTAGAAACCCCATGTGAGTTACATAATTGCTTGCCAATTTCCATAATTTTACCCAAACAGGCTTTTTTAACAAAGAAAAACTCTGACAGCTTTTAGGTGCCAACATTTTTCTTTGTTCCAAAAGCCCATTTGATTATATTATTGAAATTGCTGAGTGTGAGCAGTGTGAGTTCTGAAATTCACACATGTTTACTTAAAGATTGCTCCTGCCGAAAAAGTACATTCGTAAATAGTCACCCCCCCAATGAAATGGATGACTTCAGATTTCTAGAATACGGCCTATGTGATCTCCAAATGCATTATGATGTGTCTCCTGGCTCTTTTTACGGTGGTATTATTGCACTGTCAAAATGTTTATTTTTAATAGCTCCCTTAATTTAAGAATCTATTTTGGCACGCAGACAACAGACAGATGTAGACAATGGCTTGCCTTTAGATTACAACTGGCTCCACATAAAATTTTCTTTACAATTATATACAGTAGTTAATCGAAGTCTATAAATTATTCTGTGCTTACAGTATCACTGCATCAGGAAACAGTGTATCATATTGATCCTGTAGATGCTTTTGGTATTGATTTTTTTCCACATAAAATGTAATTAAATAATAATAGTAGGTAGTTGAAACACTCTTGAAATTTTAATTTGTGTTCTTAAATTCAAGTGGCGGTGCAGCAAACATTAAAAGATTGTTACTTTGCAAATGGCCATCTAATCTCGCACAGCATTATAATGTGTAAGTGAATCATATTTTAATAACTGACACTAAAAATCATGCCATTTTTATTTCTTTTGTTTTAGTTACATCTTAAGGCTTTAATTATTTTCATTAAATTCAGGTACCATATACCTAATCTAATTATCATTTGTAACAAAACAATAATAAATATTTTAGGGCTTGTTTAATGTAATTGCATTATGGTTGACATGCTTACTAAAAAATGTTACCAATGCTTGTTTAAATGTTACCAATTTTTAACTTTAAATATCTACTAAGGGTCAAATTTCGAGGGTTAATTAACCCTCGAATTTGACCCTCAAATTTTTTTTCAAATTTAAATTTAAACCCCTCGAATTGGAATTTCAAATTTGAGGGGTTTTAACTCAATTCTAATTATCGAACAATTGAATATAAAAAATTTGATCGATCAAATTGTTTAAATTGAATGATCCAAACAATTTTAACCATTCGATCAAATTTTCTATATTCGATCAAAAAAACTTGTACAAATCCTATGGAAGCTTCCCATAGGGATATATATCAATTTGGTAGGTTTTATCTTCCAAATTGTTATATCAAATTTTTTTTAAAGGGCCAGTACTAGTGATGGGGGAATTCGCGACGAATTACAGCGATTCGCCGCTGGCGAATAAATTAGCGAAACGCCAGCGAAAATTCACCAAAAAAAGAGTCTCGTGTCGTTTTTGACGCGACGAAAGCGACGCGTGGCGAAAACGACGCGACGCGACAAACACGCTAATTTTTACGCCAATTCGCGAATTTCACTGGAAATTCGCAAATTTTTCGGCGAAGCAAAACTGGTTAGATTCGCCCATCATTAACCAGTACTTCAAAAATTTTGCAAATTGAAATCGAATTTTGGGCTATTCGACAGTCGAATAAGCTAAAAATAAATTTGAATTTGATTTGAATTTTCACTTTGAATCAATTCGAACCTTTGTAAATGTGCCCCAAAATGTAAAACTATGCCATCTAAAAGCTGTAGAAGTAAATGGGAGCTGCCTTTAACATATTGAAAAATATTTAGTCATTTCAAGGTTTTAAGTTTTTGTCCTTATAAACACATACAAAGTTTGTATATCGTTTTTTTCAGGTTTGTTCCACGTTTTTATTTGTTTCTACTTTTTATATTCATTTTTTTAAATTATTTATCTGATTTCTTTACCAGGCAATGTTGAGTAGAAGTCGAACTTTGCAGGTTGTTTTTTTTTTATTATATTATTTTAAAGATGTAATATAAAGGGGTTATTTATTAAGGTTTGAGCTGTGTTTAACATGAGTTTTTTAGATTTTTTGGTCAAAACTCACACTTTAAAATTTTTTTTTATTTTTTTAGGGGGATTCATTATACCCCAACCCTAGAAATAGCTTGAATCTGAAACTACACCATATAAAAATCCTGTCAAGCTCATTTATATTGGGATATGCATTATTGTGTTACAGTGCTAAAGGTTCTGTTGTAAACTTTTAATATCACATTTTGCACCATAATACCTGTAAAGATATCATTCAATAAAAAGTAAAGGTCAGCTCTGTCACTGGTCTATGTATTTTTTTCCATCATATGTCAATTAAATGGGGACATTTTCCAGTTTATTATTTATGGCTATCATTGTTACCTGACAGACCCCCTGGTAAATCTGAGAGATGATGGTGTATTTAGCAAAGATATATTTTAGATATAAAAAAATTATCATTTATTATTGTAGCATAAAATCTCAATAAAAATCAGAAAGAATGTAGTTAGGTGTTTGCATCTTGTTGCAAAGTAAGAAAAGGTTAATGTGAAAGTAACATAAATAAATATGCTCTTAAATTGCAGTAGATGCTTAATAAATCTTTTCCAAGAATATATTTTTCTTATTGTTTGTGGGGTATAAACAATGTATTAATATCAAACATTTTCCCCTTCTGCAAACAACTGAACCATGCTTTTTCAATAGTTGCGAAAGAAGCCAGCTGGAGTAAGTGAAATCTTTCAGTAACACACAACAGGAGCTGGAAAATTGTTGTTATATATATATGGGCTTATTTACTAAGGGTCGAATTTCAAATTTAAAAACATTCAAAATTTGACCATAACATTTTTTTGGGGGTAATTTTCGATTGAATTTAAATAGTTTGAATCGAACAATCGCATCGTTCCGATTTTCAACTTATTTTTCAATCATTTTTCTCAAAAAAGACAGAGCAAAAAAAAGTTGAGACAAAATTGAGTGTCAATTTGTATCATACGATTGACACTTAGAAACCTCTATTTCATCGAATTGATGCTGAGAAATATTGACTTTTTTGGATTTCCGGATGAAAACCCCAACTGTATAATCAAGCGCAGATCATGATTTCAAGAAACAACTTCAGGGCCATCTGCCATTGACTTCCACATGACCTTGACAGGTTTGAGATGGAGAATTTTCAGATTTTTAGCAGCTTTGGGGTATTATAAGCTCCAAATATTCAAGTTTTTTCCCTTTAAAACCTGTACCAGATAAGTTTGAGGTTTAATAAATGGGTCCCCTGCTCTTTTCTGATTCTGAGGAACCAGAAAAGCTAATTAAACTCCAATGCAAGAAGCATATCCGTATATTATATACAATTAATGGCCCCAGTGAAAAGAAATCAAATTATTATTATACTTATACACTACACATGTTCGTTTTGTTTTCTTGTATGGATACAAATTATCTGTTATAAAATTGTTGCAGCCCCTTGTTTCACTTGTCTATTTATACTGTTTGGGAAATTTGGTTAACAAATAGGTGTAGAGGCACTCATATTTCAGTGCACAGATACTGGAATTACCAGTTACCTTGATAAACACAATTTGTATTATTTCCAGTTTCTGATTTATTGTCTATACACAAATGAATATGTCAAGGTTGGCACAATACATATCTAGTGGACAATTGGGTTGGGAACACAGTGGTACTTTATTCCAGAAACATGAGAATTAGACTGCATTGCAATAATGCAAATTCTGTCACTGAAAAGTTGCAGAACTAACCAGAAATCTTATTTTAGCTGTTAAGTTAAGTATATACTATATGGAATCACAAAATCTATGGGGCAGATTTACCATAGGAAAAGTGTCCATCCCTAGCAAACATTCACCAGTAATCTCATTCGCAAGGGCACTAATACACTGGCTTAGAGGACATTTCTCTAGCGAAAGAGACTACCAAAATTTTGCTTCCTATCACCAGGCAAAATTTTGCTCAGGCAAACAATAGTTATTCCGCATATTCACTAAAGTGCGAATCTTACAGAACTTTACCTCTTCTGCCGGAGTTGACTCTCGCGAGTCAATTTGGAGCGATTCCACAAATCGCGCCGCTGCGTGTGAATAGGCGCAGGCGTTTTCAAGTCACGCCGGTGCGCCTAAGGACCTGTCTATTCGGGGAGGTTCGGGGGCTACAAGTCGCCGCTACAAGTCGCCAGGCGACAAAATGCCCCCGAATCTCCCCGTCTGCTCTAGCCCTTAGACCTGGCAAACTGATAAGATAAAGCAACATCCTCCTCAATCAATGTCAGTGACATCATATCCTGCATTCCGGGAAGTCATAAAAGTTCTAAACAACTCTGGTGCTTTTTCACATTTTAAAGTGAGATTACCCTCAAAAGTTCTAGTTATTACATTTTTGTGTTAACTTTTTTCCTAAACATTTGAGGGGGCAAGCCACATGTTTTAGGATGGGCTTATGTCTTGGGCATTGTAAGGATTCACGGATAGGAGCCAATGTGCTGAATAAATTTAAGGTGTTTATTAACAAAAATGTGCACAGACCGTTGCAGAAATGTAAAAGGTAGCAAAAACACAAGTTCTGACACAAGCCAGAACTGAAGAGTTGTCAGAGGCACTAGAGTCACGACCAGAGCAGGTGGATCGCCAGAGTCAGCCGCCAGAGCGGGTGGATCGGCAGAGTCAGCTGCCAGAGCGGGTGGATCACCAGAGTCAGCAACCAGAGCAGGTTGATCGCCAGAGCGGGTAGATTGCTAGAGTCAGCAGCCAGAGCCGGTGGCTCACCAAAGTCAGCAGGCAGAGCAGAAGAACCAGCCAAGGTACCCATTACAAGTGAAGGGCCATCGCAGGCACGTATTACAGGTGAAGGTCCACCTGACACAGCCACCGGACTGGTAGAATCTGGAGCAACAGCATTACCAAATCTAGTAGCTGAAAAGGCAGGTCTAGAGGACATTTTGTCCTCACGCTTGGAACCCACTGCAGAAAAGTCCCTGTAGGCAGGAGTGGACGGGACAGCTGGCACAGGAGCTGCAGAAGGGAACGCTGGCACAGGAGCTGCAGATGGGAACACTGACACATGAGCTGCAGATGGGAACACTGATACAGGAGCTGCAGACGGGAATGCTGGCAGAGGAGCTGCAGACAGGAATGCTGGCACAGGAGCTGCAGACGGGACCGCTGGCAAAGGAGCTGCAGACCAGAACACTGGTAAGGGAACGCCGGCACAGGAGCTGCAGAGGGGAACACTGGCACAGGAGCTGCAGACAGGACCACTGGCAAAGGAGCTGCAGACGGGACTGCTAGCAAAGGAGCTGCAGACAGGACCGCTGGCAGGGAGCTGCAGACGGGACTGACGACATGGAATATAAAGACTGGATGGCAGGCATGCGAACAGACAAAGGCAACTTTTGGGAACAGGCAGCTTTAAGGGTGCCAGCACAAGAACAGGCAGCTTTTGGGGAGCCGGCACGGGAACAGGCAGCTTTCGGGGAGCCGGCGCAGGAACATGGACTTGCTGGGCAGCAGGAACTGGAGGCTGGGCAGCCAGCCCTGAGCAGGAACTGGAGGCTGGCAGCAGCTCTGGAGCAGGAACTCGAGGATGGGCAGCAGATTCTGTACAAAAGAAGAAGTCTTCTGGTACTGGCCATAAATCCCCTGTAAAGTGGATTTTCATTAGAGATAAGAAAACCCAGGGGTCATCCAAGATGGGTGAATCCTCATCTATAGCCTCTTCTATAGCCCAGTTTTCAGCTTCCCCTTCCAAAAGAAGCAGGGCTATGAGTCTGCTTTTCATATACATAGGGGAGTCTTGAAAAAATGATTTGCAGGAAAGTCTTTTGCACAGCAAGAGAACTTGAATTGTGGTTCTAAAAGTCTCTCGGAAGTAATTCAAACACACCGGCTACATATAAGCAAAGGTTTTTATTACATACATTGAATGAAAAAGAGGTACATTACCGAATGAGTCAAAGAGCAAGCACAATTGAATTTACAACCAAGGCTGGGAGGTCCCAAGAGCAGCCCACAGATCGAAGTCCTCTCAAACGGTGCCAAAAGGTCCTGTGGCTGTCATGCATCAACCTCACAAGTGAGATCTCAACTAACTGAATGGAGATCCCCAGTTTTTCTAGACTTGCTAACAATGAGCTCATTTAGCGATGCAGTCAATAAAAAAGATATAATGATTTGGTTAATAAGAGATCCTGCTTCCCATGCGCTCATCAGGATCTGGGCACATCCAAAGCAGAGATTTTATCTTGCTATCTAGTAGATGAATAGCATATTGTTCCCCAAGCTACAATAAAGAAGAATATATCATACACTAAGGGGCCGATTTATGAAATTCACGTGAAATGATCGAAGTTCGATCGAATAACGATCGTGCGAATTATTTGTGAAATCGAATATGCAAATTTGGCCTCTTCGATCATCAAATATCGAATGATCGGATATTTGATCATTCGATCATTCAATGATCGAAGGATTCAAAATTTTTAAATTATTCGACTGCCTACTGAGCCAGATTGAACCTACCGAATTGTAATAGAAGCCTATGGGAAACCCCATATAGGCTTCTGTGGCTGCTCGTGCACCATATTGCAGAGTGCAACATATTAAATTACCAGCAGGCTCCTTTGTATTAGGCTGGAATATTCTGTAAGGATTCACGGATAGGAGCCAATGTGCTGAATAACTTTAAAGTGTTTATTAACAAAAATGTTTACAAACCTTTGCAGAAACTTAAAAGGCAGCAAAAACACAAGTCCAGGTTCAGGGTGAAATTCCAGGGCAGGTGGCAGACAAACATATGAGTGACAGGCCAAAAGTCGGGACGGTCAGAGTTCATACAAGGTCAAAAACAGGCTGAGGTCAATACCGTGAGATCCAAAAAATCGGGAGTAACAGGGAGCAGATAAGAAACAGAGCAGAGAAATACAAGGCAGGAACAAGACAGGATTTACCAGATTCAAGATTTCAGGAACAAAAGAAGAAACCAAAATAGGATCAGGAACACAATCAGGATATCAAGGTCACAATGCTTGGAGTTAGTGGTAAGGCGAATAATCAAGCACAGGGTGTTGGAGAATCAGGCTTAAATATCCCTCCAATGAGAAATTGCCCTCAGCTGGATAGAGGGTGTGTACTTGCAGAGATGGACATGAAGGCATCACAACAAAAGGTATCCTGTCAAAGTTAGGGTGCCACCACACTGCCTCCTGTGGCTCAGGAGCAGGTTCCTGGTTCAAAACCAGGGAGTTCCTCACAGGCAGTGATCCCCAACCAGTAGCTCGTGAGCCACATGTTGCTCCCCAACCCCTTGGATGTTGCTCCCAATGGCCTCAGAGCAGGTGCTTATTTTTAAATTCCAGGCTTGGAGGCAAGTTTTAGTTGTATAAAAACCAGGTTTCATACCAAACAGAGGCTCCTGTCCACATAGGGGCCACCAATAGCCAATCACAACCCTTATTTGGCACCACCAAAATTTTTCATGCTTGTGTTGCTCCCCAACTTTTTTTACATCTGAATGTTGCTCACAGTTGGAAAAAGGTTGGGGACTCCTGCTCATAGGCACTGGAGGATCTCTTTTGTCTTTATTTTGTTTCCTTGTCATTTGTTATAAGAAGTGGTCACTTAAAGTATTTGCACCAACATCTCTAATAAAGGCATATATATACAGAATGTATGTACCCATCCTATTCAAATTGACCTAAGTGTTATAGTGCTAATGAAATATCGCTATGCAAAGCTCACGCTGACAAATTAATGCTAGCAAAACTTTGCCAGTGTTTGGCCACAGAGGCACAACTTTCATTTTAGTGAATTAGCATAGTGGTAGAAAATTTGCTTCTGGTGACGTAGCGTGAAGTGTGGCGAAGCCTTCACTGATGAAAATTTGCCCTTTAGTGAATTTGCCCCTATATCTCTATTCTGAAATCAATATTTTTTTAACGATAAATGTAGGATTTTTTAAACTTACCATATGCTTGCCAATTTCACCCTCCAGGAGGGAGGACACTTGATAAGCAAATAAGGGAGCTCTTCCAGCATTACCCCACAGTTTGTACCAAACAGTGCAGACAAGAGATCTGAGAAATTATGGTCAACAGGGAGGGAAGCCCTGTGCTCACTTGTTGACTACAGAGAAATTAATTTAATAGTAGGTACAGTATAATAAATCCTGTTCCCTGGTTTCTTCCAGGGAAGCAGAAAACATAGAGCGACTACCACTCAATCCTGCAGAATTTTGTAAAGCTGTGGACCATGTAGATGCTCTGCAGATCTGCCCCATTTCCCTGGTGGAGTGGGCCCTAGCCCCAAAAGTAGAAAATTTGACTTTCAATACATAAGCCCAAAATATGAACTCTCTGTTCCACCTTTTAATAAAAGCCTTAGAGGCCACCCTGAGACCATAAAATTTTAAACTGTCATGGTAAATATGAGAGGCTCTAACCATTATCTAGTGTTTTTGAATTCGTATATTCGCTACCCCTTTAGGAATGATTTGACTGCATTATCAGATGCCTTGAGCAAATGGCGTTTGAGAGCCATTTCCAAATCTCACTGCAAGAACATCGGGTAATGACAGTTCTTTAAAAATTATATTATGTTTGTAGCACCAGCCCCAATGGGGTGCCTAAATGCTATAGTAGGCTTTGGCTGATATTGGTTTCCTGGTCTTTAGAGGCGACCCTCAGGTTTAACAGGTAAATGTTCAATTTTTGGTGGTCCCTCAAACTTCACCTGATGAAGGATATGTTTATCCAAAACATTCAGTTTTAAATATTTAGTAAAAATAATATAAAACCATAGCTTTTAACAGAGAATCACAATCTTATCAACAAGCACTTAAATTTGCATCTATTTATTTTTTAGGTCAACATTGTTATTCCAAATACATTTTAGACTAGGGTTTCAAACTAGGGTGCAGTCCCAGAAGGCCAATTAGTTATGTTAATCTCTAGCACATCAGAATCACTAAAGGTGACAACATCTATTTACAGTGAATGTAATATATATAAATAACTGTCAACAAATATTGCTACAGAAAAATATGAAGTGAGCTGCTAGTAATATTATGGTACATGATGTCACATGATTACTCACACGCGTGCAATTCTCATTATCTTAGATGTGACTGTGGAATCCAACAGCAAAATAGAGAACTCTGGAATTACCCTAATTAGAAGTATGCGCTCTACTGTGGAATTACCCTAATTAGACGTATGTGCTGCAAGGGATGTTACTGGAACACAGTGTTGCAAATTGTGTACAATATACCAAAACAGACACTAATTTGTGTCTACATTGGTGCATGGCATGCAAGTTAGAGTGGGTTTGCAGTTACTCTGAAAATTTCATTAAAAATGCTGCATTTTGGGTAAAAAGAAGTAATGTTTTTATCCGAACTTTGAGCTTTGTAAATGAGCCCTAATGAATCCCAAGTTATTACCTATGCAGACGTTATTCATTAAATATGTATTAGGCAATTGCTGAAAGGCTTCCTTCCAACACAATAATGGGAGCAATAACCATTTCTATGTTTTTTTTCTTCCTATTTTATGTATTTTGCATTTAAACTGTAGGGTGGTGTTAATGAATATATCTACAACTTGTTGACATTGAATGATTCCATAATATTAAATGAATCGCTACATATTTGCATGTGATTAATGGTGCAGTGTACAACTAATTCAAGTGACAAGCAATATGTAGCACGAAAACAAAACATAATTTCATTTTTATCTGTAAATCTTGCTGTACTCACATGGGAACAGTTATTGTCATCCCCATGTACTGTGATACGGTACCTCAAATTAGGTTTATAGCTCACATTAATCTCCCAGGATTACAGGCACTTTAATTTAAATACCAATAATATAATTAGCTTTTCTTTGTAGCACAACATTAATGCCTCCAGGTAATATTAATAGTCCACTGATGCTTAGCCAAAGAACAGGGCGTTCAAGTTTAAATGCTTACCAACCTTGTAAATAAATATATTTCTCTATTATTTTTGTATTATAGATTGCAGTTTGCTATTACATTCAGTTTGTGCTTAGTTGCTTTTTTTAATTAACTAATACAATTTTTTTCTCATAATGCATTTATATAGCATATGGGCGCTTAAATATTTATGTATTGACTACTGCAGAGGATCTCTTTATATTATGGCAGCTTGGTTTTGTTGAGGCACTCTTTTCTAAATATATATATATATTTAAGGTTCAAGCTCTCTCCAAACATAACTAGGAACGTCAAGACCACCTCTCAAACATAAACAAACACTAATTAGTCTGTTTATTTGTATGTATCCAAAATTTGTCTCTGCTTTAATGTCACTTTGCTATAGTTTAAAATAGTATTCCTGCTTCCCCATGAAGGCAGCTGTCCTAGGACTGGGTCCTCGCGAGTCAATTTGGAGCGATTCCACAAATCGCGCCGCTGCGTGTGAATAGGCGCAGGCGTTTTCAAGTCACGCCGGTGCGCCTAAGGACCTGTCTATTCGGGGAGGTTCGGGGGCTACAAGTCGCCGCTACAAGTCGCCAGGCGACAAAATGCCCCCGAATCTCCCCGTCTGCTCTAGCCCTAATTATTTGACTTTGTTTGGGTGTTACCATTTAAGTTCTTCATATGAAAAATAAGGCTTTAAAAAGAAATCACAAAGCACATGAAATAAAAGGAGGATATTTAATTTAAAGGTTTGTCACAAAATCGTCAATTTACAACCAAACACCTAGTGGCACATATACTGAAGTGTGATTTTTCTCTTATCTAACTTCACCACGGTTCACCTCACTTTGCCAAATGTATTTTCACTACACAGCTCCATATTTACTACAAATTGTAAGTCTTTTTCAAGAGAAATGTGGTGAATTTTCTCATGGTATAAATAATCTGCGAAAGTTCGCCTGTATATTTCCTTATACAATACATGTGGGGAAAATTCTCTACAGAATTTTCACCATGGAGAAAGGTAGCATAGAAAAGGCAATGTAGATTGCAATTTGAAAGTGACTGCTCTATCTTTATAATGGGAGTTTGCCAGCCTGGATGTGGTGAAGTACACTGTGGTGAAGTACACTGTTTACCGTTCACACTTTGATAAATTACCAGATTTTTGCTAGAGAATTTTTGATGGAGACACTGCGCTAGAGAATTGTCGCTAGTGAAAATTCTCTGGTGGAAAATCCTCTAGCACTTGGCAAATTGTCTTTGCCTTTTAGTGAATTGGTGAATTTGCTGGGAATTGTCATTTGGTAAATTTTCACCAAAAAAACAAAAATTTGCCCCTTAGTAAATGAGCCCCCTAGTCTCTTTGACCACAGTTTCTACACTAATATCACAAAATAATCTCCTCTCCTGTGAATGGCAGGTTTCTTGCATACATGTTCATAATGCAACTGCAGTGGGCATTGTCACCCTTTTTCAAAAATTTCTGAGGAAGGCCAAAGAATACCAGCATAGGGTCAGCTTTAGTGATGGGCGAACAAATTCGCCCTAGGCGAATTCGCAGTGAATTTCCGACATTCGCTGATGGTGAAAGTTTTGGCGCAAACGCTCACGAAAATTAGCTGTGTGTTTTGTTTCGCTGCACGTCTCGTTTCGTCGCGCGTCGAGTATGTCGCGCGCCAAATCCGTCGCGCGTCGAGTTTGTCCCTATTTGTAAAAATAAATGAATACATATTAAAATATGCCTTTTTAATGTTTCACTATTTTAAATAATAATCACAGATGTTTTTAAGAAGCTGGCAAAATGGGAGGACTTTTTTTTCTTTTGAAAAGATAAGAGTCCACTAACAATGCAGGGCATGTGTGTATACTAAGTGAAACACGCGTGTAAATTGCTCTTCTCATTGACTCCAATGCTATTCAGCACATTCACACACAAAGCAAAAGATACCATTTTTTACAATTTTTTTTCACATTTCCATACCTCCCAACATTTTGGAAGTAAAAAGAGGAACAGAATTTTTTTTTCCATACGTAGCGCTGCAACATTTTACCACACCCATTTTTGTGACCACACCCACTAATTAACATGTTCTTTTTACCAAATTTGGCAGGTTATAAAAGTTTGAAAATATTTCTCCTTATCTAAACTGTTACAAATACAATCAATTACTTATTTTATTATATCAAAATTGTTTAAAAGCATCTTTTTTGCACCTGTTAGCTGTTCTTCTAGGCTCTCTGCCAAAAGCCAATTAAGTTAGAAACTTCTTTCTTTTTCTGGCTATTCCGTGCAGAGAATGAAATGAGGGACTGCAGGTTGCGCTGTCAAAAGAGGGAATGTCCCTCCAAAAAAAAGGGACCGTTGGGGGTATGCATTTCACCTGGCAATTTTATTACATTGCACTGTGCGTCAAAACTATTCTGACGCGTGTCAAAATAAGTGCTCGTCAACTTGGGCGCGCAACAAAACATCAACGCGACTCGTTTCGGCAAAGCAAAACGCCACAGATTCTCCCATCACTAGTCAGCTTTCCACTTAAAATCCACTTAAGGCATGTATAAATCTTGTTTAATTTAGGGGTTGGAAAGATTTCTTGAATCACATTGTGACACTTTAAATTCAGTCCTCACTCATTACTGTTCAGCATTCTAACTACACAGTGTCAATGAGTTCAAAATTAATGCTGTAAGTGTGCCAAGTCTTCAACTGAACTGTATAACATTGGCAAGGTAGAAGGTTTTCATCAACACAGACACTCTATCTCCATCATCCTGTGCAGTTGTGTACACGCCAAGTCAATCACTTTATAAGTGTTTACAGTGCTTGATAAATGTTGTTTTTATAAAGTACTTAAGAAGCAGATAATGAATAAAAACAAATTAAATGAGACAGATTAAATTTACTTAGCAACTGAAATTGTAAGCATTGACACAGTTATTTCATTCCATCATTAATATTATGATGGATCAGAATTATTGTCCAATTGGTACACAGTTTGCAGGGTTAAACTAATGAATTTCTTCATATCCATCTGTGAATTTGGCGCTACTTTTTATAGCATTTTCAATGACACTTAACTAAACGTTTAATCTGCAATCTGCTACATTAGTAATGAGAATGATGAAATGAGACTGTCATTAATTTACGATTTACTAAGTGCAAAGTAAAACTATGGGGAAAATAAAAATGGCATGCATCAGAACCATTTTCTCTGTTATTCAATGTCATGCGTGTTTGTTAATCATTATAAAGAACTAATGCAAAAAATACTTTTTTTCAGGTACTAATAAGTCCTGTTTGCTCCCAAAACAAATGGTTTTACAGGCATATCTCAGCAGTTTTGCTCTGTTCCAATCCCCTGTTGGTTTAGGGACTGCAAGGGATGTATTCAATTGTTAATAAAACTGTACCTCATATAATTCACCCTCATGTTAGTATTCTGAAAGGTATTCTAAATTAAATTAAAATGAATTAAAAAGGAATTACTTTAGATCAATCTTTATTTCTTTGTGCAGTACATCATGGTATTCCAACTTGCGACTTTCAGGCTGGAGCTTAAATAGCATATTGGTTGAGCATAAGTAAATGCAATGTATCCACAATTAGAAAACTTTTATCATAGGAACGCTTTAGGTTTCTGAAACAAATTGATTTATCTAGGATAAAGTTCTTGACGTAACTAAGAATCTGCATACTCAGTTCTGGTGTATTAAATGGGTTGTTCACCTTTAAATTACATTTGAATATGCTGTAGATTAGGGATGCACCAAATCCACTATTTTGGATTCGGTCCGAACCCCCAAATCCTTTGCAAAATATTCGTCTGAATACCTAATTCTAATTTGCATATGCAAATTAGGCGTGGGAAGGGGTAAACATTTTTTACTTCCTTGTTTTGTAGCAAAAAGTATTGTGATTTCTGTCCCTGCCCCTAATTTGCCTATGCAAATTAGGATTCGGTTCGCCAAGGAAGAAGGATTCGGCCGAATCCCGAACCGAATCCTGGATTCGGTGCATCCCTACTGTAGATAGCTATTTGCAATTGGTATTCAATTTTTATCATTTGTTTATCTTTTCGTTCAGCAGTTCTAGGGTCCACGGTACCCAAGCAACCAGGTAGTTGTTTGAATAGGATGCTGGAATATGAATAGGGGAGGGCCTTAACAGTAAGATGAGTAATAAAAATATCAATAATAAGATTGTAGCCTCACAGAGGAATAGGTTATGAGCTTCCAGAGTCAGTGACCCCAATTTGAAAAAACGGAAATAGTCGGAAGATGAATAGTGATGGGCGAATTTATTCGCCTAGGTCGAATTCCTGGCGAATAAATTTGCGAATCACCAAAAAAAAAGAAAAACGAGTCGCGCGTTAGTCGCGCGTCGTTTTTGAAATGACGCGACGCGCGCCGAAAACGACGCTACGCGTCAAAGTTGACGCGACGCGCGACAAAGTTGACGCGACGCGCGACAAAATCGTCCCGCGACTCGTTTCGCGAATTTTTCGCCGATTCGCGAATTTCTCTAGAAATTCGCGAATCTCTTGGCGAAGCGAATCGCGGGAGATTCGCCCATCACTAAAGATGAACATTTGCAACATTATTAAGAAATGTCCAATGTACAGATTTATCGAAGTGTGAAGTTAGAGTTTGCCACAGGAACAACTCACCTACATTTTATTCATTCGTACAAGACTTTTAAAAGTGTATTTATCAAAAGGTTAATTCTAACTCTCACCTTTATTAAATACACTTCTGTGGTGAGCTCTGATCTCACTTTTTGATTAATCTGCTCCTTCAAATTAACTTGAAGATGAACTAACCATTTAACAATAAATCTGAACAGCAGCAGGTTTATTTCAATACCAAATATTGATAAGTTTTTAGGTGACATGGTGGCTTTCAGATTGTGTTGTATTACATAAAAAATTGAAAAACAAGTTCTTTTGAATAGTGAGTATATTCTCAACACAATTCACTGGATTTATTCCCCAGTGTTCTGGGGTTAAACAGCGCACGCCACAATCACAACTCATGAAAGCGTAGCAAACAAAACAAAATGAACAGTAAAAAAATCCTTGCCACTTAATGGGCTCCTAACTAACCACACTAAAACACAGAACATTAAGGAAAATACAAAATCCTAAACCCTGTGGTGATTTCAAACCCTTCAGTGAGCTCACACAGGCAGATTTTCTGTGTCATTTTTTCCAGACTGGAGCTCTGCAGTCTGGCTTGCCTATTTAATTAACCACCTGAGGATAACGCAAAACACCCGGGCTAGACTAACAGTCCTGGGACATAAATCCTAGTCCTGGACTTTGCCAGGTATCCTAGTAGTGACCTCACCACAATATATATATATATTTCCCGGTTACTATGGCAGCATTCACACCTCTGGGTATATCCCGCC
>CM044431.1:193976539-193996620 GCA_024363595.1 Xenopus borealis | reverse complement strand
GACATGTCGGGACTAGAAGAAAAGGAATTTACGTCAAGTAGGTAAGTAAAATTCTCTATCACAGAAAAAGTAATGGAAGAGATTCAATTTGAGATGCAATTCAATTCAGAAAAAAATATCTTAAAGTTTCTCATGTGAAAACTCTATTGAAGTCTATGGTAAAAAAAACTGAACTAGGTGAAAAGTTTTTCTCTCCTCAAATTGAATCGTGTCCATGACTTTACAAGTGATAAACCATGAAATAACTTTTTCTCACTGAATTGAATCTAGTCCATTATGTGATTGCATTTTGCACAAGTACTAGTCAATTAAATTGAGTTTTAACAAAATAAATGAAACTAGTTGAACAAAAAGCAGAAAAATGGTTTTAGCTGGTTTCAACATTGCAAACCATGGTGTCATCAATATAACACAATGGTAGAAGTAGTAGCAGAGTGAAGGGCAGTCTCTGAACCACCTGCAACTTTGAATTGGATGACGTGAAGTGTTTCTCAATCAAAGGTTCTTACATGTTGCTAGATTATTACTAGCTGCATATCTCTTAATTATTTTAGCACAGGTTGCACATGACACACTAGTTGTTGGAAATGTAAGGCACACTTGAGATGTAGTCCAGTAGGAACGCATGTTAAGAAAAAAGTGAAACATCATATGTTTATCATAGCTATCATAAGCTGGCCAAAACCATTATCATAACTGAATTTTCAGGGATTTACATGCAACATGTTCATATACAATTTTTACATTTCATCTGAATTTAAGTTGTAAAAACAAATAACATTATAGTACAAAAATAAATTGCAGTATATTTTAAGCAATGATTTATATAGGAAATACAAAAGAAAATATGTTTGGACACCCACCCCTAACTGTAGTACATCTTACCAGTCATTTAGGAGCCATATCACTAAAATAAAAAATGGCAATTTACTTCAGATAAGTTTTTTTTATAATTGACATTTGTTTAGAAAATGACCAAAATTAATACCATGACTATAATCCTGTAATCTCTCCCAGCCCAATCTGACACATAAATTAGGAGGTCAAATCAAGGAAAAAAATCCAGCCTCAGCAACAAGCAGATCTTTCAGGGTATGTTCACCTTAAGGGCTATTTCTCAGGTGTTTATTTGTTCTTTGAAACTGATTTATTAGGTTACCAACATATATCTTCATCTAAGATATTTTTTGTAAGGCTACATATGTTTTCTTTACAGTGGAATAATGATTAATCTCATTCCTTAGGGGAACGACCTATGCATTTTTCTATCAGTAGTGTGGACACTGTTGAGAAGCTAAAGGCAATTTCCTTTCCATTACAGCTGTAAATATGAAATGTCTTGGAGGCTCTATTTTGAAGGAGATATTTGAAAGTGTTATCAAGATGTTATTCACACTTTCCAAATGAAAATCTCACCAATACTCTGCATGAATGTGACATTAGAGAAAAAAAATATGTTTGTGTCCAGATAACATGATTAATATGATAATAATCAGATTCTGAGCTGCTCTTTTTTAATATGTGTTAAGTTGGAAATTGTTTTTCTTTTTGATAATGCCAATATTAAGTGCTTAAAGGACAACTTACACCAAAAAACACATTTCACTTGATGTGCCATTTGTTTCTAAAAATTTTTCTTGAAACAGACATTCCTTTTTATTGCAGTTAGGTGTTTCTTTTTGAAAGTGCAGACAATGAATAGAAATGAGTAATTCTTTAGTTATATTTGTATACTTTTACTTGGAAGTCACCAAAGGAAGGTATAAATGGTCAGCTGAAAATCTTTTGTGTTTGCAGTCTCTGTCTTCTCTATGGTACCTTCAAAATCTCAGATCTGTAAATTTAAAAAAAAATAAAGTTTAGTTTTTCTTAGCATTCTGTCACATCCATACCAATTCACTATGAAACAGTCACATGTTACAAACTATATAAGAATAAGTAACCAATAAATATATTTTGTCTAATGCAAGAATCTTCTGAATTTTCCATCATGTATGGTATGTTAACAGATACAACAGGGTACATGATGAGTGGGATACAAGACCATTTAAGGTGGGGTAGCGGGATTCAAACTTCCAGGTTCACAGACAGTGGGTATTTGCAACTTCTTTTACATGAAAACAATAACAAAAAACATGATAAACCAGCTAAAGTAAAAACATGCCAATTGCCTTAATTATGGATATTTGCAGCCAAGTTTCATTGGGTTGAGGTTGTTGTAGCTAGAACCAGGGGGTTGGTGCCTTGCAGACTTTCCAAGTCATACCTGGAAGAAATGGGTGATTAAATTGCTCTCAGACATGAGAAGATGTATTTACAAATAAAATATACCCTTGATGAAGAGGATTTATTGAACATTTTCTATAAATGTAAAAAATATGGCCATGTTTCAATCTATAAAGTTTTATTTGTAAAATGATATTTTGGGGGGATATTTACTAAAACTAGAATTAATCTCATGACTTTTAATAAAACAAAGTCGACCTTATTCCCCTTCCTTATTAAGAATTGCATGTTTTGTCTTTTTTTTATTTGGTTTCTTCCATTGAGAGTTTAGTTATGTTGAAGAATTTGGTAACTATCTGCAGAGAAAATATACTCTTTATGAGGAGGATTTACTCTAGAGTTTCTATAAATATAAAAAATATGGCCATGTTTCAATCTGTATGTATGTATATTTTTATTTGTATAGCGCTCCTTGAGGGCAGAGCACTGTACAGCAACAATAGTAGTAACTAATTAGTAGTAACAAACAAGGGATCACAGCATAAGTAACAATAAGTGCATTATTATAAATACAGTTCACATAAATATAAAATATAATTACAGTGTCGAGGAGACAAAAGGATGGAGGACCCTACCCCTACATCTAGGGGAATATTTACTAAAACTAGAATTAATCTCATGATTTTTATTAAAGCAAGGTCGACCTAATTCCCCTTCTCTAATTTAACAATAATTCTTCTTGAAAAGGTTGGAGTGAAATAACGCTACAACAAAATCAAATTGTAGGACATTTTCAAATTGAAACTCAACTTTATTGAACTGTCACTGCAAATACTCGAATTTATCAGATTATCGGACGAAAACCAGTGTGATTCACAATGTCAAGAAACTCCTTCAGGGCCATCTGCGATTAACTTCTTTATGACCTTGACAGGTCTGTGATGAAGTCTTGTAGGATTTGGATTCTTAGCAGCTTTGGGGGTATAATAAATATCTAAAAACTCAAGGTATTTTTCCTCTAAAAATTCAAGTTTTCCCTTTTAAAAACTCAACCAGAGCAATTCTAGGTTTAATAAATAGGCCCCTTAATCTATATATTCCATAAAACCATTGGTCAGATGTTTGCTACAATTGGTAAAATGATTGACTGCAGTTAACAAGCAATATCTTCATTACAAAACATCTCTTGGTATAGTTATTTTACTCATTACACAGAATTACTTGTATAATGACTAAGTAGATAAAATTCAGATTTTCAGCTTGATTCATTTTATTTTACTCAACAGGGCTTTTGTATTTATTCTGCAATGCATAATAGAATAGGCAAGGGTATGTAGTATTCTCTTAATAATCCTGCTTTGTTTTAATAACCAAAACAGATGCTGCTTGCATTTGAAAATATTAAAAAGTTGAATTGTTTGTAACTTAGTCTGCATTATGTGGGTGTATATAAAATACCTATATTTATGAAAAGATTTTCATTCATCCAGGTCTGGGTGTATCTATTAGAAGTAAATCTAGAGAAACTGGACTTGCTGAGTAATTGCACATTTTCACTACTCATCGGAGCACCTTATTCAGTTCAGACTGAAGATGCTGCTCAGATGAGTAGTATAGTAGTAAAACATCTTGAATAATTACTCAACAAGTCTGGATGCTCTAGATTTACTTTTACTAGATATAGATTTCCGAAAGATAAACTAACTGTGTGAGTGTATACATTAATCAGCTTGTTGAAGAGCAGGCTTTTAATAGATTGGACCCAATTCAGATTTATGATAAAATGTTATTTTATGGTTTGTCACATGAAAATGTTTAAACAAGATTTAATTTTGAAAGTAAAAGACTTCACATAATTCTGTTTCCCTTTCCCCGCATACAATTCAATAGTTTTCATGTTATAAACAGCGAGTTAAGAATTCATAATTGAATTGCTGCTTCTTGCTTAATGGAATTGAATAAAGAGGTAAAAGTCTTTCTCATTTAACTGAATCTTGGGGTCTGCTTTATAAAAAGCTAAGAACTAATTGAGCTTTATTAGTCTTATAGACTTTAGATAAAGCTGCTTAGTGAAATGCATGTCAGGGCAAAAACCTTCAAAATTAGGATTTTAACCTTGATCTTTTACTTGTGTGAGATGATGAGGTACTTTTTGCTGATGTATTATAGGCACCCATTAAGTTATTTCACTGGCCATTTTCTAATAACTATTTTCAAAGGTACGCTGGGTTTGTGTTTTTTAGGCAAGCTAGTTCTTATAATTTTAGCTGTTCTGGCCCTCCCCATTTTTTAATCCTCTCCACAGCCCTCAACACCAAATTCCAGCCCTATACCTGAGAATACAAAACAATGTTACATAGTTAAATCAGGTATAAAAAAAAGACAAAAGTCCATCAAGTTCAACCCCATCTAATGAAAACCCAGCATCCATACACACACACCCCTCCATACCTTCACATAAATTATATATACCCATATCTATACTAACTATATACAGATGAAGCCACTTTGTGTGTTAAATGCGTCATGACTTGGGACTAATTGAAGAAACTGTGTTATCTAAAGTCATCTTAACTCATTTAATGGATTTAACCTTTTCATTAGCATACAAAAGCACCCTCGTTCACAATGGTGAACACTTTAATTAGATGGGATGCTGTGATTCAGTTTTCTGTGTTAAATGGGAAAAGTGGGATATCTGAGTTTAGTTATTCTGTGTCAAACACACAAACCAAAGTGGCTTCATCTGTAGTTTAGTATCACAATAGCCTTTGATTTTATGTCTGTCCAAGAAATCATCCAAGCCACTCTTTAAGGCATTAACAGAATCAGCCATCGCAACATCACCTGCAGTGCATTCCACAACCTCAATGTCCTCGCTGTGAAAAACCACCTACGTTTATTCAAATGAAAGTTCTTTTCTTCTAATCTGTAGGGGTGGCCTCTGGTATGGTGGCCTCATTATGGGTAAAAAGGTCCCCTGCTATTTTTCTCTAATGTACTTGTAAAGTGTAATAATCATGTCCCCTCGCAAGCACCTTTTTGCCAGAGAAAACAACCCCAACCCCTAACCTAATTATTTAATTTTACCATCCCTCTATCCATTTTAGTTGCATGTCTCTGAATTCTCTCCAGCTCATTTATATCCCTCTTAAGGACTTGTATCCAAAACTGTACTGCATACTCCAGGTGAGGCCTTACCAGAGACCTACAGATGAAGCCACTTTGGATTGTGCATTTGACACAGAATAACTTAACTCAGACATCCCATTTATCCCACTTATCACAGAATATTGTGTCACAGCATCCCATCCATTTAACCCTTTGCCTGCCAAGAACGTAGGTACTACGTTCTTGCAGGGAAAAGCCCTAACTGCCAAGCACGTAGTACCTACGTTCTTGGCCGTAAAGGGCTCCTCTCTGCATTAGCGGCGATCGCCGCTTCTGCAGAGGCTTTCCGGTGTCTCCCAAACCCCTAGGCAACGAGCAGGGAGACGGAGGGGCAGGTCACGTGGGTCCTGCGACGCGATCAGAAACATGTCTGCTCCTTGTGCTGCGTGTCCTGTGCCAGCCTGCGAATTCCTGCTGGGTGGACACTGTTGTAGGACCCCCCCATGGCTTCCAAGGACCCTCCTGGACTTCAGAACGGTAGGTGGTTTTTTATGTAACAGTTATACACTCATTTACATAGACATTCATGTATAAAATACACATTTCACCAAGTTGTCTTTATTAGTTTTCATTTCAGTTTTTTTTTTTAATTTTTTGCAATTTTATATTTGTCAGAATATGTACTTTACAAAAATATATGGTTTTGGGGAGGTCTATGTGCTGTTAGGGGGTCTTGTGGCATAATAAACAGTTGCGTATCTATGATCATAGAAAGCGAAAAGACAGCGGAGAAAATTCAAATATGCTACTTATTTGGGGGTCCACACAGGCCAGCTGCTTTGGTATACCTATGCAAATTGGGCATCAAACTGTTCAGTAGACCCTTTGCGTCAATATTTAGGGTGTTTTACAATTGTATGTAAGAAATTGGGTGAGATAAATGCAGCCAATTGCGATATTTTTACACAATTTTCAGAAATGTCATAAAACCGCTGCCTTTAGCGTCGCTTTGCTGTAAGGTAGTTTGGAGTACAAAGACATAATTACCCATTTTAGATTCGTCAGAATGTGTACTTTCCGAAAACATATGGTTTTGGGGGGTCTATGTGCTGTTAGGAGGGTCTTTTGGCAAATAATACGAAGTCCCGGGTCATTCTTCACAGAAGGCAAAAAGACAGCGGAGAAAATTCAAATACACCAATTATTTGGGGGTCCGCACAGGCCAGCTGCTTTGGTATATCTATGCACATTGGGCATCAAAATGTTCAGTAGACCCTTGGCGTCAATATTTAGGGTGTTTTACAATTGTATGTAAAAAAAATGGGTGAGATAAATGGGGCCAATTGCAATATTTTTAGACAATTTTCAAAAATGTCATAAAACCGCTGCCTTTAGCGTCGCTTTGCTGTAAGGTAGTTTGGAGTACAAAGACATACAGATGCAGTCACTTGTATTTGTAAGATAAATGCGTTGTGACTCAGGGCTAATTGAATAAACTGTGTTATCTAAAGTTATCTTAACTCATTTAATGCATTTAACCTTTTCATTAGCATACCAAAGCACCATTGCTTTCAATCGTGAACTCTTGAATTGGATGGGATGCTGTGACACAATATTCTGTGATAAGTGGGATAAATGGGTTAGATGAGTTAAGTCACGACGCATTTAACTTACAAATCCAAGTGACTGCATCTGTAATTACCCATTTTAGATTCATCAGAATGTGTACTTTCCGAAAACATATGGTTTTGGGGGGTCTATGTGCTGTTAGGAGGGTCTTTTGGAAAATAATACGAAGTCCTGGGTCATTCTTCACAGTAGGCAAAAAGACAGCGGAGAAAATTCAAATACACCAATTTTTTGGGGGTCCGCACAGGCCAGCTGCTTTGGTATATCTATGCACATTGGGAATCAAAATGCTCAGTAGACCCTTTGCGTAAATATTTAGGGTGTTTTACAATTGTATGTAAAAAAATGGGTGAGATAAATGGGGCCAATTGCAATATTTTTAGACAATTTTCAGGAAATGTCATAAAACCGCTGCATTTGCGTTAAGGTAGTTTGGAGTACAAAGAAATAATTACCCATTTTAGATTCGTCAGAATGTGTACTTTCCGAAAACATATGGTTTTGGGGGATCACCATAATTTTTGTAGCTTTTATCCAATATAAAACTGGTAACATTTGGAAATTAGTGTAAATGTAAGCCATCAAATAAGTATGCACAAGGTAGATTCTGGGGTCTTTACATGCCATGTACTTCTATAATCCTATATACATTGGCATCAAACTGTTCAGAGGACCCCAGGTTTTCATATTTGGGGTGATCTATTTTGATACCTAATAGTATGTACGAAATAAGGTGCTACAGGGTGGAAGTTTTGAGGTGATTTTTGGAAATGTCACAAACATCGACAAATTTAGGAAAGATTTGCTGACTGGTGCTTTGGGGTAGAAAGACATGCATACCAAATTTAGATTCGGGGGAAGTGTATATATGGTTTTCTGGGGCGATTTTTTTCTAAATCCCCCCCCCCCCCAAAAAAAACTATGTAAATATGAATTTGCAGTACCTAAAATGACAGACGATAAGGGGGTCTTCCTTTTGGGGCCCCTATATGCCACATGCTTGTGTACACCTATATATATTGCACATCAAACTGTTCAGAGGACCCTAGGCTTTCATATTTGGGGTGATTTCTCTTGTTACCTAAAAGTATGTGGGAAATACGATTCTGCAGGATGGAAATTTTGAGGTGATCTTTGAAAATGTCACTAAAATCACCAAATTTTGGAATGGTTTGCGGCTTGGTTTTTTGCAGTAGAAAGACATGCATACCCAATTTGGATTCGGGGGAATGTGTACTTTCTGAAAATGTATGGTTTTCTGGGATGAACATAATTTTTTCTAAGTTTGACCCTCCCAAACTAAGTAAATGTGTTGATTTTGCAGTATCTGGAATTACAGAACTGTTAGCTCAAATGGGGTGTCTACATTTTAGGGCCCCTATATATCATGTGCTTAGGTAAATCTATACATATTGGGCATCAAACTGTTCAGTTCATATTGGGCATCAAACTGTTCAGTGGACAGTGGGCTTTCATATTTGGAGTGTTTTACATTGATACCTAATGATGTGTGGGAGATATGATGTTGTAGAGTGGAAGCTTTGAGGTCATTTTTTTTTTTTAAATCACCAATTTCTATAAAACATTACAAATTTAGGAAACAACTGCAGCTTGGTAGTTTGGAGTACATAGATATAGTTACCCATTTTTGATTCACCAGAATCTGCTCTTTCTAATAATGGGTAGTTTTCTAGGGTAAACCTACTGTTAAGGGAATGTTTGGCCTAGAAATCAGAAGTATGCCATTTGGGGAGCGTTGCTTTGTAAATGTGGTAGTATACTACTTTTAGATTTTGATCTATACAAGTGAGAAATCTCCATAAAAGTATATATATTTGGTATTTCCGCGTTCAGGAGACATAGACCTTTCCAAATCGGGTGTTTTTCTGTAAATAAAATAAACGGTGTTTCTGTTATATGTGATTGTTCTTTGTGAAACATGATTTCTTCATTTTATTAGACACTTAGAAGCCTATATTTTTTTACAGAAGTATAATTACACCAAAATTCTTGCATATTCTGAAAGTTCAGGTTGTCCTGAAAAAAACAATATATTGTTTTCCTGGGTAAACTAAAAGACTGCCCCAAGAAAGACCCTTAAATTGAAAGAGTACAAAACATCTGAAAACTGCTTGGCAGTAGATGTTCGCATTTAGGACAAAACGGCTGGCAGGGAAAGGGTTAAAGAGTTCACCATTGAAAACAATGGTGTTTTGGTATGCTAATGAAAAGGTTAAATGCATTAAATGAGTTAAGATGACTTTAGATAACACAGTTTCTTCAATTAACCCTGAGTCACAACGCATTTAACACAAATCCAAGTGGCTGCATCTGTATACCTCTGCATCCGACAGTTGTGTCAGTGTGTCAACCAACTTGATGCCATTGTTTCATTGCGTTGGATAGCGCCAAAATCGCCAATGTACCCTTAGACAAATCACTCTGCAAAGTGGCAGCATCCTGCATGGAACCTATAGTTCTGCACAATTTAGTATCATCTGCAAAAATAGAAACAGTACTTTCAATGCCCACCTCCTGGTCATTAATAAACAAGTTGAAAAGCAAAGGACCAGGTACAAATACTATGTTTCAGGCCAGCATTCCTTAATTTAACCAGTAACATTTTGTGTGGCACTGTATCAAATGCTTTAGCAAAGTCTAAGTAAATCACATCCACTGCCATGCCAGAATCGAGGTCCCTGCTTACCTTCTCATAAAAAGAAATTAATTTAGTCTGTCAAGATCTATTATGCATAAAACCATGCAGGCACAAACTCATAGTATTATGATTTGCTATGAAGTCCAGCATCTTATCCTTTATTAACCCTTCAAAAAGCTTTCCTAACACTGACGTCAGAGTAACTGGCCTATAGCGAACGAGATTACTTTTGGAATAGTGGCACCACATTAGCAATTAGCCAGTCTCTCTGCACCATGCCAGACCTCAATATCTATACTAAACCCTGAAAATTTTAGAAAACAGTTTGGCAATCACAGAGCTAAGCTCGCTAAGTACCCTGGGATGAATACAGCTCTAAGAAATATGTTGGTGATATATAAATAAATGTTAATAATAATAATAATACCATCTGGCCCCTGACCTTTCTTTATCTTAGCATGTTATAGTCTCTTTCGAATTGCCTCGTGTGAACCATGCATTATTAGTTGTATTACTAGAATTGAGAATATTTAAAAGGAAACCTTCATTAACTGGTTCCTCATTTGTGTAGACAGATGAAAAATATGAGTTCAGAATCACAGCTTTTTTTTTTGTTCTCATCAACCAGCTGAATCCCCTCTGATATATTAAAGGTATCACTTTTTTTTTACTATTAATATATTTAAAACATAATTTTGGATTCTATTTACTGCTTGCAACAATATCCTTTTCCATATCGATTTTAGCTTGTTTTTTTTTTTTGCATGATTAATTGGCCTCCTTGTACGTTATAAATAATTCGGCTTTCCCAGCTAACTTGAAATATCATATATCATAATTTTTAGAGCGTGCAATAAATTAAGTTAGTAGTAGTCTGTTTTCCTCGTAACAGGGGAACTCCTTAGTTGGTAAATGCTATGCCCCCTCACTTCTCCCCCATGACCCCTTACTAATCCCACTGCCTGTCTACCTTAGCGCCCCATAATTCTTTATCTCACCCACCCCCCTCCATCATTCTCACCCCTAGCACAATGAACTCCCTTTCATTAAGGTGCAATCCGTCACGAATGTATAGGTTGTACCCCAAGGAAAAATCTGCCCAGTGCTCAACCCAAACTCTTCCTTCCTACACCAATACTTGAGCCATGCATTTATCTCCCTAAGCTCCATCTGTCCTCCTAAAATTGTACTTAATGTTTTCCATCCCTACCTTCAACAATGGTTGCCCATATTAATAAATAGCCATATTCAATATTTGTACCTAATACTATACTGTTCCCTTTCTCTAATAATTTATTATTACAGAGAACTAAGGTCTTCTACCATGTCTTTTAATTGTCTAAACAAATTACTCTTTGCACATTTTACAATTAAAAACTGTCATTTTTAGTTTTTGTCCTACATTGACTTGCAGCTATAGTTATAATCTTGGGAAATGCTATTTTATCCTTGTGTATAATAAATTCATTTTATGCCTTTAACTTTATTATATAACTTAGCCAAAACATTGCGCAAATTGATAATTTAAATAATATACTGTCTCAAAAATGTAAGCGTTGTACAGGATGTAGAATACTTTAGAAAGCAATTGGCTTTAATTGTATCATTGGGACTACTTTGTAGAGCATGCAGCTGTTTTTTAGCATGAGAAAACGCAAAGTCCGTCATACACCCTTCAATAATTGCTGAAATTGTGAAATCATTCCATGACTAATCTTCGACTGCTGAATAGTTTTGTGCTGCTTAAAGCTATGATTTTTATTATTCAACAACTGAGAGACATTTTATTGCAATGCCTCACTAAGTTTAATTGTTTTCTAAAGAGATATAAAGTATGTGAAAATTTTGAAAGCGTAGCATTTTTAACAATTGAACATACATCAAAAACTGCATTAGTAATGCAACTTGTTAGGCATGGGTTGTACTTAAGGTTATATTCTTCGAATTACCCCATTGGTTACAGCATCTTTGTGCTACAAAACACTATCCACATTTATCTTTTGAGCATAAGGGTTGGCAGGAAAATATTTCAGACACAAAAGGGTAGTGATGATTTAGCTATATAAAAATAATTTTCTATCTACATACAAAGATATAGTTTAAAAATGTAAGGGATACTGTCACATTCTAGATTTTAAATGGAAGATGTATGACTTTAGAACTCAAGCTTGTGCTAATTTCACATTCTAAAAAAATTCTTCCCTTTCCTTTCCCCATTATAGTGTTAATCAGCAACACAATTTCTCAGACTACTGTCCCAGGAGTGATATCAGGCTTGCATGGTTAGTGCAAAGACTAACATATTGTGGAGAAAAAAACTAAACAATGGCCTAGAACCCTTCAGCCCCAAGTCCAGCAATGCGCCTTAGACATGCCAGACTAAAACATCTGGATTTTTATTATGGAGAAAGAAATAAACCCCTATATGGCAACACCAATACATGGAAAAAATATTTTCAAACAGCAACAATCAAATTTTTCTTCAAATTAAAAAGCCTTTATTTGTGCTTATGTGGGCATCACAGCGACATTTCAGGCCATGCGGCCTTTAATCAAGCTTACTGACGTGCTCCAAACAAACAATTTATAGTCTCAAACACCATCTAGTGGTCAAAGATATGTGTATATTACTTACAAAACAAAAAAGACCAATATAAACAATGTTATAAATTATACAAACAAAACCAATATAAGCAAAGTTATAAATTAATATTATCAATTAGTGTTATATAGCAATGTTGCAAACAAGATCGTGCACAATTATAGGTGAATTACTTGAATAAGATGTCAATCATACAATGTATCTAAAACAACAATAAAAAGCAGGAATCAGAATTAAAAACCATGAGAAAATTCACTAAAATATTTATCTAAAAATGGGACTTAAATCATATTCTTTATTTAGACCCAATGGTTCCAGAGTTTCCAATTTTCTTATACAAAATGCTTCCCGGTATAGTAAATTCTTTTGTTTATTACCTCCCTGTGATTTTGTTTCTATAGTTTCCATAATTTGAAATTTTAATTGGTTTACTCTATGTGAATGCTTAATAAAATGGCCAGTGACCGCTTGGTCTCTTTTCCCAGTATTTATTGCTGATTTGTGTTCCCTTATTCGTTCACGAACAATCCTTTTTGTCTGGCCTATGTATGCAAGCCCACACGGACATTTTATCATGTATATGGCACAGGAAGAACTACAAGAATATCGATCTTTAATTCTAATAGGATATCGTTTTCTAGGATGGAAAATACATTCTCCCTGTTGAACATTTGAACAACAATTGCAGTTATAGCAGACTATAAATTGTTTGTTTGGAGCACATGTCAGTAAGCTTGATAAATGGCCGCATGGCCTGAAACATCGCTGTGATGCCCACATAAGCACAAATAAAGGCTTTTTCATTTGAAGAAAAATTTGATGGTGCTGTTTGAAAAGATTTTTTCCATGTATTATCACCCAAGGCAAGTGGCCCTGAGTTAACATGCACCACGGATACTTGAAGCAACAATCGATGTGCTGACTACTCTCTACAAGTGAACACCATAAAGTGACACATATATGTCCAAGTTTACTGAATTAAAAACACCAGTACCCCCCTAAAACAATGAATGCCTTGTTCATTTGATATACAGTAGGATATGGATTTTTCTGTGGTTGTCTTATAAAATATGTGGTTGTCCAGAAAGCATTTCTGTTCAAGGTATATTCAGTAGGCATGAGCAACTACATGCACATGTTTATGGTGAATATATACCCTTTCCATGTAGTTGTCCAAGTTGTGTATGGATTACATCATGGCAGGATGATCAAACATTTGAAAATGAAAAATATACTGTAAATATATCAAGCTATACATACTACCAGTAATTATGACAGCAGTGACTATACTTATAAAACATTCCTTTAGTCCCCACCCCTGCTGAAACTAGATGTTACCCCTATTATCCACAGCTAGTGCACCTCTTTAAAAAAAAATGGTTTTATGTTCTCTGTGCTTGGGTACCAGATAAATAATGTATGCTTAAATGTATACTTTGTCTATGTTTAACCTGCATTAGTAAATGAGCCCTAAGAGTAGGTGGGTTCTAAAAAAATTAGGAGCCACCTATCCTTCCAGTAATCAATAAGTATTGTGGCCTATATGAAGAGTAAAGCTTTTGTGGTTGTTGACTTTTTTCATTCATTCATGTATTCATCCATTTATTATGCAACATGAAAGCTGTAAGCAATATCACTAGCATTGCAACTGATGGAACTGCTAAACAAAGGGCAACTAATATAACTTTGAGACTTCTATCAGAGTCTTGATTTTAGTCTGGCATTGTTTAATGTATCTGGCTTAGACATCTTGATTTGTTTATGTTGTTCAATTGTTTGCAATGAATTCATTTCTGATTATGGCACCATAACCAATAATAATATGTACCAATCCTAGCCATTGCTCCTTTTGTCAAGAATTTACTTACGGAAGCAGTGTGGGACTGCTGTGTCCCTAAAAAACACTTATCTAAAAACACAAGCAAACGGTGGACAGGTGGTTTGAAGTACTTGATTCTTAGTTTAAAGTAGGATTAGCGACTGCTTAGTATTGCCGCTGAGCGTCAGACCCATTCACCCGCCCTTCCAACTGATTAAATAGGGCGTTTCCATACACGTTACTGCTGTCTCTCTTTGACTATACTGTGTTGAGAGCCACACTTCCTATGCCAGTACCTTTACCATTGTGTCAATGCGCATGCATTGCCCTTACTACTAACAACCATATTGCCACTCCAACTTACTTATCAAGTTTTATGTTAAAGGAACAGTTCAGTGTAAAAATAAAAACTGGATAAATAGATGTTTCTAATATAGTTGGTTAGCCAAAAATGCAATGTATGAAGTCTGGAGTGACTGGATGTCTAATATAATAGCCAGAATCCAACTTCCTGCTTTTCAGCTCTTTAACGTTGTGTAACGCTTTTCTGGGCTATATACAGCACACCCAGATTTAATGTCTAGCTAGTAATAGGCAAGCATGGGTTACACTGCAACCTACACAACAGAGCAGGGCCTTCGCCATGTGGAAGCGATCCTTTAGGAGGTAGTATATCTACAATACCCAGGCAAACTGTATAATAAAAGATGAAATGGGTGCCAAGAGGTTCTTTAAACAAAAGGTGAACGTTTATTAGCACAAGGCAATATCCCCAGGTTTAGATACTCACACACAGGAGCTTTCACAGAACATAACAGAGGTTACACAGGTGTATTAGAGATGTCAGCCGATATTCATACACACATCCCAAGGAGACTATCTCTCAGAGCCCTGAGAGACAAGGGTACATCCATTCCTCTACAAAGTGCCTGTTGCCAAAAGGGACTATTAGCAACACCAGGTAAGGCCTGATAGCTGCTGCTAGGTCCTAGTCCTTATCACTATAATATCCCTGCACTAAAAGCAACATGGGGGAAGCTTTGTAAGGAAGATCTCTTCCTACTAATTCTCCTGGGTGGAACACACACTGTTCATACTAAATATCCTGACTATCTTTCTCTCCCTAGAAAGACTATTACAGTACTGCCCTGCTCTTACTAAACCTCGTTCACGAGGTGGCCTGGTCCCCGACTTACCCACTGAAGGTGCTGGTTCCTTTAGGGTCACGTGGCTTTACGTGGCTCCCAGGCTCAATGGCACATCCAGTTGATCCAGATCCAGCAGCCAAAGAGGAAGTGGCCACTCCTTTCCAGCACTATAAAACTGTGTGGCAGGAAATGGTCATTAAACTCTGGGCTGTAACTATTGGTTAGAAGCATACACTTGCAACATAACTTCTGCCTAGTTACAGAGATGCAGGGACTTAACTCCATAGGTGCCAGTAGAAAACCTATGGGTCCCTACAGTTGAGTTAGTCAGCGACTTGAAGGGGGGTCACATGGGACATGTTCAGTGAGTTTGCAATTTATCCTCCGGATTCAGCTTAGATTCAAAAGCAACAGTTATGACCCGTGTGGCCTCCCCTCAAGTCACTGATTGGTTACTGCCTGGTCACCAGGGTAACCAGTCAGTGGAAAACAAGAGATCTGAATAGCAGGTAGTGTTCTCTCATGTTAGACATCCAGTCACTCCAGACTTTATACATTACATTTTTGGCTAACTATTAGAAACATTTTTTATTTTGCACAGCCTATCTATTTACCCAGCTTTTATTTTTAAACTGAACAATTCCTTTAAGGACGGATTGCTAGATGCTACCAAATGATGGATTAATGATTAGAAAGTAAAATAAGGTGAAACATTGATTCATTATTCAAAAGTAAATTTGTTTATTTTGTTTTATTTATAAGAAGGGTGTGAATGTGAATCCTTCATTGAGGCTATTTGGGGATTTACTGTTCAGCCAATAGATACATTTTGCTTTTTTTTGTAGCAGTTTTCTATCTAACTCTCCTATCCCTGTTTTTTACTGGAGTCAAGCTATTAGACTGTATGACCATGCATTCCACCACTAGTGCCATGAAGTACACCACCACCTCACTCAGTCCACTTAGCTTGGTGCAATTTCACTGTCAAAATTTACCGCAAAACTGCGCCAAATATTGCAAGTTGCATTAATTTCTAGTCCTCATATGCAAAGTTCTGTTACCCATAGCAACAGCACATCACATTTCCCGTGCATTCCACCACTAGTGCCATGAAGTAACATAGTAACATAGTAAGTTAGGCTGAAAAAAGACTCACGTCCATCAAGTTCAACCTTTTTTTATTTTTATTTAACTGCCTAACTGCTAGTTGATCCAGCGGAAGGCAAAAAACCCCATCCTAAGCCTCTCCAATTTGCCTCAGAGGGGGAAAAAATTCCTTCCTGACTCCAAAAGGCAATCGGACTAATCCCTGGATCAACTTGTATAATGAGCTATCTTCCATAACCCTGTATTCCCTCACTTGCTAAAAAGCCATCCAACCCGTTCTTAAAGCTATCTAATGTATCAGTCTGTACAACAGTTTCAGGGAGAGAATTCCACATCTTCACAGCTCTCACTGTAAAAAAACCCTTCCGAATATTTAGGTGGAACCTCTTTTCTTCTAAAAGGAATGGGTGACCTTGTGTCATCTGGAAAGACCTACTGGTGAATAAACCATTAGAGAGATTATTATATGACCCCCTTATATATTTATACATAGTTATCATATCACCCCTTAAGCTCCTCTTCTCCAGCGTGAACATCCCCAATTTGGCCAGTCTTTCCTCATAGCTAAGATTTTCCATACCTTTTACCAGATTAGTTGCCCTTCTCTGTACGCTCTCTAATACAATAATGTCCTGTTTGAGTGAGGGAGACCAAAACTGTACAGCATATTCTAGATGTGGCCTTACAAGTGCTCTATAAAATTGAAGAATGACCCCCTCCTCCCGTGACTCTATGCCCCTTTTAATACAGCTCAAGACCTTATTGGCCCTTGATGCTGCTGACTGGCATTGCTTGCTACAGCCAAGTTTATCATCTACAAGGACTCCAAGGTCCTTTTCCATAATGGATTTGCCTAGTGCAGTCCCATTAAGAGTATAAGTGGCTTGAATTTT
Organism: Xenopus borealis; assembly: GCA_024363595.1. Lineage (NCBI taxonomy): Eukaryota > Metazoa > Chordata > Amphibia > Anura > Pipidae > Xenopus > Xenopus borealis. The sequence goes on along the minus strand of CM044431.1, from coordinate 193,979,426 downwards.
TTTACATCCCAGGTGCATGACTTTACATTTATCAATATTGAATCTCATTTGCCACTTAGCTGCTCAGATTGCCAGTTTGTCAAGATCCTTTTGCAAGGATGCCACATCCTGGATGGAATTAATTGGGCTGGATAATTTTGTGTCATCTGCAAACACTGATACATTACTTACAACACCCTCCCCTAAGTCATTAATGAACAAGTTAAATAAAAGTGGACCCAATACCGAGCCCTGAGGGACCCCACTAAGAAACTTACTCCAAGTAGAGAATGTACCATTAACAACCACCCTCTGTACCCGATCCTGTAGCCAGTTCCCTATCCATGTGCAAACGACTTCATTAAGCCCAAGAGACCTTAGTTTAGAAAGCAGTTGTTTGTGGGGCACGGTATCAAATGCTTTGGCAAAATCCAAATATATCACATCTACTGCCCCCCCACTGTCCAGCATCTTACTTACCTCATCATAAAAAGCAATAAAATTTGTCTGGCATGACCTATCCTTCATAAAGCCATGCTGATTGCTGCTCATAATGCCATTCGCTAGGACAAAATTTTGAATGTGATCCCTTAACAAGCCTTCAAATATATACGCCACCACCTCACTCAGTCCACTTAGTTTGGTGCAATTTCACTGTCGAAATTTATCGCAAAACTGCGCCAAATATTGCAAGTCGCATTCATTTCTAGTCCTCATATGCAAAGTTCTGTTACCCATAGTAACAGCAAATCACATTTCCCGTGCATTCCACCACTAGTGCCATGAAGTACACCACCACCTCACTCAGTCCACTTAGTTTGGTGAAATTTCACTGTCAAAATTTACAGCAAAACTGCGCCAAATATTGCAAGTTGCACTAATTTTTAAAAGATTCTGTTTTATTGAAGTTTTTAACATAACAATTGGGTAAATACGAAGGTAGGAAAGGCAGTGTACATCAGCTTCCAAATCGTGTAGGTCAACATTAAAGACAGATGTAGTTTGTATACGTAGCATGTGTGGAGTAGATATTATTTTTCAGTTTAGTGACCTATACTAAATGAGGATCTCTATATGATTTTTTTACAATATGATACGTTAAAAGATTATGTTTCTGTCAAACCAGCAATAGATACAAAAATTTAATGATAAATTACCATACTGACTGAAAAAATCTCAGTTTTGGCATTTTAAGTAATATAAATTGTTTTTACTACTTATTTAATATTTGTATTTAAAATAGTATGTCTTCACCTATAAAACAGAATAGGGGGTCCCCTTTCGGAAAAAAAATATAGATGGTAAAATATCACTGCAACAATATATATATTATTTTAAAGATATAAATATGCAAGATTAGGGCTTTTTTTAAGTCAATTATTGGGCTAGTGTGGATAACAAGCCTTGTATGTATACTAGTAAGGTCTTTTAGTGCTCGACCTGCCAACATAAGGGCATGGTTCAAAAGACCACAAGGCAGCTATTCTGAGACAGTTACTTTGTGACCTAAGGCTGTGCTGCAGAACATAATGTCTAACCTTGACAGCACACTGTGGAATGCTGAAAAACAGGAATATTGTCGTTCATTTAGGTGTGAGTGTCTCCACAACTCCACCTAATCTATTTTGTTCATAAGGCATAAGAGATTTGTGGGGATATCAGTTGCCATTGTGCCCATTCTCCTTAACTTATCTAGCCCAGGATTTGCACCATATTAAAGTCTCCTGCGAGTAGTGCGAGAGCATGGGGATGGTTGGCTATAGAAATACATATTGGCCAATGCTACTTCATACTGGCCTATGTGGCAATGCAAGAACGGATACATTCCCTTTGGGTCTGATTAAACTGTACCTATTTTGAAGGGTATTTGCTTATTTATTAAAATGGATATACCTGACGTGTATGCCGAATAGGAGGCATAGTATGACCTGCCTATCCATGGTCTTCTTAGTGCAAGAGTTTTAATACCCACTAATTGAGTCTCTTGAAGCAATGCTATGTTGGCTTTTTCTATTAAATGAAATCCAGCACACTTTTCCACTTAACTAGGTAATTAAAGCCCCTTACGTTCCATGTCAATAAATTAATCACCATTTTATACCTTTATGCTGTGTTTTAGCAAACTGGAGTTCCTTGTTACACGTGTTTTGCTTAAGCCTTTTCCCATAGCTGAATTGACCTGATAAATTTGTATTGGTTATCCATTTCAACCAAACATTTTTAACAACATTAAACATGACCCAACCCACCCTTTCCACCATTCAAATTCCAGCTGGAATTTTTCCTTTAACCATACTGCTAATACCGAATACAACAATTTTTCATTTAACTAATGGTGGGGGGGGGGGGACTCAGACAACTCGCCCGAGAGGAAGTAATTCACTTACTGAGATGCTTCTCTCTCCATTAGGACTTGGCCTACTTGCTGAGCAGGTTATACAGTAAGTAAAATTAAGCTAGATGTGGAAATTTGAGCCCTGGTATAATCGGAAAAAATTTTCCAAAAAGGCAAAATAGTGCAAAAAACAAACAGGCAGAAATCATAGTTGAGAATCAGGCAAAAGGGTCAAAAACTAGAAATACATTAAGAGTAACAAAGCTTAGGCAGGAACAGTACCTTGGAACTAGCTTGGGCAAGTTTCAAAATGGAGACTGGGCCTTTAAGGATTTGATTGGCGCCAAAATTCAAAACCTGCACCTACTGATTATGTCATGGTGCTGGGCATCATGATGCAGGCGCCAGGATGCTAGGTGCCGAATGCCAACATCATTGGAACTCAGCAGGCGGAAGTGTGTGACTGCACACAGAAGTTCCAAGAGAGACGCGCCGGGAGGTAAGGCAATGCCGGAATCTCCTTGCGTGTCTTACACATCTCATATGCACAAAATTAATAGTAGGATACTGACA
>CM044431.1:193951924-193975077 GCA_024363595.1 Xenopus borealis | reverse complement strand
TTTAATTATTCAAGTTGGGGTGGTCACCGCGCTTTGTACAATCAATTGCTCAGATGCAGCACTTGCTTGGAGGTTGGACCCACAAGTCCAAGGTGTGTGCAAATTTAAAGTTTGGGTGCAAGTGCGCTCCTTGAGACTTCAGAATGCCTATAGGGTTAATGGAAGGCAAACGAAAAATGGTGTATTACCCTTTAAACAGGACAAATCAAGTGGTCTGGTTATACTCACATTTGAGTGGAGTGATACTCAGCATGTAAATAATGGTGTGGAAGGAGATCTGGACTGGAGCTGCAGTGGATTCAATACATATAAGATCCTATGACTTTTGCTTAGTGTGGATAAGACAAATCTAGAACATAAAATGCTTGCAATGGTGAATGTGTCTTACAGAAGTTGGAGGACCGTTTTGGTTTTTTTAAAATTAATTTCCATAGATCTTATTCAAACAGATTTTGAAAAACATGCATGGATGGACAGCAAGAATTATTTGTGTAAAACCTAGTTTCTGGTTAACAACCTAATGAAATTTTATTTTTAATGTCCATGTTTGCAAATTCCACTCGCAGTATAGGTCCTCCTAGTTCTGTAAAGAGGCCATATATGTGAAAGAAAATAATTCAAGCTTATCATTAGGCTGGCTAACACTCGAAGAATTTTGTATAGTCCCCACAAAATCTGGGGTTGGGATGTCATTCTAGACCTCACTGATGGATTTTTCAAGTGTATCCAGGTGGTGTTTTTACTACTTAACAAATTGAATAAATGAATGATATTTCTCGCATGGAACCAGTGCAGATTGATTTTATATAATTTGCATGTGTCTATTGTCTAAAGTGCATTTAATACGATCTATGAGCATTTAGAGGACATAATTCCTCTTGTTCACAAAATCAAATCATCTTTGGCAAACTTTGTGAATTTTTTAATACGGAGTATCCTTACTACAAGGGGGCTCTTGCCAAAAAAGCCTCTATTTAAATAAATTTCTGAAATGTATCTTTACTTGGAATTAGTACAGGAGATCAAAGAGAAATGTAGGACATTTTAATAAGAATCTTGGACTAAGGGCGGAACTATCAAAATGGGGACTGACCCACAAAAAAGGGACAGTTGAAAGGCCTGACATATGCTATGGCCAGCTACTTATTGTTCTGATCGATGATGCAAAATGCGCAATGCAGAATAACAAGGTGAGAAGAGGAATTTTTACTCTTTTTTACTTTTCATAGTCACTGTACTATGCAGTGTGCTGCATTGACATACAATTTCCATAGTCCATGGAAAACAGTATGAAAATGCCGATCACCATTTCAGCACAGATGAGCATATGGAGCCTTATCAGAGAATAGCAGTCAATAGTAAAAAAACAAGTCCCACTGCACCTCCTCCTGTTATATTGAGTAGTAGAAACAACAGCCTGTCTGAATACAGTTCCATCATGAAGTGCTGGCTGCAATTGCAAAGAGTTACAAGCAAAAGCAATGTCAAATAGAAAAACATAGAGCTATTTTTTTAAAAACTGGAAGCAGCAAAATGTTAAAGCATGTGTTTTTCCGGTAAATAACCATATACTGCAATTGACACCACAGCTAATTACAGAAGAATATAGGGTGGACCCCTTTATCTCCAGTGGAGAGAAGGGGGGCATTCATGACACAAGATGGTTTGCCGTTGTCTAAAATATAGAAAATGCAAAACAGCCTTATGTTGCTGAACAAATTAAGTAGTGAATAATAAGTAAAAAGGCCATTGCTGAAATCCAAAAATGTGTTGACAGTTGGTGGACAAAAGTAGATAATAAAAGGGGCAAAATTAGGGCAACTCCAAAATTACTTTAATAAATTAAATATTTTAACTATTATCCGTTAATTTATAATAGCACATTTTATTAAAATACTTCACATAAAAAATAGATAACAATTATTTAAAATACATAAACATAATTTAAATGAAAATCGAGAAATAGTTTAATAAAGTATACTTTATATATTTTGAACTTTAAGAAAACATATACCATAAAAAAAGTGTAATTTAAAAAGATAAACAAATATACTAACATTAAAATACTACACTACAAATAAAGTAAAAGCATTATGCTCAAATTTCAAAAAGTAAATTTCATGAATTGTGCTTTTTCCCACAGGTAACATTAATAATGTTAATAACCGTCAATTGTATAAAATCAATTCCAACGCATACACCTGTAACAAAAAAAAAAGAAATATGTGATTAAACCTTCATCAGAAAATAACATATTTTCACTTTTAACAAGCCATGTTAATAATATTTTTAGTATTGTAATATATACTTAAATATTTTTATTAAAACAGGAAAAATAGTATATATATGCAAATTTATACACTTGCAAAGTACAATTAAATAAATATCAGTTTATGAGATTCAAATTTATGGTACTAGTGGTGGAATGCACGGGAAATGTGATTTGCTGTTGCTATGGGTAACAAAAATCTGAACATGAAGAGGAGATATTCATGCGACTTGCAATATTTGGCGCAGCTTTTCGGTAAATTTCGACAGTGAAATTGCACCAAACTAAGTGGACTGGGTGAGGTGGTGGTGTACTTCATGGCACTAGTGGTGGAATGCACGGAAAAGGTGATTTGCTGTTGCTATGGGTAAAAGAACTTTGCATATGAGGACTAGAAATTAATGCGACCCAATATTTGGCACAGTTTCGCGGTAAATTTCGACAGTGAATTGGACCAAACTAAGTGGACTGAGTGAGGTGGTGGTGTACTTCATGGCACTAGTGGTGGAATGCACGGGAAATGTGATTTGCCGTTGCTATGGGTAACAGAACTTTGCATATGAGGACTAGAAATGAGTGCAACTTGCAATATTTGGCGCAGTTTTGCGGCAAATTTCGACAGTGAAATTGCACCAAACTAAGTGGACTGAGTGAGGTGGTGGCGTACTTCATGGCACTAGTGGTGGAATGCACGGGAAATGTGATTTGCAATATTTGGCACAGTTTTGCGGTAAATTTCGACACTGAAATTGCACCAAACTAAGTGGACTGAGTGAGGTGGTGGTATAGTTTAAAGCACTAGTGGTGGAATGCACGGGAAATGTGATTTGCTGTTGCTATGGGTAACAGAAATCTGCACATTAGGAGGAGATATTCATGCGACTTGCAATATTTGGCGCAGTTTTGCGGTAAATTTCGACAGTGAAATTGCACCAAAATAAGTGGACTGAGTCAGGTGGTGGTGAACTTCATGGTAGTAGTGGTGGAATGCACGGGAAATGTGATTTGCAGACATCTGCACATAAGGACTATAAATTATGGCTATTTTTAATATTTGGCGAAGCATTGCGTAAAATTTCTACAGTGAAATTTCACCAAACTAAGTGGACTGAGTCAGGTGGTTGTGAACTTCATGGCACTAGTGGTGGAATGCACAGGAAATGTGATTTGCAGTTGCTAAAAGCATAGTCTGCTAGTTTGACTGTGTGCATTGAAATAAATGGTCTGATAGCTTGACTGCTGTTCAGAAACAAAGAAACAAAGGGAGAACGCCAAACTGGAGAGTATTCGTGTCCGCCTGACACCCGACCCAGGTCTACAGTGCCGTTCTGGCCGCGGCGTTTGTCGAAAATATAGGAGGAAAGCGTAGAGACCGGTTGGGCTGGTAAGGAGATCCACGGTGGAACAAAAATTTAAAAGGATAAACTTTTATTTTTTAAGCCGCGTCTCCCTGCATACATGTTTTAATATGAAGCAATAAAAGTTTACCAGCCCAACCGGTCTCTATGCTGTTCAGTCTGATAGCTTGACTCCAGTCTGTTTTTGGCTTTATATTTTCTACAGCTGTAAATTTCATTACTCTAGTGTTGTGGCTTTGTGTCTCATTGATAAGATTGGCTACTGATATGTTTCTTTTATGTTTGACATCACCTACATGTTCCAAAATTCTCCTCCTAAATTCTCTGTGTTTTGCCTACATACATTTTTCCTCATCACATGACATATATCACCCCCATTGTTTTGCAATTACTAAAATGTTTTATTTTGTATTCTATTATATCCATTCTTCTTGTGATTGTGACTGCAGGCTAATCACCACATTTATAATATCCCTTATTTCTATTGGCTACCAAGGTGATTTGCCTGAGGACTATAATGATTTTGTACAATTTGATCACATAGATTATACTCTATCTGTATGTTATTTGTGATCTGTCTTGTGCAAGAAAATGCCAGTGTTTACAAAGAATCGAAAGGATTTCTGTGTGTTCAAGACTGTAAGACTGTTTGATGCAATTTGTTTTTTTGGAATGATCAAAATGTTCCTGTCAGCTTCTAATGCTTTCTTGTACACTTTCTTTAATGAGTTATTACTATAACCTCTTTGTTTGAATCTATCATATCGTTTTTTAGCCTCAATCTTAAATTCATTTGAGGTGCTACATACTCTCCTTATTCTTAAGTACTGTCAGCATGGATTAAGTTTGAAGAGTATTGACTTTTTGCAAGCATTTAAAGTTATTGCAAGTTATTCATTGCTGTGTTTTTCCTTTATACTGATGTGTGGACAACAGAATCATAGTAGATGTTGATACAGTATCTAGAAAGTTTACCCTGTTGTTGAATCCATTGTGTGAATTCTGCTAGGACCTCACTGAATACCAGATTTCGCTCCCACCATCCTAGGTAGATATGGTGGGGGCACATGTACTTCCCATAGCGGTCCCCCTTATTTGGTGATAGTAATGGCCATTATACAAAAAATAATTATGCTTAAGAATGAATTCTAACAGTTCCACCACAAAATCATTATTTTCATAATACTTTTGTCCCCTCTGATTTAATGTATCCTGAGTAGCCTTCAGCCCTATTTCATGTAAGATGTTTGTTTATAGTGATTCCACATCTAAACAAGCTAAATGTTCATCACCTAATGTAATTCGTTTTATTAACATGTATTTAAATAAATAAATAAATAAATGTGTTTATACAACTAAATCACATGAATTATATGCATAGAACATATGGTGTTGCAAACATCACAATCAATACAGGTACAAACGGAGAGGTAGGCCCTATGCAGAAAGAACTTACACTCTAAAAGGATAGGAGTAATACACAAGGCGTGGGAGTGGGCAAGATCGAATTAATTAGGTGAGAAATGTGGTGTTGCATTTGGTAGCTAAGCAGAGTGAGGGTAGGTGTATTAAGAGATTTCTTGAAAGCAGAAAGGTTGGGAGAAAGTTGGACAGACTGTGGAAGAGCATTTGCAGAGGAGGGGTGCAGCCCTTGCAAAGTCTTGAATTCGAGCATGTGAGTAGGTAATGAGAGAAGAGTTGAGTAGCAGGTCAGTAGAGGAGCATAGTAAGCAATTTGGTGAGTATACAGAGATAAGTTCAGATGTAGGGTTGGGAAGAGTTATGAAGTGCTTTGAATGTCATTATTTTGAATTTAATTCTGAAAGGTAGTGAAAGCCAGTGCAGGAATTGGCAGAATGGCATGGCAATGGAGGAGTGGTTGCTGAGGTGTATGAGCCTCGCAGCTTATGGACTGGTGAAGTGACAATCTCTGATGGGGGAAGGCCAATTAAAAGAGATTTACAATAGTCTAGACGGGATATGACGAGAGAGTAAATAAGAATTTTGGCAGCATCTTGGGTGATAAATGATCATATTTTGGATATGTTCCTTAGGTGGAAGTGACATGATTTAATAAGTGACTGGATATGAGGAGTGAATGACAGGGCAGAATCTAGGATAACCCCAAGACACTGGGCCTGGGGAGAGGGGGTGATAATGTAATTGTTGGCTATGATGCATACTTCCGGGATGTTACTGGTGTTACTTGGAGGAAAGAGAACCAGTTCCATTTTAGAGAGGTTTCATTTAAGGTAGCGTTGTGACATCCAGGTAGTGATAGTGGACAGGTAGGAGGAGAAACGAATTGGGAGTTCTGGGTTGAGATCAGGAGATGAGAGATAGATCTGAGTATCGTCAGCATAGAGGTGGTAGTGGAAACCATACGAGTTGATTAATTTACTGAGGAAGGAAGTATAGAGGAAAAATAATAGGGGGTCCCAGGACAGTGCCTTGAGGAACCCCAACAGAAAGAGTTAGGGGAGAAGATGCTACCTGTTGTAGGAGACACTGAAGGAATGATTGGTGAGGTAAGAAGAGAACCAGGACAGGGCAGTGTCATGAAAGCCAAGTGAATGGAGGGACTGGAGGAGGAGAGGGTGATCTACAGTGTCAAATGCAGCTGAAAGATCAAGCTGTATTAGTAGTGAGAAAAGATTTTTGGCTTTAGCTGTTTAAAGGTAATTAGTTAGTCAGGTCAGTTTCAGTGGAGTGTTGTGGCTTAAAACCAAATTGTAGGTGGTCCAGCAGGTTATTGTCAGAGAAAAATGAGGTTAGTTGGTTGTAGACTAGGTGCTCAAGTAGTTTAGAGATGAAAAGTAGCAGAGAGATAGGTCGGAGGTTGTCCAGATTGGAGGAATCAAGAGAGGGTTTGTTCAGAATGGGGGTGACAAAAGCGTGTTTTAGTTGAGAAGGTAACAGTCCATTTGAGAGTGAGAGATTAAATAGACGAGTTAAGGCTTTGATTAGACAATGATTGGTATTGCAGAGAAGTTTTGCGGGAATTGGATTAAGCGGGAAGATGAGAAGCGGCCAAAAGTTTTGAGACATCCTCATCAGTGACAGGTGTGAAGGAGCACAGGAGAGACTGGGGAGGATGGTGGAAGTCTAGGGAGGGTTGAGTAGTATAATATCCCTTCTGATAGTGTCAGCTTTGTTTTTGAAGTGCTCAGCAATATCTTGAGCAGAGAAAGATGTGCACGGAGCAGGTGGAGAAGGGGAAAGTAGAGTGATAAAGTGGTGAAAAGTTGTGCCAGTTTTTTAGAAAGGGAGTTAATGAGTGAAGTAAAGTATGTTTGTTTGGCTAGGGAGAGGTCAGTGTTTTAGGAGCGCAGGGCAGATTTTTTTCTCCAAAAGTCTGATTCTGAGTGGGATTTGCGCCAGCGACGCTCAAGTGCATGTGAGTGTCTTTGGAGCACTTTTGTATGAGCAGTGTGCCAAGGTTGAAGTTGTTTGGGTCTAGCATGTTTAGTTTTTGTAGGCTCATTAAGGGTAGTGGTGAGTGTGCTATAGTAGACAGAGGTAGCTACAGTTCATTAGGACAAGAGATGAGATTTTAGAGTGAAGAGAGTAAAAGGAAGAAGAGAGATGCGACACGTCTAGAGCTTGCAAGTCACGGTAGGTATGTGTTTGGGGAATAGCAGGAGGTAAGGAGGTAGATAGTGAGAGGGGTAAATGGTGAGTTAGTAAATTGGTGGTTGAACAGAGTCTGGTAAATATGAGATGTCTCAATGCATCCATCGTGTCCTGTACATATGAGGGAAGGCTACAGATGAATTTCATCAATTTATACACTTGACGGTTCAGTTAGATGCCCTTTTCCTGATACTATTGGACGACCAGGAGGAGATGTGGAATTTTTGTAAATTTTTTGGATAGTAAATACTACCATATAGCTAAATTCATATTTGCTGATCAAATTCATATCTTTTGCTTTATTTAATATTAATAACAGAATAACAGTTATGATTGAAACAGTTTTGTTGGATAATTTTTTAATCGTATATAACAATTCTTATTGTTTAACTGATGCCTTTGGAAGCGTGTTGTAAAGTTCAGGGGGAGTGGGATCGCCCATGCACTATGGCCACAACACAGTAGTATAAAAGTCCTGTTATTCCTTATTCAAGCAAGCAAACTATCTTCAGCAGTTAACAATCATAATTTAAACAATCTGTAGCCTCAGCAGGAAAAATAAGTCAACTTAAACATAGTCTTCAGCATGAATTAGCAATCACTTTCATGCATAGCAGAATAGAAAGAAAACAGTTCATATTACCATTCAGGGATTAGGCTCACCTAGCCCTGCAAAGCATTTGATTCTCAGTCAGGAGAGCAGTTTCCAAAACACCTTTCCTTGTGCAGACCTCACGTGTGTCTACCAACCCCCTTCATGGGTTCTCTTAATTCCTGCACTGCTACAGTAATTAGCCCTGCTGTTCACCTTCCAGGTACCCGAATAAAGGGGAATATACCTGTCATCCAGGACCCAGCCCTGGAGTCCTATACATACCCCCCCCCCTTTGCCACAGCGTATATATATATATATATATATATATATATATAATATATATATAATATATTTATGGAATGATTATTAAAAGTTGTCTTAATCTGCTAATATACTTTCCAGATCTGAACTGGTTAGCTTGAAGTTCACATACACTGCATAGTCTATGTGTAATGAATCATGTGTAACTTCAGTTTTGGTGTGAATAATTTGGCAGATTTTTCCAGTCATTTCAATTCATCTGAGTTATTAAAATCTGATTTTAATAATAAATTTAGAAGGTCCGATTTTTAATTTATGGGAGTTTAGGGGAGGTTTTCATGAATTAGAAATTCGACCTTTGATAAATGTGCCTCTGAATATCTATTCACTTCAATATCACACGAGAAGGGACTCAATTGTGTAGAGGCTACAATGCTTGACACTGCTTGAACCAAGGTAGGTAAATTTCCATGTACTGACTAATTTTTGCAGTTCTGTTATTAAAGGACCCCACATATCCCCCATCAAGTGGGGCTGAAATCACATTAAAAATGTATTCTACTTGTAAAAGTAATTACTGTACATGATACACATATTAAAATGTCCTTGCAGATCAAATATACAGATCAGATAACACAAAAAACTATTTTAAGAAGGCATCCTACATGGATACGCCAGTATGTAGACACTTCATGAATAAACACAGCATTTGCCAGCTTAAACAAAAAGTTTTAGAAGTTGTATAGAAACCAAAAAGAGGCGGTGATTGGAATACATTACTGTTATAAAGGGAGGACAGGTGGATTAGAAGGCTTGATTGTGTCATGCCTAACTTTGTTTCTTGTAGTTCTGACCATTATGTTTATTTTTTGCAGGCAATTATAGATTGAGACAGCTAGTCTTGGGGAACACGGATCTCCTGCTATAAATTCTGTATTGGTGAGTTGTTACCCATTACAGGAGATGAGCAATTAGTGCAATGAGTGCTGGCTTAATTGCTGGCATTTATAGGTTTACTATGTACACCAAGGTGCACATTTACTAAAGGTTGTAGTGAATATTCAAATAAAAATAGAATTTAAAAAATTGAATTTTGAAGTCATTTTGGGCTATTTCGACTATACATTAGCAAAAATTTGAATATTGAATTTTCTAAGTATTGGCCCTTTAAAATTCTTCGACACTTTGCCACCTTAAAGCTGCCGAATTGCCATTTTAGCCTAGGGGGACGTCATAGAACCTGTCCTGAAAAAATTTCTAAGTTTCAAGAATTCGAAAGGATTTAGTGGAGAAGCGTTCAAATTGTTAGATCGAATTGAATGATTCTTTATTCGATCGAAAATGGACCTATTTTATTGAAATGGGTCCATTTTAGATAGAAAGAGCCCTTTCACTTCGAAAATTCTGCCCCCAGTTGTTTAATGTAAATATGATTAATAAAATGTAACACTGATTAGCCTGCCTACACGGTCACATGGGTGCTAAAGTGTGTGCAGTTACCCTTATCAACTGACCAGGTCTTTTTGTAACTGGTAGTAGACTAATCAAATGTTTTCCATTAGGTGCTAAATTGCATAGTAAATAAGTTCCATTTTGTTTTGCTCATGCCTACCTGTTCCAAAGCCATCTTTAGATACAAGGTTGACAATCTTCTCAGTTTATCAGTACTATCACCACATGGGTGGAACACTTTCTTATTAAATTTAAATTACTAAAAAAGCTATTCAAGCATAGTAAGAAGGTGCAATAATGTTAATTCATGTGTTTCCTGCAGGCATGTTATATATTAATACTTAAAACCAATATCATGTCATTATGTTAACAGGTACCGTTAGATAAATTATTATAAAAATCTGTACATCCTCAAGCCAAGACTTTTGACAAGAATATATTTTTTATGCGTTGATATTTATTACATTTCAGACTGAGACATATTTGCTGCAGGGCTGATTTATTATTTATCAGTATTTTTAGTAATGATGGTTAAAATATCCCAGAGAGTAGTAATGATGGTAATGTCACCAGCTTCATTATGTGTGGCTATTTAATAGCTGAGCTTTTTCACTAGCGAATTGGGTTTTTTGCCTTTTAGTAAACGTGATGTTCCTGTGGATTGTCATTTTGGCAAAAAGAAGTTTTTCCCCCTTTATGTTCTAATCACATACAGTATTTTGAATGTTACCATAACACCAATATTCCTATCTATCCCATCCAGTTACCATTCTGTGATTTAGATATGCATATGTGATATATAGATAAAAAAGTAACTCTTTTGTTTGAATAATATGCTATTGTATGGCTAGACAAAATCTACAAACCTAAAGCCTGCAGAGGAAGCCCAGAAATGGTGTTAATTTAAAGGTTACAGTATCTTCAGGGACCCCCTGTATCAATAGGCACAAACAGCATGGGGTTGAACTGACCACAGCATTGATTAAATATTCTTTAACATTAAACAGTCTCATGTTTCCATAAAGAGATTTAGCCTTATTTCCAAACATTGCTTCCACAAGCCCAGTACCCCGCACCAGTGGCAAATCAAATAGATTCAGTGGTAGGCTTCTGCTCATATCACTGGATTTGCTTGTTGCACTCTTCTCCACCAAACTGCACAGACTTGCACTTTTGTCTTCTGCCGGAAGCATGATTAAAGGGATGGTTTAACATTTATTATGTTTTAGAATGCCCTATTCCTTGCAACTTTGCCCAGTCCCCCACACCAGTGGCAAACCAAATAGATTCAGTGGGCACACAAAGGATCTAGCATAAACCAAAAGAAATATGTAACATTACAATAACCAAAGGTGCGTCAGCCCTCCAGAATAAATCTTATATTAACCAACTGCTTGTGACCCCTTTGTTTTCTCATAAATGTGCATTGTATTTGCAAGCTATCTTTCGAAAATAGGGTGCCTTACCACCAAAGATGAATGCCTGAATTCTCAGGCTTTTATCTTCTTCACCTAATAGGCCTTTTTCAAGTTCACCTGTAGTTAAAGCGCTATGCAATATGTTGGCGCTATAGAAATACATGTTAATAATAATAGTCCCAAATTAAATAAATCAAGACCAATTTCATTTAAATGCACCCCATTAGGTCTTAATAAATTGTTTTATCGTTTGCTCTATCTAAAGCTTCATGTGACCTAGAATTTCTCCATATCTTTCTTGGAATAATTTCTAACTTTATCAAGATAAGAGCCTGATTGATCAACAATAATTCCCATATATCTCTCTTGATATTTTGTAGCTTTCTGTATCCGGGTTTACAGATAACAGATTTCATACCCATAGTTTAGTTCTGCATATGAAGCAGAGCAAATAAACCTAACATTTCACTGTTGCCTGTATTACTGCTAAGTTCTTTACTGTCTTTTGGAGGTTAGCAGACACATTGTTTTTTTGTCCTTGCATTGGTCTTAAAAAGGAAAGTCTCACTAGTTTCATTATTATTGTATTATTATTAGTATTGTAATGTATTCCATAAAATAATTCCATTGCAATTATTGATAAATTAAAAAGCTATGAATACTAAAGGGGTTATTTAGCAAAGGTGAAATGTTAGCGTTTTTTACACCTCAAATGAACTCACAACTCAAATGGTATCTTAGTTAAGAAAAAACTCAAATGAAAAAAAAAATAGATTCTGCAAGTTCCAGTTGCAAAACCCAAAAACAGGAATTAATCGAGTTTTCCAAGCTGCATAAATCCATATTGGTGACACCCAATCCTGTTGGGTTTATTTAAAGTTTAAATTATTTTAAGCAGACTTATGTTATGGTGATTCAAATAATAGAATGATGTTATTTGGAAAACCCAAGGTCCCAAGCATTTTTGATAATATTACCCATACCTGTAATAGGAGACACTATTACATTCTGTTCCTAAAATCATTGCATTAGCAACTGAAAATACATTTTCTCATTGGTTCCTCAAAAATAGTTTCTGCTATTTCCCTTCTACAGTATGTCTGTCTCATGGTACATGGAATAAACTTGTTTTTTTATAGTTCTATATGACATAACACATTCATCATTCACTCTCTGAAAGTGTGTAATCAGATGTAAGCCCCAACTATTCAGGGGCTATAAATTGAAGATAGCGGGGTAAGCAATAAAGCATGTGTTGTCTGGTAAGAGCAGCCAGTAAAAGATATTTAACATTTTAGTTCATTGAGAAACCTTTCCTAGGATGCAGTGCAAATGTCTAGTCATACACTAGAGAAACAACACAGTCAGAGCTCATGCATATGAAATCACAATCATGAAAATAAAATAAAGTAATTCGATAAGTGTTTTATGAGTGAAATTAAATATTAAAACGGGATGATAGCATAGAAGCAGAAAATTAACATAAATAAAGGGAGACAAAAATAGTGTGACAAAGCAAGGCTGCAAACAGGATATATTCAGCAAATAAAGTGCTTGAATGCCTACCCATTATTATTTTATAGACTAAATACATTAAAATTCATACTTAGATTTGGGTAATGTTCAGTATGTCATTGCACAGCAGTCAAACTACAGATACCTTCACTGCCAAACAGTTTGATTCTTGAAATACATATAAAAGCACATGTATATGAAATATTTTGACATAATATGCTTTGTGGTCTTGTACAAATAAGTGCCCTAACCAAGATATGCTAACTACTTTACTTGTGGGTATAATTTTTTTAAGAGAAAAGAATCATCAGTGGCCTGCCATACAAATCTAAATAAAACTGACATTGTTAATATTTTATGAATATATGTTATAAAGGAATAAATCCTTTTCTGTCTGTCAAGACTTTAAGATCTAAGCAAGTCTTCCTTTTCTATTGTTGCTACTTTGTATTTATGAATTTAAAATGCAAATCAGAATATTAAATAATGTTGAATAAATCATTCAAATCCCAATGATGGCCTGCCTTTGAAGATATGCTATATAAAAGACAAATATTTCTGCCAAACGGTTTAGACTGAAATACTTGTTCCCTGGAAAGATGCCCTGAGGACCCACTGCATTATACTTGAAAATATACCTTTGCAAGCCCCTGATTTAAATATATATATATATACAATATTTAAATCAGTGTAATCCTATTCTATTGCTTATACAGGTATGTGACCTGTTGTCCAGAATGCCCTGAAGTCTGTTAGAAAATCATTTAAATATTAAATAAACCAATTGGGCTGGTTTTGCTTCCAATAAGGATTAATTATATCTTAGTTTGGATCAAGTACAATTTACTGTTTTATCATTATAGAGAAAAAATGTGAATTATTTGGATAAAATGGAGTCTATGGGGCAGATTGAAGTGACGCTAGCATCAATTCCCAGAAATCACATCCGCAGGGACGTCATCAATTCAGTAACAGGCTTAGATGATAATTCACTAGCGCTAATGTTCGTTCACACTCGCTAGGTGACTTTTCACTGTGGTGAATGGTTGTTACTTTGCATATTCACTAAAGTGCAGATTTTACTGAATTTTGCCTTTTTCGCCAGAGTTTCCTTCACAGCCTTATACCATACAAACTGCCCGAAATGCATTAAAGTTGTAAAAACGCTGGCGACTTGTCCTTTTTTTAAGCTGGATTGCCTGCAAAAGTCCTAACAAACTTTATTGTGTTACATTTTTCCCCAGACATTTGAGGGGCATGGAACATTTGTTTTAGGGTGTGCTCATGTGTAGGGCATAGAGAATCTATTTAGTCTTTATTCAGGTTCCTTGGACATTTGTAATAGAAAGTGGCCACTTCAAGCATTTGCACCAACAACTCTAAAGACATCCATACAACTTTAATATACCCGCCCTATACAAACTGTAATGGAAAACTATAAAAGTGTAAGAGGGCTAACAAAATTTTGCTAGGCAGAAACTATCTCTAGCATCATTTCGCTTTGAAGCACTCGCACTGCTGAAGTAACACTAGCTAAAAGTCGCCAGTGCTTGGTGCCCAGTACACCACTTCATTTTAGTGAATTATCGTAGTGGTAACGTATTTTCGCCTGACAAAGTGGCGCAAAGTGTGGTGAATTGTTCGCTGGTGACAATTCCCCTTTAGTGAATTTACTCCTATTTGAGATGGCATTTCTCTAATTCTGAGCTTTCTGGATAACAGGTTTCTGCATTGTAAAGAAAGCGTTTTGCTCATCTGAATGATTTTACAATGCAGAAATCTTACTATAAGCAACAGAATAAGATGATCTCCCTACATAACCCAAATGAGCCATTCAATACTTCAAGTAGAGTATATGACTTCATGACTAGATTGTTTACGAAATTGGGATTTGAAAGGAACTAAGATTTGATTGATAATTGGCCCAACATATATGTTATACATCCCAACATTTAGGAAATTGAAAGAGGGACAAAAGGATTTGCTGTCTGGCTAATTTTTACCATGCCCATTTTGTGGCCATTTTATAGGCTAGTAAATTTAACATCTGTGTTGGGCAAATTATTTGAAGGCTTGTTAAGGGATCATATTTAAAATGTCCTAGTGAATGGCATTGTGAGCAGCAATCAGCAAGGCTTTATGAAAGATAGGTCATGTCAGACAAATTTGATTGCATTTTAAGATGAGGTAACTACGATCCTGGACACTGGGGGAGCAGTAGATGTGACATATTTGCAACAGGATCTTGATAAACTGCCAATCTGGGCGACTAAGTTGCAAATGAGATTCAATGTTTATAAATGTAAAGTCATAGACCTGGGATGTAAAAGTATCCAAGCCACGTAAACCCTTAAAGGACAAGGAAAGTTAAAAATAAAATAAGCCTAGAAATGCTGTATTTTGTAAACCAAACATGATCTTACTGCACCACAAGTATAATCACACAAATGATTTATGCTTTCAAATTTGGCCACAGGGGGCTGTCATCTTGTAACTTTGTTAAACAGCTTTGCCCGACCCTGCACATGCTCAGTGTGGCTGGGCTGCTTAGGGATCATCATAAATGATCAAAACAGCACAAGTCACATAATATCTGCAAGAAGTCGATACAGCAAGACTGATTAATAATCAGAATATACAGACTGCACTTGGCACTGTGTTGTCATGTAATTTAAATTCGAATAATCTGAATCAAACTGGGATAAAACCAAAATTAATTTAAGGAACATTATTTTATGCATCTGGAATCAGGTCTGGACTGGGATTCAAAATAGGCCCTGGCCTTTCAAGTACACTGTCCCAAAAAGCCCCCTACTAGCAAAAGTAACAGTGACTGTCTATGGCATTTTACAACAGCACCTCTGGCATTTGTTATATACCAAAGATTACGGGATTAAATGCCAGATGTCCCTTTTACAATTTGACATTTTTTTGATATGCGCTAGGTTCTGTCCAATAATCAAAAAATTCTTGGTTTTCAGCAATAACCCAAAAAAAATCGATTTTTTGGGTTATTGCTGAAAACCAAGAATTTTTTGATTATTGGACAGAAGCTAGCGCATATCAAAAAAACGTCAAATTGTAATCAAATCTGCAAAAAAAATCATATGATTTGAGTTTTCACTTGATTTTATTTAATTTTTCCCAACCTGACTTTTTTTGTTATTTTATAGATAAATAAGATAAAATCATGGATGAGAGTATGGTCAAGCTTAGTTTAATAAAAAGAAGAGATTGAAAGACTTCAAGCTTTAGTAAATAACCCCCTGGCCTAACTTTTTACCCTTTTTAATTTTTGGTGTATGTGCACTTATTTGCTTGCAGTAACTTTTCCATGGAGGAGTTATATTATGGTGCTTCCATAATTTTAGTTGTCTTAGCAAAGTATATGCATTTTTATAGGATCGCAGTGACCTCTTGTAAATTGTTTAATGACAATTGGTATTGTTTAATGAATTGGTATTGGAATGAGCTAATATATTCTACTTGGAATCAATATCTACAATATCTATGACAATAATCTACTGGACCCCCTACAATCTGGTTTTAAGCCACAACACTCCACTGAAACTGACCAGACTAACCAATGACCTTTTAACAGCTAAAGCCAACAATCATTTCTCACTACTAATATTACTTGATCTCTCAGCTGCCTTTGACACTGTAGATCACCCTCTCCTCCTCCAGTCCCTCCATTCACTTGGCCTTCGTGACACGGCCTTGTCCTGGTTCTCTTCTTACCTCACTAATCATTCCTTCAGTGTCTCCTACAATGGAGTAGCATCTTCTCCCCTACCTCTTTCTGTTGGGGTTCCTCAAGACTCTGTCCTGGGACCCTTATTATTCTCCCTTGGCAAATTAATCAACTCATATGGTTTCCACTACCACCTCTATGCTGACGATACTCAGATCTATCTCTCATCTCCTGATCTCAACCCAGAACTCCTAACTCGCATCTCCTCGTGCCTGTCCGCTATCTCTACCTGGATGTTGCAACGCTGCCTTAAATTAAACCTCCCTAAAACGGAAATGGTTCTCTTTCCTCCAACTAACACCAGTAACATCCCTGAAGTATACATCATAGTTAACAATTCCATTATCACCCCGTCTCCCCAGGCCTGGTGCTTTGGGGTTATCCTAGATTCTGCCCTGTCATTCACTCCTCATATCCAGTCACTTATTAAGTCATGTCACTTCCACCTAAGGAACATATCCAAAATACAATCATTTAACACCCAAGATGCTGCCAAAATTCTTATTCACTCTCTCATCATATCACGTCTAGACTATTGTAACTCTCTTTCTCTCTTGCCTTCCCCGCCAGAGACTGTCACTTCTCCAGTCCATAATGAACACTGCCGCGAGGCTCATATACCTCAGCAACCACTCCTCCTCTGCCACGCCATTCTGCCAATCCCTGCACTGGCTTCCGCTACTCTTCAGAATTAAATTCAAATTAATGATCCTGACATTCAAAGCACTTCATAAATCTGCCCCTCTCTACATCTCTGAACTCATCTCTAAATACTCGCCCAACCGCTTACTACGCTCCACTACTGATCTGCTACTCAACGCTTCTCTCATTACCTCCTCACATGCTCGCATACAAGACTTTGCAAGAGCTGTACCCCTCCTCTGGAATTTTCTCCCACGGTCTGTCCAACTTTCTCCCAACCTTTCTGCTTTCAAAATTTCTCTTAAAACGCACTTCTTTAGAGAAGCCTATCCTCACTCTTAAAGGGGTTGTTCACCTTTGAGTTAACTTTTAGTATAATGTAGAGAGTGATATTCTGAGACAATTTGCAATTGGTTTTAATTTTTTATTGTTTGTGGTTTTTGAGTTATTTAGCTTTTTATTCAGCAGCTCTCTAGTTTGCAGTGTCAGCAATTTGGTTTCTAGGGAACAAATTACCCTAGCAGCCCTGCATTGATTTGAATAAGAGACTGGAATATGAATAGGAGAGGGACTGAATAGAATGATAAGTAATAAAAAGTGCCAATAACAATACATTTGTAGCCTTACAGAACATTTGTTTTAGATGGTGTCAGTGACCCCCATTTGCAAGCTGCAAAGAAACAGAAGAAAATTGCAAATCATTAAACTATGAAAAATAAATAATGAAGACCAATTGAAAAGTTTCTTAGAATTGGCCCTTCTACAATATACTAAAAGTTAACTTGAAGGTGAACTACCCCTTTAACTACCAAATGCAACACTACATACAGTACCACAATTTTCACTCTCTCACTTAATTTGACACTTTATGTATAACTCCCTTACCTTTAGATTGTAAGCTCTTTCTGTATAGGGCCTTCCTCACATTTTGTACCGCCATTGATTGTGATTGTATGTAACTCCATATGTATGTAATTCATGTGGTTTAGTTGTATAAACACATTTACTTTAAAGCACTATGCAATATGTTGGCGCTATAGAAATACATGTTGATAATAATAATATGCCTTGGACATTAAATAAGAAAAGACTTCTGATCTGTTAATGTCAGTTAAAAATTCTCATGAAATAAATATGAGCACTTATTGAAAGCTTGCCTTGCCTTTTCAATAATTCATAAGCAATAGTGCATTAGATTTTTGTTACATCTTGGTTCAGTAAATATATGCATGAGAGGTTTTCATTCTGGTGAATTATTACCCTTGGTACAATTACATTTTGTAGGAGCAAGTACAATGTCTCAGGATAGGCTAATTAACAAGTTGCGAGGATCCTTTTCAACCTTCTGCCATTCTAGCACTAGTAGATTTGTCACTTTTCACTCACTATGAAGGTTGTAAAAGCTTATTTTGGGTGTCATATACTGTATTAAAAGTATTTATCCTTTTAAAAAAGTTTATTCATATATTGGAGTCGCTACCTCCATACTATTTGACTTCAGGAGGAAAATGTATATATTATTGCTTACCACAATTACACTGTTTAAACTATGAAGGTTTTCATTCATCCAGGTGGTATATCTAATTATAAGTAATAAGTAATTCTAAAACAACTTACTGAGTAATCATTGAAGATGTTTCACTACTCATCTGAGCAGTTTCTTCAGTTAAACTACTGATGTGGGGTAGTCCTCATATTAGATATAACATGATCGGGACAAATAAAATTCTTCAGTCATTTTGCCATTCATTTTAGAGAGAATACTCTAAAACTGGTTTGTGAATATGAAAGAACAGCAAGAAGACTGGTGGACTATCTAAACTATCTATGCTTTAATCTCAGATGCCGACATCAGGGACTCACCCCTTACCTTATCTTACGCTTGGGTTCCACCGTAAAAGGTCACAGAGCCAAAAAGATTTTACAAAAAGCCCAAAAACATGACAGATCAACTTTACTATTGAGACCCTTAGTTGAACATCTGAAACAGAGTCTGGAAAAACAACTACATGATGTAACTCTGGAAAGGGTGGTTGTTTTTGTTGAACATGCACAGATGGCCCAACACATTAAGAGTAAGGAGAGACAAATAAGCAAATTCACCACCTTACTGTCACGAAGCAGCAGTTGGAGAAGGACAGGGTTAATCAGATAGGGTACTAACTCAACCAGAAAATGACCTGCTAGCCAAGGGGTTGAACTATGTAGGGACACCACAACACATCCCATTAGTTGAACTCATTACAGCCACAGAATCAATAAATTCATCAATAATAATCACATAAAAAAGGAAGAACTGAAACAACTCCAGCTAAAAGTGTCAGCTGCCTTGTCAAGTGCCAGAACACCTCACTCTAACCTTACTACACAAAAGAGGAGAGCTATCAGATCTCTGAGTAAGGACATGAACATCACTATCTTGCCAGCAGATAAAGGGTGATGCACACTACATTACTCAGTGATGGCAATGCATATGAACCCTTAAGGAAATACTCAACCAGCTGTTCCTGTACCCTGGAAAATCCCCACCATGCTTATACAAGCTCCCCAAGACACACAAAGAAGGATCCCCTCTAAGGCCCATTGTCAGCAGTATAAATCCAGTTACATACAGCTTTGCAAAATTCTAGGCTAACATCTTAGCCCTATTGGTTGGGCATTACAGTGCATCATATCCAGAATGCCAAAGAGTTTGTAACCAAGAGAACACCCTCAGCAGCAAAACGAAGCTCAGCCTTAACCAAGTATGTTTGTTGCTAGATGTGTGCCTAACACCACATACTTCAAATAAACTTTTATAAAAACATGGCTGATCAATGGGATCTCCGGTCTCTCCCATTGTAGCTAACTTGTACATGGAGGAAGTGGAAAAGATGGCCTTACTTACATTTCAGGGAACTACACCAAGTCACTGGTACAGGTATGTAGATGACACTTTGGTTAAAATCAGATCCAATTAAGTGGCTGCCTTTACAGAGCACATTAACTCAGTGGACAATAACATCAAGTTCACAAGTGAAGATGTCCACAAGAACAAACTGGCCTTTTATGACTGTTTGATATCCATCCAAGAGGAGCATTGAAAGCATGTGGTTAACCAGACTTGGCATGTCAAAACAGCAGCAACCAAGCCCAACAGGAATACCAATAGAAATAACCCCAAGAGACACATACATAGTAAGCAAAACATAGTCCTCCCATATGTAGCTGGAGTGTCAGAGAAAGTCAGGAGGATTTTCAACAAACACCACGTCCCTTTGTTTTTCAACACACTGAGAAAAAAAATTGGTACACTAGAAGGATCCAACACCAAAAGAAAAACAAAGCAATGTGGTATATGGAGTCCAATGTAGCAAGGAGTGCACAGATGTATACACTGGGGAGACAAAACAACTGCTCACCAATCGATGTCCAAATCTTGGATAAAGAAGACTGCTGGTTGGAACGAGGCATGAAAGAGGCAATTCATGTCAAGGTGGAGAACAGAGGCGGGGGCCTTGGACACCACTTTTCTGCTACATACAGTGCTGTTCTCACATCTGTACCCTGGCAGTTTCAGAATTTTTCACACATCGATTCACGCAACTCACACAAGCAACCCCTGTTTCTAGGAGTTGCATGACACATTGGTTATCTTATCACAGTAACTACACAGAATCAACACTTCTCTGAATTTCTGATGTAACTTCTTTGAAGAGCTACAATGTGCCATTGTGATTGGATTCATGGAAGAGTTTATATGCAGAGGACTATCCTCACCAGTCAGTTGAACTGAAGAAGCTGCTCTGATGAGTAGTGAAACGTCTTCAATGATTACTCAGCAAGTCCAGTTGTTTTAGAATTAAATATATTAGATATACACTGTTTAAAGTGATGCTGACATGTTCCTATCAAAATTCATAGGTAGTCAGGCACAAAAACAAAGGGTTTCAGCTAAAAATGTGTCCCCGGGCTGCTTCTATCTCAGTGTTACCTCAATACATAATGTGCATAGAGATCCAATGGACAGAGAAAGATACACTTCCTTCTCTCTGAGCTGGAGGTGTTGTAATCCTCCCCTCGTTTGGAGATGTTACAAGTACTCCAGTCTTTTGAAAGATAGCATGGCCTCCAGCCTAGCATGAGTGATAGTACAGATCCTAGCATCTATGCCTTGTCAGGGTGTTGGCCTACGTACCACTGGCTAGGCTGGGGGTGACAAATTTAAAAAAATTTAGTGTCCAATCATATAATACTGACTCCTATCCATTCCTATCCATTATATGAATGTATCACTCACTAAGATATATCATAATCTTCTTAATTTTCTTCAAGGAGATACTGTAAATGAATACATTTTGCTCTGCCTTTAAATTCCATTCTGTAAAATGTAATATTATACCCTTATTTTTTTGAGCAAAATGTTTGAGGTCAAAGGACAAGGAAAGGTACAGATAGCACAATAGCACCAAACAAATTCATGGTTCTCTCAGATCATGTAAGGGCAGCTGTGCCTGAAACGCGTCAAGCCAACCATGCAGTGTGTTTTTTTAAACTTGGACGAATAAATAATATAAATATATAATAAAGATTAAGCAGTCCGGTGTGCAATACTTTACCTTTTCTCCTTCAATAATTCCATATATCTTAACTAGTGTTTCAGTGGTTATCCATTACCAGGACAAATCCACTTCACAGAGAAACAGTTACTAGTCCTGAAAATGAGCACTGTTACTTGAATTATTTCTGACAAAGCAATAAAATAACTTGCACAAGTATGTTAGGGAAGGGTTATTACTAGGAACCAAAATGGGTGCCGTAAAGTACTCCAAAGGGAGCTTAGTTTGGTGACAAAATATTGCAGCAGTGCAGTATTAGTCCAAGCCCTATTCGTTTTGTTTTTCGAGTTCATTAAAACATTAGTTTTCTAGCATAATTAAAATGAATGGAACAATGTGATTCTTGCTGTTTGCTGGTGTACAACTTCTTTTCTGAGAAAAACATGCGCTGGGATATTCTCTCATGGCTATCTCTTAAATAAGCTAGTGTTTGAGAAAAAAATTGCGCTTGCTCCATTGCATTTTTTCCTCCTCTGCCTCAGAAATTGATAAAATGTGTTCAAAATGAAATGGTAACAGTAAATATTAGGTTACTAAATTCAATTTGTCTTTTTATGAGGTTTTGTTTTTATTTGCTGTTTACTACTTTCTACAATTGTGTTTAATCCCCCTTATTTATGTTACAGATGTTTTGGCGACTACTCAGGGCAGTAAAGAATGAATGATGCTATGTTTACATTTCAAAGAAGCTTTCTAGTGGTAGTTTCTCTCTGTGCAATATAGGTTTCTAATCAAGTCTGCTCTACTAATGTGTTATAATATTTTGTTCATAGAAAAGTCTTTGAAGAAGGGCTTTCTTGATGTCTAGAATATTTCCAATCACAACATAATACAGGACAGGACCTCTTAACAAACTCATAATAAGCAATTAGATTACATTATAAATATGAAAATGAATGCAGTTCACTGAAAGTTATAGATATAGATAGATATATAGGATTCCTGTGACATATTAAGGAACACAATACCTGAAACTCTTTAATGTTATAACCAATATATATTTGGAAAGTGCTAAATTAATATAAACAATGTGTATGTCAACCCTGAAGAACAACAGCCTTTATAAGACCACAGAATGATTTCTAACTAATGATGGCACCAGTTTATGATTAATGATATAGCACAAAGTTCTAAAATAATTTTGGGGCCCACCAAACTATGGAAAAGGTTACATGTTTCAGAAAAGATTACTGGAATTACAGATGATTCATTACCCGGTTGGGTACTCTTGGGCCCCACTAGCCACAGGGTCTGCTGCATCTAGTGTTAAATCTCTACTTTTACTAATTTTCACTTGGAAGCAAATTCACTTTTATAATACATAAGAGAGACTGAGGATAAAGAAACAGCATTTATATTATTTATAACTGAATTATAATGGGACCTAGAACGATGTGCTCCCTCTCACATTAACGTGTAAATTGCTATTTAAATAATTGAAGTTGCTCTGCTTTGCATTTGTTACTGAACTTCTACTGACAACATTACCCAACAGCTGTTGGGAGTGGAATAGTTGGATACACTCTCACAGAGCACATAATGTTTGCAACTATTCAAGTTCTATTCTATGCTTAGCAGCACATTGAGACACTTCCTTGGTTTGAAGCAGCGTAGGTGGTTCTTCACAGTCAGGACAGTGAGGTTGTGGAATGCACTGC
>CM044431.1:193925597-193948854 GCA_024363595.1 Xenopus borealis | reverse complement strand
GGACACATAAACTGATGTTCGGCACGGTCCTCGCTGCGCTTTTTTAAAAAAGATAATCATTGTGTAAATATGCTAGTTGTTTCCATTTTAGGCAATGGCACATTAAGCTGATGTATTTGCTGTTGGCTTTTTAAAAACTGCACAAAGGACCGCATGTGTATCCATAGCCTTAGAATGCCGCAGCTGCTCTGTATGGTGGGAACCCCAGAAATGGGAAAAGGTGAATGTGTGATGCTGAAACGCTGATGAACTGTATGCCTATGAGTTTATGTTGGGAAAAGGCTTTGTGAAAATAAAATAAATGATTGACCCATCAATAGTAAATGAGACTTTGGTTGTATCTCTGTCATGTTGTCTGCAAGATCTCACATATATTAACCAATGGCTGTCTGTCCTTTTATCTGACTGTATCATCCACTGACTGATTTCATCCTCTCATGACGAAAATTTATAAACCTATCTGATCGACTGTTGGGATGATTTTATTGGAACAATATAACCGTTTGCACACCAAATAGATGGTTTTATTGTATTGAGCTAAAATCGGTCATTTCATACAGGAAAATCTGCCCATGTATGGCCACCTTTAAGAGATACATATTTATCAAAATTCAAAGTTGAGAGAAAACATTTGGAAACAAAGGAGATTTTTGCAAAAAAGACTTGAAGCAAGTAGTCAAGGTTGAATTTTTTCACAGGGAAAAGGTTGCACACCAGCAAGAAGAACATTGTTCCATTAATTTCCAAGCTGAAAAACTAAAATTTTTAATAAATTGGGAAAGTAAACAAAGCATACAGTTCATCAGCGTTACAGACAATTCCCATTGACTATACAACCTCTTTGGCTTTTACTTGCCAGGTTTTTTACTGGCAAATTCAAGTTATTGTCTTCCCCAGAATAAGAAAACAAAAGCGACAAATAGCAAGGCAACATTAGTAAAAACAAAATGTATAGTTTCCAATGTAAAACTGCGGGAGGGGGCTGTCTGGTGTCTGCACATGTGAAGAGTATTTCTCTTATCCTCTCCATTTGGCCTACTTTTCTGGTGGGTGCTGGCTGGCGAACAAGACTATTAATCAGTCTGCCCATGTGATATGTATTTCTCTTCACTGTAGTTCTGTCAGCTGATAGGGTGGGCTGTAATTCTAGGTGGTGGAAAAAGCAGGATGGATTACTTGTGGACACAGGATTATTATACCCAATACATGGGATTTCTGTTTCCTCCTGCCTAAAATATTTTCTTGTCCTGTCTGGCTCCCTTTCTACCCATGTAGCTCCAAAGTGCAGCCTTGGGATCAATAGGGTAAGTTGCATGAGTGTTTGATATAAGTCATTGGTGTCTCTCATCACCTAAAGTTTAAGAGTAGTGGCAGTAAATGTTTATATTGATGTTCGTATGTACTTACAGTGCCATTTCCTGTGCTTGATGTTATTAAAGAGACTGTGTCCATTAAATGGGAAGCTCTTGTTAAGAAAAATGCAGTTTCTAGAAATGTTTTTAAAGTTTCCTTTTCCAAAGAAATATGAAATAATAAGCCTCCTATCAGACATGGCCTTAATTAGGGTGGCAAGAAGAACCACACTTCCCATTTATGAAGAAGTGTCACTAAAAGATGTAATGGAAAGAAGGTATTATGCCATTTATACGTAGTTGGAGTAATGACGTAAATTTGCTACGGCTATGACTTTGTAAGCCAGAACCAATAAATGTGGAAGAGGCGTTAACATTTAAATTGAGAAAGAAAATTATTATTATTATTATTAACATGTATTTCTATAGTGCCAACATATTTCGTAATATTGTTGTAAGAAAAGATAATGAATTCTGTACAGGAGAGTAAGATTGCCAGTGTAATTATGACACAGTCTCTGTTCTTTCCTATTTAAAGGAAATTTGCTGTTTGGTCAATATTTGACTCAAGGAACCCCACAATGAGGCTCCATACTCACACTGGGTTTCAGGCAGCAAAAGCTCAGCAATTTCCATAATGTTCCCTGATAAGTCTTTTGTAACAAAGTAAAACTTCAGCAGCTTTTGTTTCATTTAATTTAAAAATGACATTGAAGAAGAAATGAATGGCAAATATCTGATGACTGCATATCTAATAAACCAATCAAACAATATGGTCCTTATGTTGTTTGAATTAGTAAATTATGCTTCACAATTATTAAATTCATAAGAATGAACAGAAAATTAATTCTTACTTAGAAAACCTGTTTCAAACTTCAGGGAAAACCCTAAAACATCTTTGTAAGCTGCTCCCTAAAGACTTCTGAGTACTTATGTGAAAGTAATGCTGCAGTGCAAATACCAGAGATCAGCAAATCTCCAAACCATATCCTAATTATGGAGGATGTGTACTGTTGTATACAGGCTTTACACATATGCTTGTCAAACAGGAATTCCGTAAGCTTAATTTCATGCTTCCACTTCCTAGGAGACTGAAATGATAAAGTAGAGACAAATTTGTTAGCTGTGAAGAATAGCTCTGAATAAGAAATGTGCATCAGATGGCTTTTCAGAAAACCTAATTAGCCAATTACATAAAATGCTCTCTAAAACATAGATACCAAAGAATGTAGTTATATGATAATAATTGCCCATTCCTTCAAGAGAAATATGCATGGCTAAGTAAACTAAAATAGTAAACCGCAAAAACATAAAATAAAATGCATCATCCCTGTATATTTCCATGCACATCAGGACATGTAATCAGCAAATAATTAAATTTCTATGTAATTAACAGGTATGGCATCTGTTATGTGGAAATCCGTTATCCACAAAGATGTGAATTACACAATAGCCATCTCCCAAAGACTCTAATTTAAATTAAAAAAAAAAAAAATTAAACATGATTTCCTTTGTCTCTGTAATTAAAACAGTTCCTTGTACAGGTATTTGATCACACCTAAGATATAATTAATGCTTACTGGGTGCAAACTATCCTGTTGTTTAATTTTATTTAATGTTTAATGACTTTAAGCATTCTGGATAACAGAACCAATACCTGTACAAGTTTCAAAAGAAATTTGTATATGCAACTAGGCCTCAGTATCATATATATAAAAATCTACACCCTCTCAATTCATGAAAAATACTTGGATAATCATGTCTGTTTCTTAAAAGACTTATTAGTCATATGCAGCCACTGTACTGAGATTGCTGGAATTCACCCCATTATATGGAACTAGAAACATGGTTACACACATTGTTATATGTGGAATATATACAGGAATTACACATGTGCACTTTTCATTATTTATATCACAAGGACAGGGGATACTAAATGTTGGTACAGATTCACTTTTCCAAAACATAGTGACCTCTAAAGATGTAGTTCAAGCACAGTAAAACAAAAAGAGAACCTCACAGATATAATTGGCAAGAAAGAGAAGTTTTTGCCTTTTGAGAAAGCCACTGTCGAAATGCACCTCAAGGCCTCTGTTCAGATCTCATTGATTTTTAATCTTTTGATGAACTATTCAGATGCTGAGATAACCGTAGTTTAGTAGCAGACAACCAATGTGTTTTTGTTGGTCATTATCAAATTTTTAATTAATTCAACCTAGATACTTATCTAATTATTCATGCTTATTTCTAAGGTTACTTGGATTTGCAGTTTTATGCGTCATGCAGTCTATGCTAATTCAGTTTGCGATAAGGTAAAACATTGAATGGCAGCCATTGAACTCCATCTTTTGCCCACTTGGTGGTAACCCTAGGGGTTAAATAGAAAATTAATTTAGATAGCAGATCTCTTTGGGATATCTCCACACCACTATCAATTTTCATTTTGACATCCAGTTTTTTGTAACTCTTAAAATAACATAAACAAATTAATTCAAAATCCTTGATTTATTACATAACTAGATGCACAAAGCATGTGCACTTGTTAGTTTTCTTTCATTTTCATTACTATATTGGCAATTAATTAATTAAATAAATGCTTAAGTATTTCAATTACATTTATTACTTTTATCATATTTACAGGGCATAAGTTCACTCAAGAGATATTACATCGGTACTTAGTTGAGCCTCCTTTTGCAAATGTAACAGCCTCTAAATGCCTCCTATAGCTTTTGATGAGTGTCTAGATTCTGGATGGAGGTATTTTAGACCATTAGTCCATACAAAATCTCTCCAGTTCAATTAAATTTGATGGCTGCCAAACATGGTGTCACGGTCGGCACCCAAATACCAGAACAAGTACCAAGCACCCTGGTCTCGGCTCGTGCTTCACCAGTAGTGCCCTCAGCTACTCAGATGCCACCTGGACTTAAACGAGAGGTGCAGGGCAGGAGTTCTGGCCAGCAATGGGGCACAACAGTATTAGAGTCTTTAAGGCCAAAGGTCACGGTACAACAGGATGAGGCAGGTTCGTAGTAAAACACAGGCAGGGTCAAGGCAGGCTGATAGCAAGGAATCGTCAGGCAGGCAAAGGGTCAAACCGGGTGATCAATCAGGTAGGATTAGGCAGAATCGGTAGTCAGAACAGGCACAGGTCAGGAATACAGAAAACAGGATAATCAATAGCCAGGCAGGGTCAAACACAGGAATCAGAACAAGGCAGAAGCTTCAATAGCACAGAAAAGGCACCAGGAGAGAATCCTATCACGGGCAATGAGTTTAACAAAATAGCCCCTTTAAATATTTTAAACTTCGCGCCATTGCGCGCTGACGTCACAACGTCAGCGCGCATGCGCCTATAAATAGAGGAAGTGCGCGCCGCGCGCACACTAAGAAGAGGATGCCGGCAAGGATTGGTGCGGCGGGCGTCCCCGCCGTGCCCCCACTAGACCACCAGGGTGAGTCCTCACACATGGACAGCCTGCTTCAAATCATCCCATAGATTACTGATGATATTCAAGTCAGGGGACTGTGATGGCCATTCCATAATATTGTACTTCTCCCTCTGCATAAATGACTGTAGATTTTGAAGTGTGTTTAGGGTCATTGTCTTGTTGGAATATCCAACCCCAACGTAACTTCAACTGTGTTGATGCTTGAACAGTATCCTGAAGAATTTGTTGATATTGGGTTGACTGAAAAGACATGATGAAAGACATACCACTGTTCTCTTTTTTTTGTGGAGTAGAGTAAATTATTATGCAGGCTGAGAGGGGTTCCCAAACTTTTTTATATGACTGATACAATCAAATGAAAAAGCTTGGGAATCCCTCCCAGAATGCATAATAATTGACACTTTCAACAAAAAGATAAGATAATAGTGGCATATCTTTCATTTCCCAGGAACATTTCTGTTCTGCTGTTTTCTGAACAAGATTTTTATTGAAGCAGTATTCAGTTGTATGAAACCAATCACAACTAGCCTACCTATTGATACCTTAGAAGGCTTAGTAGATGTTCTTTCATCTGGGCATCCTCACAGGATTAGTCATTACAGACATCCCTGGACTTTCCAATCTGGGTAAGGATTATGTTATGAAGATTATGTGGATTGTTTTTTATGAATTGTTATGAATATGAATTTTTCCCATCTGTTTAAATAAGCATGCAAGTGACTCCTCAAATGAAATATAGTTACATAGTTAAATTGGGTTGAAAAAAGACCGAGTCCATTAAGTTCAACCCCTCCAAATTAAAAATCCAGCATCCATACACACACACACAAATCTCCACTCTTTCAAACACAATACACATATTGTAGAGGTAAGAATAAATTGAGACATCCAAAAAAAATCACCCTTTACAATGTTATCCTAATCTTACTGCTTTGTTTGCAAATGAAGTTTTAACTCATATGAACAGAATAGTGCAATACACTCTATACAGAATGTCTTTGAACATTAAATTGTGTAGTAAAGGATTTAAGTCTATTAGATGTATTAAGCAACATCTAGGAGCACTGTACTGGAAAATAAAGTAAGTACAAAAAATGACCAGGCAGTATTTCAGTCTCTTGGCAATGTTTCCTGTTATTTTTCACAAGATGACACTAAAATTGCTGTACTTAAAAGAAAAGTTGTGTATCTGTGGGCAAAGCAAGAGGTAATTTAACATAGGCTGCACTACAATCTCACAGCCATAATATTTGTAGAAAGCAAATAATATATTATAAGAACAAGAGAATAGAGTCAAACATGGATGTGTTCTCCAAAAGATGTTTTGCTTTAAAGGAACAGTAACAACAAAAAGTGAAATTGTATCAAAGTAATTAAAATATAATTTACTGTCACTCTGCACTGGTAAAACGGGAGTGTTTGCTTCAGAAAGGCTATTATAGTTTATATAAACAAGCGGATGTGTAGCCATGGGGGCAGCCATTCAAGCTGGAAAATAGGAGAAAAGGTTACATAGCACAAAACAGATAAACCACCATTGTATTGGACATGGCTTATCTTTTATATGCTTTGTAACCTGTGCCTTTTATCCATTTTCCCAGCTTGAATGGCTGCCCCAAGGCTACACAGCAGCTTATTTATAGTAGTCTTTCTGAAGCAAACACAAAGCTTTTACCAGCACCTATTAACAGTATATTAGATGTTAATTACTTGTAAAACAATTTTATTTTTGGTGTTACTGTTCCATCAAAGGGGATCTATGGTAAAAATCTATAATCTTTCCTAGGCTAAGGGGACAAATTATAACGTTATTTGTAATGCATTGCAGTTAGCTTCCCTGTCAGTGCAGTCCCCCAGATTTAGCTCAGTACACTTGTAAAGAAATCCTCACGGCCCGTGGCCGTCTCATCTGCCTAACCCGCACACCCACCAATGAAAAAACAGTAGGCGGTTTTTACAGATGAACTTTTCAGAAGCGCACACAGGTGAAGGGAGATTCAGGAGATAGGGGGAAGTTCTAGCACAAGCACTGACATAACCATGACATTACAGCACAGCAGATTACTCTTTTTCATTCCCCCTACACTGTTACTGAATCAGCACAATTTCCTTGCACTCGCTGACAGGCACAGTCAGAAAAAGCAGGAAGCATTGCAGTGCATGAAAGGTGAGGGGCACACAATTGAGAAAGATT
The DNA here is from genome assembly GCA_024363595.1 of Xenopus borealis. Classification (NCBI taxonomy): domain Eukaryota; kingdom Metazoa; phylum Chordata; class Amphibia; order Anura; family Pipidae; genus Xenopus; species Xenopus borealis. Next base: position 193,941,856 of record CM044431.1, on the reverse strand, counting down.
TAAATCAGAAGACACTAGATTATGTAAACTATTTGAATTATACAAACATTTCATTACTTTTACAAGTTCCCTACCCCTGAGCAAACTTTGGACATGTTCTTTTTAATGGGTATACTCGGCCGTAATCATCCAGCTACATTTCTGGAAGCCCCCTCCCCTACTGCATTGATGTCCTTTTGGATAAAAGTCCTGTTACATAGTTCTGTTGCATCATTAATTACAGTTCCCTCCTCTGTTAACCCTCCTATAACAGTTCTGTAACTATGCAGTTATGAATTTAGGTGGCTGGCCTTATTCTTTGGCAGAATTACAGAGTATTTCTGTCTCCTTGGCATCAATGGTTGACCAGGAGTGTAGGCAGTGGGAGCAAGGATCAGAAAGTTACACTGTGCATGTTTCTGGTCAATTATAGGACTGACAGAGGCAGAAACAGGATGTGATGCAGCCAAACATGTTATATTATAATAAATTGTACTACCTAAATATCTTTAAAAATCAGAGGGCCCCTGAATAGGTGTCAGGTTTGGGTGATGGTGAATGGAGCCTATATGCTGGATAACCCAGGTGATACACATTTACTGCAGGTTTAACAGCAGAAGCCATGATATGATGGAGTTTTTAATGGAGATGAATGAAATAACAATAACAGAGTGTAAACTGAAAGATACAACCTGGGTAATGGCAAAGCAAAGTCCAATGAACAGGCAGAGAAGGTCTGGGCAGGTGGCAGGCAAGCAAGGTCCAAAGAGAAGGCAAGGTCAGAGGCAGGCAGCGATCAAGCAGGCTCGAAATAACAGGCCGAAGGTCAAACCAGGGAATCCACAGAGAAAAGGAATCAGGAACCAGGTGGGAACAGGAACAAGGAACAGGCAGGGAACACAGGAACCAGGGAGGGGACACAGGAACCAGGGAGGGAACACAGGAACCAGGCAGGGGACACAGGAACCAGTCAGGGGACACAGGAATCGGAAATCAGGAGTCAGGAGTCGCAGAGTAAGGGGCTGGATCGGGCTCAGGAGCTCAGATGATCAGGCCAGGATCTTAGGGCAGGGACAGGCTTATAAAGGGTCATTAAAGGAATGGAAAACACATGCTGTTAATGAGGCAGGGGAGAAAGAATATATTTCAAGTTTGTCCAGCATGAGTACAAGATCCTCCAGTGGCTCACCCCGGCAATGCAACACTTCAACACCAGGGACCAGGGTTCGACTCCCGACTGTTCCCGACAATAGGCTCATCATCCTAAAGGCACCATCCACACTCCTAAAGACAACTGAGCTCTGCTGTTCATGACCATTAAAGTCATCAAATGTTAGAATTGTAATGCATCTGCACCCAGGCATACTAACTTCTGTTATTGAGAGTGCTGGCATATCTCTCTATGTATATATATATATATATATTATACATAGTTACATAGTTAAATTGGGTTGAAAAAAGTCCGAGTCCATCAAGTTCATCCCCTCCAAATTAAAAACCCAGCATACAGTACATACACACACACAAACATCTCCACTCTTTCAAACACAAACCATATATGCCCATAGCTATACTAACTGTAGAGTTTAGTATCAAAATAGCCTTTGATATTATGTCTGTCCAAAAAATCATCCAAACCCCTCTTAAAAGCATCAACAGAATGAGCCATCACAACATCACCTGGCAGTGCATTCCACAACCTCACTGTCCCGACTGTGAAGAACCACCTACGCTGCTTCAAATGAAAGTCCTTTTCTTCTAGTCTGAAGGGGTGGCCTCTGGTGCGGTGATCCTCTTTATATATCATATCCCCCTTCACTGCCTCTTATCCAGTGTAACCAATCCCAACTTGGCCAGCCTTTTCCCCATAACGGAGCCATTCCATTCCCTTTATCAGCTTAGTTGCTCTTCTCTGTACTTTCTCTATTTCATGACTGTCTTAAATATACTGTATGTTATTGTAAGAACTCGCACTCTTAACCTGTTTGCTGCTAGGCCAAGTACTGCCGGGTTCATGCAACGTGTACATGACGTCATCACATTTTCGACTCGAAGTTCAAATATTTAAAGGGGCCTTTGGCTATTTCTCATTGCCCAATGTAAAGGTATTTTTACAGGTTTCTGGGTGCTTTCTTCTTCTGTATTAATTTTTTATTGATCCTGCTTGTCCCTGGTTTCGTCCTCTCTTCTGCCTGTCCTGATTATTGCTCATTTTGACTCCTCTCTTGGAATTCCCCTTGGTACTACGATTTTTGTGTGTTTTGACCCAGCCTGTGACCCCAGCTATTCTCTAAGATTATGGCATCTGTACTGTCTATCCAGTTTGGTTTGAAAGCTTTATCTCTGTGACTTCATAAGCAAGTATGGGAGCTGCTAAGCGAGTGTTGCATGTGATCTAAGTGTTGCATGTGAATTAAGTGTTAAGCAGCGTTTTAAGGCGTTGGTGTTTGCTGTGCATGCAGGGAGTGCTGGGTCCAAAGAGGGAGTAAGTGCAAATAACTGAATGCTGTGTGTTCTGGGAGTTTCTAACTGAGACAAACAGCTTTTTCTTTCTCTGTTTGGGTAAACTGGTAGATACATTTAGTGCATTTATTTTCTTTTTGTGTTTAGCTTGAGAGTTTCTAAGGGGAACAAAAAAAAAGTTAACAAGGGGTTGTTTTACTGCTGGTAGCAAACATAATTTTTGTCTCTCTTTCCATCAGTCTCCTAAATAAGGGGGATGAGTTAATCAGGTAAATTCTGATCAGGCTTTGTGTTATGTCATCCAAAAAAAACTTCTGGTGCAGAATTCAGAAAAAAAAGAAAGATATGGGAAGATTAAACAAATAAACTGGCATACCAGTTTCAAACCTGGCTAAAACCAGACAAAGGTACAGAAGCAGAACACTTTAAACTTCAGGTCACCAGTATCATGGAAACAGTTCCATAAGTCTGTTTTGAACCTCAAATTTAAAAAGTAATGCCAGAAAGAGAGAAAGGTAAAAGCTGTGCAGTAAATTATGCCACCTGCTCACCTATTGCCTGTAAAAGTTTGATACAGGATGACACAATATCATGAGGAACACTCCTATAACCCTAAGTAGTTCACCAAATGCCCAGTGGTAGAAATATTGAAAGAACATGGTTAATATGCTCCAAAATATCTTGTAAAAGTTTGATACAGGATGACACAATATCATGAGGAACACTCCTTTAACCCTTAGTAGTTCACCAAATGCCCAGTGGTAGAAATATTGAAAGAACATGGTTAATATACTCCAAAATATCAAATGCATTGTTTTGTTCTCCCTGTATTTTGTTTGGCAAACACACCTTTTCAATAAATAACCCAAAAAAGGGGTTTTCCGGAAAAGTTTTAACCCAGGCATTCCAGCTCATGAAAATTCTGCAAACTCATGGAAAAAAGAATTAAGGAAGGAAAGTTCATGGATTCATTTTGAGTTAATTTTTTCAGTGTACTAGAAAAAGTGATAATATCCAAGTGCATTTTAGATGCCATCTTATTCTTTGCAAGAACATCTGGGCATTAAGAGGTTCAACTGATGTTATTGGTAGCCCACATGCTGGCATATTTCTAGATATTATAGAACTACTAGGCCACCATAACATAGCACTTAAAAAAAAGAGTGAAACTCACCAAATAGGTTCCACTAATTACTTCTCTCATACCATTCAAAATTCATCTGGGAAAGAGAGTTTGATCTGAGATTATTGGTAAAAGAAGATAAACGAAATACTACTCATTAATCTTTGACTGTATAGCAGATTCCATCAAGAGCAAATGAGTGAAATCATATGTTATGTCAGTGTGGTTGAAGGGAAAGTGAAAGTTGAAGAAAAGTCTTCATCCACACCAAAGAAAAATCTGGAAGTGGCTTAGTTTCATAAATAATTTTAAACAAGACACTAGAAGATGGCATTGATATACAGGATGCAAGAAGCTAAGGCAATGATAAGACAGCAAATATGTCCAGGAAGTATAATTAAGTCCAGGCAAACATTTTGCAAGAAAATTATTATGCAAAATGGGTTCCTTGTGCAGCACATAACCTGAACCTGGCAGGTATACATGCAGCCTCAAAATGCTGAAATAAAAACCTTTATTGGTACTATTCACATTTCATCCTTATCTACCAGTCTCTAGGAAATACTGAAAAATACGCTGAAAGTGGCATACAGACACCCGGATCAAGGGCAAGTGCTTCGAAAGCACTATTTACTGAGACCATTAATGGGTGTGAGGCATTGTCAGATAGAGTAAACTCTTCAAAGTCAAATTCTGTGTCTACAGCACAATCCCTTCCTTTGCAAGTCGACTATCATTTTATTTTAGGCCAAGTTGATAAAGTTAACCAAGCCTTATCTTAGCATATCCATCCTTGATGCTTAAAAAATTATCAATGGTCTGAGAAGAACATTTCCAAGAAATGCGAGGCAATACCTTTACGCCAGAGATGCCTGTGAAAAAAACTTTCCAGCAACATTACCCCAAAAGAAGAAAAGAAAACTGAAAGCCAGAGCAGGCTTCTGATGAAGTGACTAACCAGGTCACGAAACGCGTCAAGCCGCGTCCCCCGTTATGCTTACTTTTTTTTTAAAATGAAGCAATAAAGATTAAATCTTTTAACCTATGTCTCCACCGCGGACTTCTTCTCACTGATACGGCTCCCGCTGATGCGCACCCTCCCAGTTCTTTGAAAGCCAGAGCATCCTATGAATCAGCTAATGAAGAAGCAAGTCTTTCTGCTGCAGATAACTTTAGAATTAGCCTTAACCAAATGTTTGATGTTCTGATCTCTGACTCAACATGGAAATCAAAAATACTATTGGACACCTCAGTGGTGTAAGAATACCTGGTGGTCCAGTGGGGACACTGCCACACTCCTTGTGGGGACGCCCCTCAGTGCTAGTTCTCCTGCGCACTGAAGCGTCCTGGCTTCCAAGTTTCACGAACGTGCCTATACTCAATCTTTGGCACGCCTTGTGACGTAATTGTGGTTGGTGTGAAATTCAAATATTTAAATGAGCTAATGCCCTATTCTAGTTGCCCAACATAAAGGTCTATATTACTATAGTTCCGGGGTGTGCTTCTCAAGTCTACTAGTATTCATGACCCTAGACTGTTCCTGACTTTGCAATTCTGCCGCCTATACTGACCTCTGCCTATATTTAACAATTCTCTGAATCCTGTTTTTGTACCACACTGCTGTTTGGTTTCACCTTGGCCTGTGACCTTGACTACTCGCTGCTCTAACATTACTTTGGTAGTACATGTGCATGTGGTGTATGTTAATTTGATTAAATATATAAAAACGGGCCATTAACAGTTAATCCATTCATCTGAAAAACATCCTGAGGTGTATGACTCAAGTATATCAACCTACCACAACAGATATAAGCAAAAGCAAGCAAAGAAAGAGATTTGCGCAGAATTATTTGTGGATTTGGACAGTTTATCTGAAAATTAGCAAAAATGAAAAGGCAATACAAATATCACATACAAATTAGTATTTTTCACAGAATTATTTTTGGATTGGGACAATTTATCTGAAAATTAGCAAAAATGAAAAGGTAATACAAATATCACATAAAAATGAGTATTTTTCAGTATGTTTTGTATATGCTATATGTATACATATGCAAATGAATGTGTCTCTGTGTGTTTATTTGCATGTGTGATTGTGTTTTAATTTTTTTGTGTGTATTTTTTTTATCAGAAAATTCAGAAGTTTAGACTTGATGATCCATTCGCAATTGTTTGACAAAGAACTTTCAAGCTTCAAAAAGTCGATCTTCACCAGTCACCAGCATTAAAACACATCCTTATTTTAAGGAGCTGATGTTTCTACAGAAGACTGTGGAACTAAAGGAGTGAATTTTTTTCTTTTTTTTTTGGCTGGAAAAAATATAATGAAAATATAATTACAAATATTGTTCATGTAACCTAAATGTAAATTAATCTGAGGTATGTTCTGTTTGTGGCTTAGATGAGGAAAAGGAAAGTAAAGAGGCCATATTTTCTCCAGTCCATGTTGAAATGTCTGAACCTAAAAATGCTCCAAATAAGCAAATTCCTCCGTAAAAATGTGATGTATAACAAATTAATGTTTTTCGCAAAAAACGAAAATGCTGATGAATCACTTAAATATTTTCTTAGTATTCTAAAGCAATTCACAGAATTAATTACATTAGCATTATAAATCAGTTGAATCTGATGATGATGAAGCAACTTGTTTTGCTAAAAGTTTGATTGTTCATGTTAGGCAGGTTCCTGAAAAAAAGATGTTACAGATGAAAGCTGCAGTCTTTTTATAGGTAGTTTTATCAAGAGATCTGTAAATCCTGATTATAGACTGTATGGGGCAGATTTACTAAATTCACGTGAATAATTCGAAGTTCGATAGAATTTAAAATTTTTTTTTGTTCGATCGAATTGAGGTAAAATCGAATTCGAAGGATTTTTCTTCCCTTATATTCACATGGTTGAATTTCGAATTTTTTAAATCTGCACCTATGTGTATGCAAGACCTCTCCCCACCACAATATACAATATACTCAAGCACATTTAACAACAACATACCATGCCAAAGCTGTAGATAATCACCTCTGTTTAAAGCTCTACAGCAACAGCACATTCCAAGAAAACATTCAGCTTTGCAACCATAGTTGCTATTGTTACCATAGTTACTATGTTTTCTAAAGGTACAATTTCTATAAATTACTACCAAACTTACTGTCGTCTCCATCTTTACCATAGTTACTATTGCTTCCATATTTGCCATTACCATTGTTACTATTGTTACCACTATCACAGTTACTATTGCAAAGTAACATATTAAGTTAGGTTGAAAAAAAATGTATCAAGTTCAACCAACCTTTTAAGTCTAAATTTAACCTGCCTGCTAGTTGATCCAGAGGAAGGCAAAAACCCAGATTTGAATCTTAAATTTGCCTCATAGAGGGTAAAAATTCCTTCCTGACTCAAAGATGGCAATTGGACTAGTCCCTGGATCAATTTGTACTCCAGCTATCCTTCATAGGTAACCTTGTATTCCCTCAATTGCTAAAAAAACATCCAACCCATTCTTAATGCAATCTAATGTATCAGCCAGTGTAACTGATTCAGGGAGAGAATTCCACATCCTCACTGTAAAGAAAACCCTTCCGAATATTTAGATGGAACCTTCTGTTAGCTGGAAAGACATAAAGGTAAATTAATCTTTAGGTAGGTTATTACATATTTACTAGATTATATATTTATATATAGTTATCAGATCACCCCTTAAGCACCTATTCTCCAGTGTGAACATCCACAACTTGCCAGTCTTTCCTCAGATTTTCCATGTCTTTTACCAGCTTACCCTTCTCTGCACAAGTTATAGTTACTAGTAATAGTTACTGAAATGAGATGCTTCTATTAATGTGAAGGACAGGCAACATGTTTTTCTCAAATAGCTTAAATGGGCACTATCTTCATAATAAAACATTCCATTGTTTCCCTTTTACCTAGCAAATGTTTTCGAGCTATTTGAAAATAACTGACTGACAGAAAGCTTGACGCTTTACATGTAGGATCTGTGCCAGAGTCCATGGGGGTATAGTCAAAACAGTGCTAACACAGACAGCATTCCATTCAGAGCTCAGTCTGCAGGTCTCTGTGCTCCAAAACTGAATGCAGAGGCCAGCACCTATATACACAATGCCTATGCAGTAGGCAAAATGTAAATAAATGGCTCATTGCAGCAACCGCAAGTCTCTAGGAAACTGAAATTGCTATCAAAATTGGAGTACTGTTACTTTTGATGTTACACTGTTCTTATTTTTGGGTATATGCATCCCACATATTTGGTAGTTAATCCTATCCTCATTGCATTTTCATAAGGGGAGGAACCATTTCAACAGTCAATTAGTTGAAGTGTTGTTTTGTGGAAAATTCTAATACTTTATATGATATCTTCTTTTCTAGTTCAATTCTGTTCCAAAATCCAGCAAGAATAAAAAGCACTATTATCAAGATATTATTATATACTGTGACAGCCTGGTGGCTTGAACACATAAATTTGGGGGAAATTAGCAAATGGTAGGGCAGGCAGCATAGGAAAAGGAGCATAAAGACAGGGACACACAAGGCTCTTCAAAGAAACATTGGTTTATTTCCCAGTAAGTCATTCAAACAGAGGTGACCATTTCAGCATTTATAAAACAAAACATAAAAATAAATCCTTGCCCACTGGGCACTACCTTCACTTTGAAGTGTTCCCTCACTATACTGGGCCCCTTGTGGACTACCAGAAAAACATAGGTTGGGTCACCCCTGTACTCACAGTCTTTACAGGAATTTCTTAGCCTCCTGGCTATTCCTCAGTGTCCCACACAGACAACAATATCTGGCTCTTACTCACAGCCACGGACTCCCTCTGCTCTTGCAGTAGCAGGCAGTACCCCTAGCTCCTCTGGGAGTTCCTAACACAGCCAGGTCTCCTACCTGCTGTGCCCTGCTGAGAGACACACTCTCCCATTCCAATTAGCTTTAAATAGCCTTTCCACAGGACAGCTTTCCTGTGGAAGGTGAGCTCCAATCTCCTGACTGGCTCTGTGGAATGGAGTACCTGGCTTCCAAACTTACACAGAGAATCTGTTCTCTGCTTAAAGACAGCTCCCTTCCTGGAGTCTGTCTTAGCAAATGGGGAGAAATTAAAGGCTAGAGTGACCTTTTTCCAGCTTTTCCCAGTCACTCTACCACAATACATATTGGTAAAATTAAAAGGTGACTGGTAAGCACATGACACAATTTCAAATATATTTATATTGAAGTTATTCAATTCAAATTTTGTTCCTACAATATTTCATAGAGATTTGAGTACCCAAGAAAAATATGGATTCAAAGAAAACAAATCCACAACCAGTACAAGTTCACAAGGTTTGTTCAAACAGCTATTCATCCATAACTATTTTAACTTTTTACTACAACAGGATCTGAAACCAAAAATCCAAATGAAAAGAAGACCACATTCTTCATGTTCATTACTTATTGATAAACTCTGACAGATTCAAAGACAAAAACCATGCCTCTGTCAATACTGATCCAAATTAAGAAAATAATGGTCTACCAAATTTCCTCAGAACTAATTTCTTTATCACAAGCAGAAAAGGAAGACATTTATTTTCAGGTTATTTCCAGTAACTGTGGAGGAAGTTTTTACTGAAAAAAGTTTTAATCTACTTCTGTAATATCAGGGGAAGGACCACATAATGCTGCAGAAACAAGTGAGCCAAGTTAGTATGATTGACAAGACGGACAAAAATTTCCGTCAATTAAATCTCTAGGAACATCCATCTTTTCTGAAGACACTGGTAAAATGGCCATTACAGATGATTTTATGCCTAATATCATATGCATCATTAAACCTACCATGTAACTGAAGTAAAGTATATTGTGTTTGAAACCTGCCTAGACAACTTGGTCCGTATGACACCTTGTCAGTGTTATATCACCTGTACAAGCAGTATTTTAAATACTGAAAAAATGTAATTGGACAGTTTGATGCCCCTGTATTCTCAGCAAAGAATATTTTATACACAGGTTTAGGAATTTCATGTTAACTTAAACTGTAAAACTTTTTTGCAATCATACACAAAAAACATTCATACCGGATCTTGACAGATTTTGAGAAGCATGTCAAAGGTTGAATGGCGTTTGAAGTGTGACATCTAACAAAAAATATTGGCAACAAAGTGCACAAGTAGAAAAAACATAGATTGCCCACTGTTGTCAACCTTGGGTACCCCAAAAAGGACACCCAATCTGTGGTGCTGTTCTAGAACCCTTGAGCAAGATTTCAAATCTTCTAATAGAAAATTGATGTAACTAGATCAACACTTGTGGGAAGACACAGTACTGTTTAAGTACTGTGATAATGGTGACAGGAGCTGCCAGATACTATTACAGTTACTATTCTATGGAGGACATGGTTACGTGTACACATCTTGTAGCTTTGGACCATAAATGTATTGGCTGTTATTAGTATAGTGATCCTTCTGTGGGCGAATAGAATCGTAGGGAATACAGTACAGCCAAAAAAAGGGCAGGGCTGTCAAGAAAGAAATATCAAGGATGAAGGGATGAAGGAAAAATATTAATAAAAATATATTTTTACATATAAATCAAAAAGTTCCTTTGGATGCAACTTCCGGTTGTTTGAACGCATGTGCGTTCCATTTGACACAACTTCCTGTATTTGGAACGCATTTGTGTTCCAAAGTTGGGAGATTGACTTCCTCCACCTAAACACATGGTAAGAAGGAAGTGATGTCAGACGCCCCAGTTGCAGGCATGGATGGATCCACTAGAGCATAATGTTACAGGTATAAAAACCAGACAATGCAATCTTTCTGCCTTTTTTTGTTCTTTTTTTATTGCTTTTGCCCCTGATGCAGACCTTAATAGTCGAAACGTGTAGAGACTATATTGATGGGGCCTATAATTTTTGTATTTTCTGCTTAATGTAATAAAAAAAAATTCAATTTTGGAGTGTGCAGTCTTCATCCTTGGAACGTTCCTTAATCTTTGGTGACTCTATTGGGGAGTCCCGTAAGTACTGCACCTCACCTTTGTTAATATTGGGTGTGTCTGATTTTGGTCTTTTTGAAGAAAGAGATATCAGTCAACTTGCATGATTTTATATAGAGCATAATCAGAGATGTCCTGGAGTGTGTTGCTGGTCAAAGTATGATTTCAGTATTCTAGCCCGAAATATTGCCCAGTGGCCTCAGCTCTAATGTTTACACTGTTATAAATGTTGTGTCTCCGTTGAACATACTGTATGGTGATTATATAAATATATTAATTTCATACTTTTTGAATGATAACATTATTATGCTAGGGTACCAAGTAATTACACCACTGCACCTATGGATTGTTAAAAGCATTCCTTTAAATGCACTATGCAGTTGTCAGCACCATCAGTAAAATGTAAAACACCCATGTAATGTGCATTATATAATTATTAGACCAAAGTGTTAGAAACACTAAATAAGTGGAATAAAATTGTGAGAGCACTTGGAGGATAGAGCAAAGAAGTTGATGATATATGAGAACAACCTATCTGAAAACAGGTGAATGGTTTAGGGGCTGATTTATCAAGGGTCGAATTTCGAAGAGGAAAATACTTCGAAATTCCACCATCAAATTTAAATACTTTGACTTTGAATATCGAAGTCGAAGTTTGTTTCACCGAATTTGGCTATCCTGCAGTCAAAGTTAAATCATTTGATCGAACAATTAAATAGTTGGAATCTTTCATTTAGCATACGATCGAACAATTTTTCTTCGACTTTAAAAAACTCTAGAAGGTCCCCATAGGCTAACATAGCACTTCGGCAGGTTTAATTTGACGAACTATTGTAGCTGAAAGTTTTTACTTCGAATCGAAGTCATATTCGGAAAATTACTTCGAATTTTGAATTTTTTTATTTTGAAAATTCCCTCTAATTCACTTTGATTCCCTTGATAAATCAGCCCCTTATTATCAGAGCATGATAATAATATAAGTTTACTATCAATTATGTAAGGATTTCCTTTCTGAAGTTTTGTCTTGCAATTGATGTCATAGAGATAAAAATAGTGTCAAAATACCCATAGGATGTCACATCTGGTGATTTTGCTGATGCTATGAGCAGATAGACAGATATTTTCATGACAATACTATATAATAAAGTTCAATTGTCTCTGCGTCCAGTCCCTGTGTCCGTGGAATTGCGCTACTGCGAAGTAGATAGACGCGCAACTTCGCACCCTTACGCTGTGGCGTGTTTTACCATTGTGAGTGATAGTCTGAAAAACTTTACCGTTCGCCGACCAGAGCGTAAATTCGCACTTAAGTGAATTTGCTCAGGCGAAAATTCGCCTGGCGAAGTGCGTCGAACACTTGCGAAGCCTGCACTAGCGATTTTTCGGCACGATGTGACAGGAGCAGCTCGAGCTGTGGGATGTGTGACCCGGGGAGTCTGCGGCGCAGTCAGTAAAGGTAAATGGGGGGTTGGGGTTGAGAGAGACTTCCACCAGCTCTTCACAGAGCGTCTTGCCTCTTTATTTATTGCCTAAAAGCCCCGCCCTCACGGGAGAGCCGCAGCCAATCCCACTGCGCTGCCCCACCCCTCTTTGTTGATAGAGCGTTGCTGGCCAGTGGGTGATAGAGGAGCAGCTACTGTCTGGCCTCCCATAGCTGTGAAAGTATCTCACGCTATCAGGACCAGTAGGTTTGGAAGAGATTTTGTAGAAGGTTGACCTCTCCTACACCTCCCACTAAGGATGATCAGGTGCTGAAGGTGGAACAGACCTGCTCCTAGTGGAGGAGTGGCAGGAGTGCCGGAAATAGTCCGAAATAACAAAGTCCAAAATCGTGAGGCAAAGGAGTAGTCAAGGGTAATCCGAGGTTCAATGGAGAGGAGAAATCAGCAGAGTCCAGAAGGCAGGCAAAGTCGGTACACAGGAAATCCAATAATCGTAGTAATAACAGCTTAGTGACTCACAGGAGCGATGAACACTTAGCAAAGAACTGCAAAAAGTGGCTTCTATTTAAACCCCCTGCGCATGCGCCGAAGTTGACGCCCGCGTGCGTACTGACGCGCGCGTACGTATGGACGCCCGCGTACGAACGGACGCCCGCGTACGATTGGACACGACGTATCGTCTATGGCGTGACGCGGCGCGCGCGCATGGACGCCCGCGACGTAACGCCTGTGACGAGACGCGCACACGTGGACGCCGGCAGACAGGGGTTCGGGAGACGGAGGCGCCATCTTGCGCGAGGGCAGGGGTAAGTACCTTACACACGCTCTCTGACTCACTCAACTCCGCCTACAGGACGCCAAGGAAAAAAGTGATTGTAGTATCAAAACACAACTGTACCTTACTATATCTACTTAAAAAAAAAATTAAACAAAAATGACGGAGGCTATAGGACTAAACCAAACAGATACATATATAGAACATTCAGAAGAACAGGGTTCTACTCAGGAAGATGAGTTAAACAGTACAAAGGCCAACAGACAAAAAATAGAAAATAGATCTATTGAAGAACAGGAAAATGAACATAAAACAATAATGTTAAATGTAAAACAAAGAGGAAAAAATCTGACTCCTGAAAAACTACAATCTTTACGACAACAAAAGGCAGAAAGTGAAAGACAAAGACGAGCAAAAAAATAAAAAACAAAAGAAAATGAGCTAAATAAAAACACAAAAAGATGCAGAGCTAAATAAAAACACAAAAAGATGCAGAGCTAAGAGAGCAAGTCAAACCCCAGATGAACGACTAAGAATACGTCAGCAAAACACCCAAAGAGAAAGAAAAAGATGAGTAAATAGATCTATTGAAGAAAAGGTAAAAGATCAAAAGAAAAACACTGAAAGAAAAAGAGCTAAAAAAGCAACTTTAACTCATGATGACCAACAACCTCTACTTCAGGAACAAAACACAAAGAAGATTGACAAGATGACAGATAAAATAAATTTACATGAAGATGCAAAGACACTGACTCACAGAAAAAAAAAAAAAATTTCTATAGAGAACAACAAAAATGCTAACAAAGACATTCAAAAACGACAGCAAGATGCTGAAAGACAATTAGCAAGGAGAGCAAACAGAACTCCAGAGGAACGAAAAATTCAATGTCAACGACATGCCACACTAGAAAGAGAAAGGTTAACACATCTGCCTCTAGATGAACGCCAATTACGGAAACAACAATTAACACAGGAAAAGAGAATTACGAAAAGGAAAAACATAGAGAGGGAAATAATACAAAACCAAGAGTCAAGGCCTGCAAGACTAACAATGACACTTATGAATGAAATGGAGAACTTTAATGAGGACATCATTAAAAAACACACGTGTGGATATTTAGATCACATATGCCACTTTTGTAGTGCAAAACATTTTGAAGCTGAAAGACCTTCTGATCGCAAATGTTCACAATGTTGTTCAAAAGGAAAAGTACATCTTCCCACAATTAGTACAAATCCATTAATCCAGCAGCTCATGACTGGACAGCATTACTACAGCAAAAATTTCTTCAACAATATTAGATCTATAAATAGTGCATTAGCATTTGCTTCCATGGGAGCAAACATTACTCCACCCCCTGGCAATGGGCCATATTGTTTCCGGATCCATGGATTAATTTTTATCACAGAGTAGGCACACTGCATCCAGAACAGGGACAAAACAGACAGTTTGCTCAATTATATATTTTAGATCCTTCTGAAGCAGCAGAGCAAAGAATGCAAAATTCAGCAAATAATGGAATAAATCCAGAACTTGTGAAAATACTAAGCACACTAATTGCTCAAAAAAATCCATTTGCAGAGGCCTGCAAAATGTTGTACCAAGTTGAAAAAGAATATGAGGAGGATGCTGCAACAACTGGAGACGTTATTAAGGAAGTGTCCATGACAATAGTGCAAGATCGTAGAAATTACCAAAGATGCTATAATGCACCAAAACATAATGAAGTTGCTTTTATTTTTCAAAATGATGATGGCGAACCTCCACTAGAAAGAGATCTTCTAATACACTGCAAAGCAACTACAGATAATATAAATCAAAGAAAAACACAAAGGATTAGTGTACTTGACCCCAATCTGGAACCCTTGTTTTATCCATTACTCTTCCCTTATGGTGATCAAAGCTGGGGAATTGATATACCTTTGCAACACAGATCTCAAGCGTTACAAAGTTTAACAAATCAAACACGAAACCCTAGAATTCGAGTTACACAAATGCAATATTATGGGTATCGTCTTTCCATCAGAGACGATTTCAACCCCTTCTTAAATGCTGACCGCCTTACATAACAGTATATAGTTGATGCATGTCAAAACTGAATCCAACAGACTCAACTACATATGACTCAATCAGCCAAAATTGCGAGTTGAAAAATACTCAGGATTGATGGACCACTTAATTAATGAATCCAATGAGAAAGGCCTCATTCCTGGAAAAACATATATTTTACCTTCCTCATTTGCAGGTAGCCCAAGAAACATGCTTCAAAATTATCAAGATGCAATGGCAATTGTTAGAAAATATGGTAAACCGGATCTTTTTATTACAATGACGTGCAACCCCAAATGGGAAGAGATTGTTGACAACCTACAATATGGCCAAACTACTGATGCTCGACCTGATTTAGTTGCAAGAGTATTTAATCTAAAACTGAAAGCTTTCATTGATGATCTGTGTAAAAAACATATTTTTGGAGTACCAAAAGCAATTGTCTACATAATAGAATTTCAGAAGAGGGGTTTACCACATGCTCACACTTATTCTTATTCTTCAACATGACTGGAAACCCAAAACTGAACAACTGATAGACAAAATTGTATCTGCTGAAATTCCAAATATCACCAACACTCCTCGCTTACATGCAATTGTTACAAAACATATGATTCATGGACCATGCGGACTACTCATTCCGAATTCACCATGTATGTCAAATGACAAATGCACTAAGGAATTTCCAAAACCATTCCAAGAAAAAACGTCCGCAAATACAAATGGTTATCCAAACTATGGAAGAAGAACCACATACAACATTACAATTGTGAATGGCAGGACAATAGATAACCATTGGGTTGTACCATATAATCCACATCTTGCCCTCAAGTCTGTGCTTCCATAAAAAGTGTCAAGTACCTTTTTAAATATGTGTACAAAGGTCATGATTGTGCAAATGTTGTCATTCAAGAACAAGGCACTTTAAATCATGATGAAATTAAGACCTTCATGGATTCCAGATATGTCAGAAGCAGCATGGCGTTTAAATGGGTTTGAAATGCATTACCAATCACATACGTACCATATATAGGTTACCAGTGCATCTACCTGATGAACAATCTGTATTTTTCAATCCAAATGACATTAATACAGCCACCCAGAGAGCTTCAGAAAAAAATACTCAATTGACGGCTTGGTTTAAATTAAATCAAGAGCAAGAGCAAGCAAGGAATCTTTTATATTCAGACATTCCTGTACACTATGTATTTGACTCTGAAACCTGTACATGGAAATTACGACAGCGGGGTGCAGACAAAATCATTGGAAGAATGTATTCTGTCAATTTATCATCAGATCCAGAATGCTACTGCATGCGTCTCCTATTGCTACATGTTCCCGGTGCAGTATCATTTCAAGATTAGTGATGGCGCGAACCGCGGGAAAAAAGTTCGCGAACATGTTCGCGAACTTCCTCAAAACCGCGAGCGGTTCGCGAACGGT
>CM044431.1:193901463-193919126 GCA_024363595.1 Xenopus borealis | reverse complement strand
ATGTATCTGCTGGTCTGGGGTGAGAGGGCAAAAAAATGCGCCAACTGAAGGGAACCCAAAGTGGCGAACGTCGCGCGACGTTCGCAAACTTCCGGCGAACAGTTCGCGCCATCCCTATTCAAGATCTGAGAACTGTCAATGGAAATATCTATTTCAGTTTCCAAGATGCTGCCAAAGAAAGAGGCCTCATCAATGATGATCAAGTGTGGGAGAACACTTTAGAAGATGCTATCCAATACAGCATGCCAAAACAACTAAGAGAGCTATTTGCGTACATTTGTGTATTTGCCTCCCTACAGAACATAAATGATCTTTTTGTAAAACATGAACAGTACCTCACTGAAGATATCGTTCAAAAACATATCAATCACAGTGATAAATGCACAATATGCCGTTCTATCGCGTTACAGGAAATATCTAACATTCTACTACTCCATGGGAAAAAATGTGAAGATTTTGGATTACCACCTATACTACCAAATTCAGACTTACTTGCAGATAACTATAACCAGGTCTTTCAAAAACAAAAAGAAGAAATGACAAGTACATTAAACAAAGAACAAAAAACAGCTTTACAAACAATATTACAAGCAACTGAAAATGACAACCTTACCAATCATAGTTTTTTCATGGATGGACCAGGAGGTAGTGGTAAAACATATCTTTACAAAACCCTGCTCAGCACAGTTCGTGGCCAAGGAAATATTGCACTACCTGTAGCCTCCACAGGTATAGCAGCCAAACTTCTTGAGGGTGGAAGAACATACCACTCCCAATTCAAGTTACCTGTGCCTATAGTTGAGAATACAACATCAAATATACGACTCAATTCTGTGGATGCTGAACATTTAAGACATTCAAAAATAGTAATTTGGGATGAATGTACTATGGCCCCCTCTGTAGCTCTTGCAGTGGTTAACAGACTGCTCCAAGAAATAATGGACAACAACAAACCGTTTGGAGGAAAAGTATTCTTACTTGGAGGAGATTTCAGGAAAACATTTCCCGTGCTACCTCACGGTGACCGGACAAAAATTGTTGAGGCCTGTGTTAAGAATAATAGACTGTGGACTAATTTCCAAGTACTTCAACTGAAAAACAATATACGCTCAGTTAACACTGATTTCAGCAATTGGCTGATCAAAGTTGGCAGTGGTGATACACCACACATTGACGGTTTGCGTGAAGATGTAATTGTAAAACCTTCCCAAATTTTATGCACTGGAGATATTGTCAAAGACTTTTTTGGAGACAAAATTCCTATTACAGATGTCCCTAACTTTGCAAAAAAATCTATTCTTTATCCAAAAAACTGTGATGTCAACTCAATAAATGAAGAGGTGCTTAACATTTAAGAAGGAGAGACAGTGACATACCTCAGCTCAAACTCAATTGATGACTCAAGTGAGTAAGATATTCAAAACTATCCAATTGAGTTCCTCAATGAATTAACCCCAACAGGTATACCGAAGCATAAACTCAACCTTAAAGAGGGCGCTATAATTATGCTCCTTAGAAATCTAAACACTAAAAAAGGATTGTGCTATGGCACCCGTCTCAACGTCAAACAACTTAAGAAGAACCTCATCATTGCTCAAGTAATAACAGGTTCAGCGGAAGGAAACATAGTCTTTATTCCCCATATTCATTTGGCTCCATCAACAACTGATTTACCGTCTATCTTACGAAGACGACAATTTCCAGTAACATTGGCCTTTTCCATGACAATTAACAAATCTCAGGGGCAAACGTTGGAAAAAGTTGGCATTTACTTGCCAGAACCGGTATTCAGCCAAGGTCAGTTATATGTTGCATTGTCAAGAGTAAGGAGTTTCACTGATGTCATGGTGAAGGTCGTAGAAGGTCATGACCAAGGCAAACTGTTGGAAAACTGACAGAGTATTCACAAGGAATGTTGTCTATAAGGAAATTTTATAACAATTCAACATAACCCCCCCCCCAAAAAAAACAAGAACAAATATTCAAAAGAAAACTTTACTGATTTTGTATATTTACAATTGTTTGAAAAGGTTTGCACTTAAGCAAAATTTACCGTACCTTAATTGTTTTTATTTACTACATCAAAAACCAAAATACAAACGTGAAATTTTTCACATTATTCTTCTTTAACATTTCTAAAGAATAAATACAATAACATATAAATCAACTGCATGGTTGTCCACTTTTTTTTAGACTAGAACAATTCTGTTTTTATAAATGTTTGACTACATATGTTCTAGCGCCCGTTAATTTAACTGGCTTATCGTCTAGTACTACATAAAACATAAAGGGTTACAATTATAAAAAGGAAGTGGGACATGAAGGGTGTGTATGGAAGGCTTACCTCCCGCAAGATGGCGGTGTCCTATCCTCCCATGTGAGTCGTCCTGGGTGCAGTATGTCAGATGGGCACAGTGCTATTTAAGACGCTGGAACATTCCAGACGTTGCTCTACAATAGGTTCTACTTTGTGTGTTCCTGGGTGTGCTATATTATTTTTGTATTGATTCTAATCTTGATCTGTTATTTTGTGTATTGAACCCTCGCAGCCTGAACTGACCACCCTTCTCTGGACTTTGACTTTGCTTTTCTCTTAACCCCTTGGATACCTCGAACACTGTTGGACTGGTGTTTCCTCCTTGGTCCGCTACTCCTGACTGAGCCTTACAGGGTGCAAAAGTATGTAAAATGTATTCAGTCTAAGATGTAACAATTGTGTTGTCCCCAACCAGCCCTTCTTAACCTGTGGAAAACTCAGTTTAATTTGCAGATTATGTATGTGAATAGAAAAAGGTAATTTTCCTTGACAAACTACATGTAAAATAAAAGTATAATATTTTTTCAGAGGACCAGAAAAATAGTGTAAAATCCAGGAAAATTTTAAATCTGGGAAATATATTAGACTTAGGCTGCCATTTATTAGCTGACCAGTTATCAAACAAAGACCACTGATAAATGTGCAAAGAGGAAACCACTTCAATTTAAACACTGGAATAACAACATGGACTGTGTCTATAGCTGTATATAACATTATCAAGCATTCTCCAATAGGATGTAAAGCTCTAAAAATGCATTTATATTTTAATTGATAATTTGTTATTTGAGAATGATAACACATTTCTTTAGGAGATCACAAAAAGTACACGTCATTGTAAATAAATGGAGCATGACCAAATGTGAAAATAAAAAACATCATGCATCAATCATCAATTTTTTTTTATCAAGAAAACTGTGGCTTAGAATACAAAATGCATATTGCTTAAAATTTTTCAATATAACTTTCAAACATAACCAGCAGTGATACTGTTGTAAAAATGATAGATATTTGTAAAAATGCTGAGATACGGATGCCCAACATGGGAGTGATTTAGAAATCCGTGGATCAAAGGCACATTTCATCATTAAGTTAAATCTGTTCTGAAATGTTTGATTTGATTTGTCTGATTTATGTTACTATGGCAGCAGCTTAACCTCAGTTATAACCAAGGAGATTGAAGGAAAAATAGAAGTAAAGCTTAAAGTGAATGGCCATCCTGAGACAAGACAAAAATCCAGTCACAGAAAATGAGGGCACGGGTGCACACACAAATACTTCTTTAAGATATGAAGCATTGGTGTTTATCTGAAATATGTAGCGGTAATACGAAAACAGAGGCCATCATCTAAAAAGGCTCTAAAAACTTTTTCCACGTTTTTTCTTTTTATCAAAGATCGACTTTGATGGGGGTTTATGCAATAAAAAATAGAATATCTAAAACCCCATGAATTTTACTGACTGGAAAACTCAAATCAAATTTGACTAAACTCAATTTGAGTTTTTCCTCTGAAAAAAAAACCTTGAATGTCAGGAAGGCTAGTAATTTGTCCAAATTGGTCCCTGCACCTCTCCCATTGACTTAAAGTTAGGTCCATAAATATCTGGACAGAGACAACATTTTTCTAATTTTGGTTCTGTACACGAAATTAAGTGATTGTGTTAAAATAACACTATCTTTTTTTTGTTCAACCCACTGAATTAAAGCAGTCTGCAGTTCAACTGCATCTGATTTGACCATAAAAAAAAATAAAATTAGAATTTTCTATTCGACCCTTAATAGTGTTGACCGTTAAGTGTATAGTACATTAGTAAATATGTCATTGTGAAGTCATAATAAATTCAGATTCAAATGCAAAGTGCAATATTCCATGCAAAACTGCATGCATTTAAACTCTACAATTGCAATTTTGTCTGTACATGCTCCTCTATACTTCTACAAAAATGCCTCATTTTGGAATAAAGTATGAAGGTAAACATTCAGGGGCAATAAAACTGAATCCCTCCAAAATGCTATAAATTCTCTGCGTTTATGGTGTTTATAATTAATTTCATTACCCATGCATGTCATGTCAGGAAATATGCTTATTCAAAGTTTTAACATTTTTTGTAATGGTGTTCTGTGAAGATATCAAACACACCATGACTACCAGAATAAATAAGCTTGAGCCAATCAAACTCCAGTAGCAGCCCCTTTTGCACATATGAGACAAAGAAACTGTCCTTCTCAAAAGACCCATATCATTTTAGTATATAAATGTCCTCAGTTGTCCAGCAGAAAAGTCCTTGTCCCACACAAGACAAAGTTACATGCAGTTTGAGTTCCACACATCAGCTCCAGGATTGCTTGTTGAAGATGATGGTGGCCTCCCAGAGAAGTGCTTTAAACTTACCCACAGCATCCAGAAGGAGGGTAGGAGGACAAAAATGCTGCCTCCTATTTGGTGAATGCCTGCTAAGACTATAATTAGGTCACAGAAGGCAGGATGTGGGGAATCCAAACTGGATGTAAGATTTTTTAACTCAGCACAAGATGGAGGATGTAGTTTCGATATCTGCAACATAGGTCATGGCACTATCTTCTTACAGAGGGACTAAACTTTCAAAAAGCATCTTAAAGCATCTATGGGATTTCTTTCTTTGAGGAGGATATTTGATACACCATTTAAGAGAAGAAGGATTCTGGACAGAGTAGTATCCTCTTCTTCTGGGGATTCTGCCCCTTATAAACCTAAACAGTGTAATACGCATGTTGCTAAGGTGGTTATGTCTACAAAATAAATGCAAAAATCTGTCTCTGCTCCATTTGGAGGCAAACAAAAAAGACTTTCTCATAGCAGCTCTTCAGTAAAAGGGACCCGTCTGGGTAGCTCTACCTGTGCCTGTTCACCTGCTGGGAGGTCAGTATCTGCAGGCTGTAATATGTTGGATGATGAAAATTTGCACCTCATTCCAAAGTTAGTTGGAGTTTGGGAAAGTTAACCTTTCTTATGTCTCTGGTGACAAAGGAGGGTTGAGTCAAAAACAAATTACAAGAGTTCATTTGGAAGGGAAAGCTTCCCCCAACTAAGTTCACTGCAAAATGCTGCTGCATAGCAATTTCTTACAACTGAGCTTCAGAACACTTCTAGTGAGAGATGATGAATTGATATTACTTTCTCATGCAGGCTTACCTAAAATTACTGAGCTTGCTGCATCAGAGATAGACCAGGCATTAATCTCCATATTAGGCAATCAAACAATTAAAGGGGTGGTTCACCTTCAAGTTAACTTTTAGTATATTGTAGAAGGGCCAATTCTAAGAAACTTTTCAATTGGTCTTCATTATTTATTTTTCATAGTTTTTTAATGATTTGCAATTTTCTTCTGTTTCTTTGCAGCTTTCAAATGGGGGTCACTGACACCATCTAAAACAAATGCTCTGTAAGGCTACAAATGTATTGTTATTGGCACTTTTTATTACTTATCATTCTATTCAGTCCATCTCCTATTCATATTCCAGTCTCCTTTTCAAATCAATGCAGTGTTGCTAGGGTAAATTGTACCCTAGAAACCAAATTGCTGACACTGCAAACGAGAGCTGCTGAATAAAAAGCTAAATAACTATAAAACCACAAACAATAAAAAATGAAAACCAATTGCAAATTGTCTCAGAATATCACTCTCTACATTATACTAAAAGTTAACTCAAAGGTGAACAACCCCTTTAAGTGTAATATTATGGACCAGGCATTACATAATATACAGTTTAAGACTGTGGATATGATTGGTCCACTTGCCCTTATGCTGGGTTAAATCAGAACAGGGTGGTCTAGACTCTGAACTCCTGCATAGATCTACACACCTGGCCTCAAAGTTTGCTATGCTACAGGCAATTCTAGGGAGGGTCTTATATTCAGGCAGACCTTCAACTATGTCACTAATATCAGGAGGTATCATCTGCTTAAGTCAGCTCTTAACCCTTCAGAGTTTCCTAATACTTCCACTTCTCACCTCTTTAGTGTGGATTTCATTCAGGAAGTCATAACCCATTTAAGGCCGAGAGGTTCTCAAACCCTTTTGTAGTGCGAGACGCTCGCCAGAGCCCATGATTCATCCCATTCCAGACAGTGTTCCTACCAGTCGACCGATCAGAGCAGATCACGTTTACCCTTCAAGGGCTATTTCTCCAGAAAGAAGCCAGGTATGTGTGCAAAATACTGTACTGGGCAGAGTAATGGTTAAAAATTATATCAGACCCCTGGGTGTTACAGATTGTCAGGAGAGCCTTGGTTCTTCCATTAAAAAGGTTTCTATTTCAAATTAGCGTGTCACATACCCATTATCCAGGGTCCTTAAACAAGGTTTTACTTACTGTACTGCCCTTCCCCAGCAGATCCTACAAAATCGGGTTGGGTGAGCCTTCTTTTCCCCATCAAGATGGCTCTCTCCATCCAATCCTAAACGTAAAAAAGCTGAATTAATTAATAAAACCAAAATGTTGCAGGGTGGAAGGTCTAAAGGATCTTACCATACTACATGATGGCCAATGTGCTATAAAAATAGATTACTTATTTACACCCCACAGCAAAGACTTCTTCAGTTTCATTGGGGAGCACTGGTGTTCCAATGGAATGTCAAGGTATATATTAATTAACTCAGATAAGAGAGGAATTTCTATGTCTTCTCTCAAACCTAGGATTTCATATATATTTATATATATATATATAGAGAGAGAGAGAGAGAGAGAGAGAGAGAGAGAGAGAGAGAAGTCTGTTTTAGGTCCTTGTCAAGAGATTCCTTTTCTAGGCCTCATACTTAACACGTCCCATCAGAAAAACGTCAAAAATTTTTCACACTAATTCGCTAAGTTCCGGCTGTGGGGAGTCTCTCCCGATGGATGTTAGTGACTTATAGACTGGCTAGAGGCATTATCTTCAGGCTTTCACCAAGCTTTATATTGCAGACACCTTCAGTTTCTGCTAATCTATCACCTACAAGATGGGAGGCAGTAGGGGGAATATTTAGCTCAAAGCTCAGAAGTCAAACATGATTTACCATCTCAGACCCCTGTCCTGCCCAAATAACACAACAAACCCCAGACCTCATCATAACAACAGACATATCACTGGTAGCCTGGGAGGGTTTTCCAGAATAAAAGCTGTAAGAGGATTTTGGTCCCCAGTTATACTACATAAATGTCTTAGAGCTCAGGGCAGCTCAGCTGGTTCTTCAACAGATAGGGATGGCGCGAACTGTTCGCCGGCGAACTAGTTCGCGCGAACATCCGCTGTTCGCGCTCGCCAAAAGTTCGCGAACGTCGCGCGATGTTCGCATTTTGGGTTCGCGTCAATTTGCCGCATTTTTTTTGCCGCTTTTTTTTTGCCCTCTCACCCCAGACCAGCAGATACATGGCAGCCAATCAGGAAGATCTCCCTGGACCACCCCCACACACCCCCTGGACCAAAAAAAAAAAAAATGTGCATACCTCCCAACTGTCCCTTTTTTGGAGGGACAGTCCCTCTTTTGAGAGCTCAACCCTCTGTCCCTCATTTGTACTGGAAAGTCCCTCTTTTCTCTGCACTGAACAGCCAGAAAAAGAAGCAAAGATTTGAACTTAATTGGCTTTTGGCAGAGAATCCAGAACAGCTAACAGGTTCAGATAAGATACTTTGTAAAACTTTTGACATAAGAAAATAATGGATTTTTCTTTTCCCTTGATCCCCCTCTGGCATGCCACTGTCCAGGTCGTTGCACCCTTTAAACAACTTTAAAATCATTTTTCTGGCCAGAAATGTCTTTTTTAGCTTTAAAAGTTCGCCTTCCCATTGAAGTCTATGGGGTTCGCGAACCGTTCGCGAACCGTTCGCGATTTTGCGCAAGAACTTTTTTGCCGCGGTTCGCGCCATCCCTATCAACAGATTCTAGCCCCTCTCTATCCTATATCTGTTCTTTTGAAAATGGACAGCAAGACAACAGTGTCTTAAATCAACAGGATGGGTGGCACACAGTCACAACTTGTACAAAAGGGAAGATTATCCCTTCCTAGTGTAGCGCTATAGTAAACTGGTGTGACTATAATCAGTTATAGCTACCAAATGGTATTTAAACCACGAATGAAACTATTTCTCTCAGGGGTGAGCCCTCGCAGCGAGGTGGAGGAAGGATGTAGTTGAACTGTAACCATGTGCGATAAGCACAATAAAGTTGGGCGCCAGTAATTCTTTATGATGAACCAAAACAGCATTTATTCAACAGCAGAGCAATAGGAACAATCACCACAGTGAAGTATATTCAGTTACACAGCATGGATATAAAGCACACAGCATGAGTAGAGATACATACACAGCATAAAGGAGCAAATACTCACAGCACCATACATGGGCTGGATCCCTTCAGGCAAGGGGTCATGTCAGCAGTAGTTGAGCGTTGAATATGAATAGATATACACCAGAATTCAGCAGCGGTAACAAGTGGAACCTGAGGGGAAACCCTATCCCTGAGGTCTGTACACTTAGTCCCTATTTCTGGGTTATGAGTACCCGAGGATCTTAATCCCTCTAAGTCTCCTGTCGGAGCGTGAGCTGCTCAACTATCTACCTAGCTATCACTCCTAGAGTGATCTATGACAGAGTATGCTATTCTTTACTAGGGCCTCTGCGCCTAGGGATCATGCCCATTCCCTTCCAGCCTGCAAGGTTGGGCTAAAGCAATGAACACTGACCGCATGGTTCCCATGACCTTTATACTTTACACAGTGCCACCTTGTGTACACTGTGAGAACTGCAGGGGTTGCATAAGCACAAAAGGTCCCCATTAGGACCCATTAGGCGTCCATAATACTAGGGATGTGCCTGTCAGAAATATGTGTGAGGGTGTCTAATTTTCACATCCCTACACTAGCATGTTTATGGCAAACACCCATTTTCTAGAAAACATCAGAGGATCTCTTCTTTAGATAAGCGCCACTCCATTGCTGAGGCTGTTATGCCATATGGTGTTTTGTGGAAAATCAGGTGGAGGTGGTAATGCATTAAACACATGTTGTGTACAGATGTCAGCATTGTGAAAGTCATGTGCACCCCACATAGTGTATTTATAGCAATCAAATGCTGACCCTGCCAAGAGAGCTGCAATCTAGCTTTATTATTGCAGTCTATATACCACCATCAGCTAAAGAAGTATAAGCACTGCATGTGCTATATGATCTGGTCACAAGCCTATAAATCATGCACCTGGTGTTGCATATAGACTGGCTGGTGATTTCAACAGATTTGACCTCAAAAAACACCTTTCAAACTTTCAGAAGAACATTTTACTACCCACAAGGGCTGACAAACCACTATAAGGCCACTCTCAAGCCAAATGTGGGTAGGTCTGATCATTAAATTACAAAAATAGAATGGTGCATGAAGACAAAATATCGGTATTACCAAATCAAACAAAAATTAATAAAATTTCTCAGGAGGGCATACTCACTGTTCACCCCAGTCTCAGGGTGCAAGTACTCAAAAACATTCCAGTAATTGCGAGTTCTTCCAAATATCAAGGACCAATGATTAAAAATACAAATTATTTATTAGGACATATTAGACAGAGACCTAGGTCTTTTTAAATCATTGGTCGTTGATTTTTGGAGGAACTCCAACAATTACTGGAATGTTTTTAGGTCTCATCACTATACAATTCTGCTGAGTCCAGTCTACAAAAGGCACTTGAAGTCATCACTGCCCCAAATTAGAACAGTTTAGAAATGGACCAGTAGAGCTACTGGTCAGCTACAATATGTAGACACTTTTCTACAGAACATAGTGTACAAAATAACACATTGTTTGAAAGACACAACTGATTTTTTAAATCAGCTACTCAATATTGGGAGTATTGCACCAGATTGGCTTCTATGTAGCATTGATGTGCAGTTCCTATACACTTCCATACCACATATTGAAAAATAACGAATTCAGATTTGATGATAAGTTTTAGATACAGACACAAGGTACAGCTATGGGAAGTAATCTCGCTCCCAGTTATGCTAATAATTTTATGTAAGATTTAGAGAAAAAACTCATTTTTGATTTTTTTTATTTTTTTTTAATGAAGGAGGGAACATCACTACTGAGTTATATAATAAACCGTTGGAGAGAAACAATCTACTACACCCTGATAGTTTTCATGCCCCCAATACAATTAAAGGGATACCAAAGGGACAATTCCTACGCAACAATATATAATATGGAGAACCTGTGCAGAACAAGAGATGAGGTCCTACAGTTCCCAAGAATTAAGGTGCTTAAACAAAACCCTAAACAAAGGGAAGAGAAAAGGACACCCTTTGTAACAGAATATGGGCTCCTGAGTAAAAAGATTGAAAATGTGGTCTTGAAACACTGGTCGGTCCTAGGACAGGACCATAAATATGGTAAATTGTTTAAAACAAGACCCCTGTTCTACTACAAAAAGGGCAAAAATATTTCCAATATACTGGTGAAAGCAGATATTTGAGAACATAAAGAGACCACCAGATTACCACCAGATTACCAAGTACCCCAAAGTTAGGTACATTTCCATGCCTAAATTGCAGCAGTTGCCACTCTATTATCAAGGGCAACCACATTGCACACCCTCTAAAAGGTCACAAGATCCCTATACACCAATACTTTACATGCAACTCTGATTGGGTTGTCTATGCGTTGAAATGCCCATGTGGGAGTGTATATATAGAAAAGTAATATAAGCACATAAGAGCTGAGATGCTGGGAGAAGAAAAGACAAAGGAGATTGTAATAAACTGCTGACTAGCAGTGGGTTAATGATTCTACTGTGTTAGTTCAGGTAAGTAGTCAGATACACCCTGGAACTTTTAGTATATTTATTAGAACATGGCAGGTAGGTCTGGCCTGTTCTATGCTTGCTCTCAGCTTAACAGGAAGTACAAAAAACAGGAACAGGAATATGATCATCAAGCAATGGCAAAACAGCAGAATGCCCTTAACCAGAATGTCTACACAATCAGGTTACTACAGAGATAGTGTGGTAAAGAAGGAAATAATACAGATTAGAAATCAAAGGGCACCTTTGACTGTTCCATTGATATGGGAGTTTTTGAAAGGCCAGCTAATTTGCAGTTTGCACCTATTGTTGCTGAATGCTTATCCCTATAGGTACACCACAGAAGGAACAGTCCCCTAATGTTGCTCATAGTCTGTACAGAGATCCCATAAAACTATGGCACATAGGTATTCCCCTGTACTAAGCACAATTCAGCAGGAACAGCACCCAATTTTGCTCATAGTCTGTACAGTTATACCAAACAACTATGACAGCATCTGTATTGCCCTGTACTAAGTCCAAATCTGTAGGAACAGAGCTTGCTCATAGTCTGCAACGGATCAGGTAATGTAACACTAACATACATATATAATTATAATTTAGGAATTTACTGTATTTCATTTATGCAAAGCCAAATTGCACTGCACTAACCAAGAGATCAAGGTTTCAAGGTTTGTAAATATAAGTTTTCAACAGCTTCAACTGTATTTGCACAAAAACAAAGATCTAATGGTCACTACAATTGCCTATGTGGTTGTACTTAGCCTGCAGTCTTTAATTGTTAACATATATCCTTTTAGTTTACATTATGATGCATGAGTGATACTCAAGAGTTTCCTGTCTAACTCAGCCTGCAGTCTTGTGCCTTTATATGGTCACAGACTAACCCCTCAGTGACTTCTAATATCCTTATCATTTATAGTAAGGGGAACATTATGCCTTATATCAATATAATTCAGTGAAACCTCCATTTTTTATGTCCTTTTTACATGTAATGTTTACATTAACTTTTAGTATGTTGTATAATGGCTAATTCATTATTTTTTTTTAATTGTTTTTGAATGATTTTCCTTCCTCTTCTATATCTTTCCAGCTTTT
Organism: Xenopus borealis; assembly: GCA_024363595.1. Lineage (NCBI taxonomy): Eukaryota > Metazoa > Chordata > Amphibia > Anura > Pipidae > Xenopus > Xenopus borealis. Next base: position 193,906,906 of record CM044431.1, on the reverse strand, counting down.
AAATGGGGATTATTGGCCACATCTTACTTTGTAAAGCTAAACATTTACTGTTGCTACTAATACTTTGTAAAGATAAACATTTACTGTTGCTACTTTTTAATGACTAATCTGTGTATATAGACCTTCTCGTATTCATATTCCAGACTTTTATTCAAATCAGTGCATTGTTGATGGGGGAATTTGGACCCTAGCAACCAGACTACTGAAATCGCAACTGGAGAGCTGCTGAACAAAAAGGTAAATAAGTCAAAAACCACAAATAATAAAAAATGAAAATCACTTGCAAATTGTCTCACAATGTCACTCTCTACATCATACTAAAAGTTAACTCATAGGCGAACAACCCCTTTAGGAGGGCACAGTTATCAAATACAGCAGAGAACATGACCTGGTTCTTAACATAGCAAAAAAAAGGAGATGATTATAGATTTCAGGAAACAACCATATGAACATGAACCCTTACAAATTGAGAATGTCAAAACAGAGCAGGCTGAAAGCATCAGATCTCTAAGTCTACATATTGCAAACTCCTTAAAATGGACCAACAACACCAAGGCCATAATACAAAAAAACTCATCAACATCTTTATTTCCTTAGGAGATTGAAAAGGTTTGGAGTCAACAGGACTGAACAAATCACCTTTTATAGAGACACAATTGAAAGCATTGTAACAGGAAATATATCAGTGTAGTATTGCAGCATCATACAGCAGGAAAGAAGCTCTCTCCAGAGAGTGGTAAAAACTGCTGAACATATCATCACAACTTCACTCCTATCACTGTTTGACCTAGATATGGCTAGATATAAGAACAAAATCAAATCTATTATCAGTGACCAAAGTCATCAGGGACATAAACTATTTATCTGGCACAAGCCCAACTGCTCATTTAGACACAGAAGTCCTGAAAGCATAAAAACCAAGAGAAGAACAGCTTCTTTCCAAGAGCAGTTAGACAAACTGCAATATATGGTGGTTGTAGAGGAACAACCACCAGGAACTATCTATTCTCATGAACTCACTGGTCTAAAATATACATGTACTCACTTCACTTACAACTATACATCACAACAATGTATTGCAATTAACTCGCTGCACTTTCTTATTACTGTACTCTGTAATTATATATCATGTTGTAAAAATCTGGATGTCTTACTTCCCTATGCTGCTCAAGTAATTCCTAGGTATGTGTAGTACAAATGACAAAACAAATTGATTTGACTTGAACAGTCATGCAGGGAAACAGTAATTCTCTGGGATTGTGCCTTATGTTACAATTTGTGATTCTTCACAGTCACCAATTTCACAAAATCCAGAGTGTGTTGGGAGTCAGACAAATAGACTTCTTTGCCTCCCTTACATCAGCATTTGTCTCCAGAATCTGGTCAAAAGGTGCTTGGAAGATGTTCTGTCACACCTATAGCTATATCGGGGTGGGGCTCGAAAAAGAGATGGAGTGACGATTTTATATGTGTAGACAATGTGACCAATAAGGTGTTTATCAGTGTGAAAACTGTTGGTGTTGATGTCACATCTAGGGTTGACACCTTTTTGGCAAATTATTTCTGGCCAGGGCAGGGGGTGGGTCAGCAATGAGGAGGATCGTCATGTAAATGGGCATCCCCATGATATCACAGGGGCATGGCAGTCATGTTGATCGGGCAGGCTAAGTTGTAGTGCATGGAATCGTGAAGGGAATTTGGTAAATATCATAGTTCTGTGGGAAATCAGAGTCACTCCAGGAGCAGATTGACTAGTGAGCAGCTACAATGCTTTAATGCTGGCTCCTGCCTTGACTGATATTTTACCAGTTAGACCAGTGAAATATTGTACAGGTGGCAACAACAGTATACTGTATACTACTTCCTGATTTGCTTTGAGAAAACATACCCCTTTGATTTTTTTCATAGATATTGGCACAGAGTAATACATGGGATAGAGGTGTTAAAGGGATAACAGAAAGATTGCAGATAAGTGGGGATTAGTGACTGCAGTATGAGTCATACAGGTGAAGGGCTATAAATAGGACTTGCACAGGACCTGCTTTGAGCCATCCAGGAGTAAAATGGAGAACATAGGCAAAGAAACCACAGGGAGAGCACCCACAGCTGACGAGATGCTGGAATGGATGCAGGAAGCAGGACCTGAAGCAATAAGAAGAGCCTTTAAATACTTACAGCAAGAAATGACTGTTGAGTCATTGGAGGGAAGCTGCCAGTTCAGAAGCTACGGAAGATACGCAGCTGCACACCAAGAGACAAAAAAAGATTAGCCGCACCAACCTCAGTGGTTGATAATATTGAGAAATATCAGGAAAACAGCAGCTAGCCAGCGCAACTATGCAGTTGCCAAATATGGTAGGCAGTCATGTTTACTGGCTAAAGCTGGCAATAGATGAAAAGATCCACTCGTTTGGTGATCTTTCCCCGATATGCCACGAACTGGCAGGGCTATATCAGGGTAATGCGAACGTTCGGCCCTATGGACAAAAGATCGTAGTATGACTAGCGCAATGTACTTTCGACCGGTTGGTCGGAAGGAAATCCAACCTTCCTGATCGATATCGTCTTCCCGACCAGATATCGGTCGGGAAGACCCGTCGGAAGCCCCCATACATGGCAGATAAGCTGTCAATATTGGCAGCTTTTTCTGCCCGTGTATGGCCACCTTTACAGACATGTGGATCTGGGATGTTGAGACCTATATTATTATTTTTATTATTAACATGTATTTCTATAGCACCTGCTTATTTCCTAGCACTGTAAAGTGAATGTGATCTCATGAATTACATACATAGAACATATGGAGTTACATACATCACAATAAATATGGAGTTACACGTACATCACAATAAATTCCGGTACAGAAGGTGAGGAAGGCTCTGTGCAGAAAGAGCTTTCAAGCTCTAAATGGAAGGGAATGATAAAAAAAGGTGTGGGAGTGGGCAAGATCAGTTAAGTCGGTAAAAGATGTGGTACTGTAAGTTGTATTGCATTGGGTAGTAAAGAGTGAGGGTAGGCTTCTCTAAATAAGTGTGCTTTAAGAGATTTCTTGAAAGCTGAAAGGTTGGGAGAAAGTCAGACAGACCGTGGGAGAGAATTCCAGAGGAGAGGTGCAGCCCTTGCAAAGTCTTGGATCCAAGCATGTGAGGAGGTAATGAGAGAAGAGTTGAGTAGCAGGTCAGTAGATGAGCGTAGTAAGCAGTTGGATGAGTATATAGATATTAGTTGAGAGATGTAGGGAGGGGCAGAGTTATGAAGTGCTTTGAATGTCAGGGTCATTAATTTGAATTTAATTCTGAAGGGCAGTGGACGCCAGTGCAGGGATTGGCAGAATGGCGTGGCAGAGGAAGAGTGGTTGCTGAGGTGTATAAGCCTAGCAGCAATGTTCATTATGGACTGGAGAGGTGACAGTCTCTGACGGGGAAGGCCAATTAAAAGAGAGTTACAATAGTCTAGACATGATATAATGAGAAAGTGAATAAGAATTTTGGCAGCATCTTGGGTGATAAATGATCGTATTTTGGATATGTTCCTTAGGTGGAAGTGACGGGATTTAACAAGTGACTGGATGTAAGGAGTGAATGTCAGGGCAGAATCTAGGATAACCCCAAGGCCCTGGGCCTGGGGAGACAGGGTGATAGTGGAATTGTTAACTATGATGGATACTTCCGGGATGTTACTGGTGTTAGTTGGAGGAAAAAGAACAATTTCTGTTTTGGAGAGGTTTAATTTAAGGTATCATTGTGAAATCCAAGTAGAGATAGCGGACAGGCAGGAGGAGACACAAGTTAGGCATTCTGGTTTGAGATCAGGAGAGGGGAGATAGATCTGAGTATCGTCAGCGTAGAGATGGTAGTGGAAACCATACGAGCTGATTTATTTGCAGAGGGAGCAAGTATATAGGGAAAATAATAAGGGTCCCAGGACAGAGCCTTGAGGAACCCAACAGAGAGAGGTAGGGGGGAAGATGCTACTCCGTTGTAAGAGACACTGAAGGAACAATTGGTGAGTTAAGAAAAGAAACAGGACAGGGCTGTATCATGAAAGCCAGGCGAATGGAGGGACTGGAGGAGGAGAGGGTGATCTACAGTGTCAAATGCAGCTGAGAAATCAAGTAGTGTTAGTAGTAAGACATTTTTGTTGGCTTTAGCTGTTAAAAGATCATTAGTTAGCCGGGTCAGGGCAGTTTCAGTGGAGTGTTGTGGTTTAAAATCGTATTGTAGGGGGTCCAGCAGGTAATTGTCAGAGAGGAATGAGGTTAGTTGGTTGTAGACTAGGCACTCAAGTAGTTTAGAGATGAAAGGTAGCAGAGAGATAGGTTGGAGGTTGTCAAGCTTGGAGGGATCAAGAGAGGTTTTTTTCAGAATGGGGGTGCCAAGAGCATGTTTTAATTGAAACATAAATAGCCCAGTTGAGAGCAAGAGATTAAATAGATGAGTTAAGGCTTTGATTAGACAAGGATTGGTATTGCGGAGACTAGTGATGGGCGAATTTATTCGCCAGGGGCGAATTTGCGGCGAATTCCCGCGATTCGCCGCTGGCGAATAAATTCGCGAAACAGCAGGAAAAATTTGCCGCAAAAAATTCACTGCCAAAAAAAGCCCCCCTGACGCGCGACTGGTTTTGCGAATTTTTCGCCAATTCGCGAATTTCTCTGGAAATTCGCGAATTTTTCGGCGAAGCGAAATGCGGCCGTTTCGCCCATCACTAGCAGAGACGTTTTGAAGGAATAGGATCAAGCAGGCAGGTGGTAACAGTAACAGGGTTGAAGGAGCACAGGAGAGACTGTGGAGAGAGGGTAGTGGAAGCCTAGGGGGTTGAGTAGTGTAATGTCCCTTCTGATAGTGTCAATTTTGTTTTTGAGGTGCTCAGCAATGTCTTGAGCCGAGACAGAGGTGCATGGAGGGGTTGGAGAAGGGGAAAGAAGAATGTTTAAGGTGGAGAAAAGTTGTGCCTTTTTTTGGAAAGGGAGTTAATGAGTGAAGTAAAGTATGTTTGTTTGGCTTGGGAAAGGCTGGTGTTATAGGAATGCAGGGCAGATTTGTAGCTCCAAAAGTCTGATTCTGAGAGGTATTTGTGCCAGTGATGCTCAAGTGCATGTGATTGTCTTTGGAGAGCTTTAGTATGAGCAGTGTGCCAAGGTTGAAGTGGTTTGCGTCTAGCACGTTTAGTTTTTACAGGAGCAAGCTCATTAAGGACAGTGGTGAGTGTGCAATAGTAGACAGAGGTAGCCACATTAGGACAAGAGATAGCTGAGATATTATAGTGAATAGATTCAAAGGAACAAGAGAGATGCGACACATCCAGAGCTTGCAAGTCACGGTATGTATGTGATTGGGGGTTAGCAGGGGGTGAGGATGGAGTTAGTGAGAGTTGAAAGTGTATATTGTGATCAGAGAGGGGAAACGGTGAGTTAGTAAAATTGGTGGTTGAACAGAGTCTG